>JASAUF010000438.1:1392500-1967500 GCA_030180095.1 Magnolia changhungtana | reverse complement strand
ATATGAATTGGATGGTTTAGCCCTCCCTTGGAATGAGAAGGTCGGTCCACCAAACGAAACTGTGGCCCGGCCCATGTACCAGTCAGTGGGAGATAGCTACTGCAGCTCTGCTATACATAGCTCGCTGGCAAGACATTGCTAGCTCAGCTCTCTCCGAGACCCTTTCCTTTAGGCTACGGGGAATCTGATTCGCCGCTTTCCCCCTTTCTGCTCCCGAATAGCTACGGCTACATGGTTGTCCTCGAGCACGAATAAAGTGACTTGTTGAACGGTTGTTCTACTGTACAGTGGGTGGGGGCTAGGAAGACCTATGAAATGACCCTTCTTTCCAAGAAGGAGCTCTTTAAACGAATTGGTTTAAATTATGCTCGCTCGTGAGCGGTGAGATATTTCCCCCGCTTCTTCGCTACTGAAACGGCGAACAGCCCTACTGAAATTCTATCTACTTTATAAAATAAAGTAAAGTAGTGAATTCTTCATTCATTTCTATATGTCGATGTCGTTGCTTTTTACTCCACCACATCTTCCTCATTTGATTTGCCTTACAAACGACGGGAGGTTTGTGTTTGATTGTGAGTGATCCAGCAGGATAGGTGTGTCTTACATACAGAACGGACACTCCGGATCTGATGCTGAGTCCCAGGGCTGGTTCAGTTCGGCCGCCATGTTACTTGGCTTGCTAAGAGAGTGCAGCCATAGCAGTCGAGAGAAAAGAAGGAGCAGAAACAGAGATTTGAGAAAGCTGCCCTGTAGTTGTGTAGATCTGCAGAGCAGAATTCGAAAATCAGAGACCGAAGAGAGATGATGACAGACAAGAATGAGATGCAGATCTGAAATCTGCAAGTCCTTTGGACAGAAAAGAGGATAAGAGCTCGAAGAGATGAAGTTGATCGAAGAAGAGAAGAGGAGATAACAGTCAGAAAGGAGGATAGGGAAGATTGGGGGGGGGGCGTCGGGAGGGATGGAGGGTCTTGGGTGACGGAGTGAAGGTTGGAGGGGGGTGTTGGAATGGGAGTTGGGAGATTGGCGGAGAATGGGAGAGAGGGTTGGGAGTTTGGGTTTGTCAAGTTGGGGTTATCGGGAATGGGAAAGAGAGGTGCAGGGGGGGTTGTAGGGGGGTTAGGTTTGACGGGATTTGAAAAAAGGGAATGTCGGGTGGTGAGAAGAGTGGTTTAATGGGGCGGGAATGAGAGATGGGGTTTGTCGGGGGTGGGATGATGACGGGATTGAGAAAGAGGGGTGACTGGATGATGGGGATGTCGGGTAGTGGAGGAAGAAAGAGAGAGACGAGAGACTCCACGCAGATCTGGTATAGGGCTTCCACGCAGGGATGATGCAGGTTTTTTTTTCTATGACCTGCTGCTCTGGAGATGTGGCTGCTCTGAGATTCGTTCCGTGATAAGTGTTCGTGCTCCGAGGGCTTTTTTGAACTCAAGTTAGATTCTTTCTTTAGGGCCGTGTGTTTTTGTAGTTGCTTCTACTCCTGCACCCCTTTTTAAAACTCTGCCCCGCCCTCCCTATAGTTGGAAGTTGATTCGGTATCTCTCCCGCGGATGGAAGGGACTCTAAGAATTTTCAATCATTGACTTTTTTTTTTTTTCTGTTTTTTCAATGAGACCGCCGGAATCATTTTTTGGTTGTGCGAACGTAAAAATATGCATATTTTCTTTCGAAATGAAATATTTAAATAAATATAAGGCGTCGATCTGTCAAATCAAACAAAAGGAGATTTTTCGTCGTTTTTATCCCTAGGCTTTCTCCTCGAAACAGGAGAGGGATTTGGGCAGTGGGAAGTATGGGACGTCGAGTCTGACAAACAGGGTGACAAAATGACTCGGACGTAGCAAGGTAGCTCCATATAATATCGAACCCCTATTTGCTGCGATTGGGTGGGAGCCTGTCTTAGATTTCGGAGGACCTTGCCAGCTTGAACGAACATGAAACTTTCTGGCAGCATGTCATTCTCCTGTATCCGATCCTCCCTCATTTATGGTCTTCATGTGTGGTGATGATGCATTCATTACCCCAGCTATAATGGCTAATATCCTCAAGTTGCAGTTGGCACCAGAGGGTCTTCCGGATTTGGACATTAATCATCCTGAGATTCGATCAAAGGTGACCAAGTACCTATGCCAAGGAAGGGACATTGCCTGGCACCAAGGAAATGTGTTGAAAGACAGATACATGGACCCTTGATTTCGAATTCTGCATGGTATCTTCACCTTAAATTTATATCCGAGAAGTACCAATAAATCCGATCTCACCGGATTTATAGTCATGATAGTTTACTCTATTGCCAAAGGGACAAGAATGTGCCTCCTTACTCTACTGGTTAATCAGTTGGTGTATGCGATCCATACCTCCAGGGATCTCCATCTTCCATATCCCTGGATTATAAGCAGGATTTGTGACAAAATTGGTTTCCCATCTACTACAGATCCAAAATTCCCTCTTCAAATCTTCAATGCCAAAAATATTCGCAAGATGGATTTGAAGTTCCATGATGAAAAAGAAGAGGAAGAAGGGATTCTAGAAGAGGGAACTGAATGTGGTGGGGACCCTCATGTTGGAGAAACTAACATAGGAGAGGATGATTCGTCTAGATTTGAGGTTGCACCATCTATGTCAATGCACGGGCACACAAAAAGATTCAAGTTAGACAGGATTGGGGCGATTCAGAGAGATGTTCACTTGATGCGGGAGAAGCTGACCGTCTTGGAGTAGGTTGTCCATAAAGTGCAGCAAACTATGCAACAATTGGTGGATCTGCTGACCTGCAGACGAGACGACACAACACCCTCTCACTCGGCTCCGTAGCATTGATCTCTACATATTGTGGCACACACACACACACATACCTCTTAATTCAGCGTATGAACATGAATATCTTTTTGGATGATCTACGCTCTCTAGACTATGTGTGATAGCTGTTTAATTTTTTAGTTTATATATGTCCACAGTTGGGACTAAATACTGTTTGCCTTGAGTGCCCTCAAATGGGCTTGATGTTTTTGTTGGATCACTGTTAACTACTGCTGTCTGTAGCAGTATGGATATTTTACTTTGGCTAGGTATAATTCATATTTTTACTGCCATGCTTATGATATATAGTCCCCTGGTTTATCTGATGGAATGCATATAATGTGTTTAATGCTTAAATGATTTACTGTTATCACTGCTTTCCTTAAACTGATATGCATACACCTGTTCTGACCATATATGACTTCTTATAATTTTTGGATCATTACTCATCTGTATCTTGTATGCATGTTCTCTCAAGTATTTTAAGCTTTAGTCAATATCACTTGCTATACCTTTGCCAATGACTGACAAAAAGGGGGAGAACAGTTCAAAACACCCCAAGCGGAAAATTATATATCTAATGTGTTGCAGGTGGTAGGGGGAGCAGCTGCATCAAGAAAGGGGGAGTTTTTGAACTAAGGGGGAGCGGATACTTCTAGAATGTGTACATGGGTTAGAAAAAAATTTGTAAAATTGTGTAAATACATATACACACAATTTAGGGTGTGTCTAGAAGTATTCTAGGGTGTTTTGGATATTTTGTCACGTAATTGACAAGGGGGGAGATTGAAAATGCACCTGCTAGTGCCCTGGTTTGTCAAGTTACGTGTATGGTGAGTCAGACTGGCTGCAGAACTCGATAGGAAGATTATTTCAAGCGTCTGCCTTAACCGGATGTGTGGAAGCTCACAACAGGTAAACCATAGCCTCACATCCCATGTCCCAAAACACCAGGTGATTAAAACCCTTAAAACAAGATAGACACCATAGGGTTTTTATGGTGAGAAAACTTTTTCAAAATAGGAAAATCTCTAAGTTTTTCTATCCATGTCGATTCTATCGAAGCACCCTCGATATGATCGACCTGCACTGTCGATGTCCTCGATACCTTAACGATATTATCGATAAGAGGACCAAAAGTGTCTAGCAACTAAATATTTATCTGGATGGATTTATCGATGTATCGAAACACCTATTGATATCATCGATATAAGTACAAATATGTCCAGCAACTTCACAATATATCTGGACGAATTATCGACGTATCGATACACATATCGATATCATCGATATTCAAATCTCAAGACCATTGAGAGTGGCTCGATAAGATCGACAGGCAGATTTTCAGCGCCCCTATTTTTTAATGAAAATTTCAAACTCCTTCGATATATCGATGACCATCCGATATGATCTGAAATCAAATATCGATAAGATCGGAGGTCCATCGATGATATTGGCAGTGGGTGTGCATTTCTTACAGCAGTTATTTCAGGTTGTTTTTAACTATAGTTAGGGGCCCTTCGATCTAATCGATAATCAAATATCAATGATATCGACACCAGATCGATTGCATCGAACAAAGCCATAAACTGTCCAGCAAGTTCAAAGATAAATCAGCTGGATTTATCGATGCCTCGACTCTGATCTCGATGTCATCGATATTTAAATTTCGATGACCTCGACGGTTCCCCCGATCATTCATGAAAACCTAAAATATCTCAAAGTCAAGTCTCTCTCATTTTTCAAGTGTCAATGGATCAATTCTGTCATCGATGGAATCGGAGTTCGAAATCCGATGACATCGACAATGGCTTCGATTCATCGACCAATTGGCAAAGAGTTTCAAAAGCGTATGACATCGAGTCCGAGTCATCGAATAGACCATCGATGCTATCGAGAGTATACGCTCGATGATATCGAACCTACTCGATGATATCGAACTTTGTCATAAATGTGACCATTTTATATCCATTGGAACTTTTTTCCTATTTATAGAGGACTTGTCTTTTGTTGCTGTGAGAGAAAGCAGAGAGAGCTTTTGAGTGTTTCAACTTATATCCTATACCTAAAGCCCTTTTCTCTCAAGGGAGTTCATCCTCCAATCCACCCTCACCATTGATATTCAATAGAGTGGATTGGGGAATGAACTTCCGCGTTCAAGGATCCTCCAGCTACTACCTTAATGGTAAATCATTATGCTGGGATGCCTTGAATGCATAAGAGAGGATCTACTTTATCTTCCTTATAGGAAAATCTTTAGAGAGTAGGATTTCATCTCACCCTTGACCCAACCTGAAGCCAAGGATTGGTATATCATCTTGCGTTGCGGATCAAGGGAGCAGAAGACTCTTCATCAACAAGAAGGAGGAGATCTTCGGCGTTGTGCTTAACGGGACTCATTAACTTATCTGTAAGTATCTAGAGTCCAAGAGGATTTTTAGGATTCGGTCTTAAGTGGTTCTCACCCTTTGAAGCCCTCGTAGGAGGTCTCTAGCGGGAGTGTACGTAGTGGGTGCATAGTGTGGACCCTTGCTCTTGTGTAGGGCATAAACTGTTAGGTCCTTGTGTAGGTCCTCGACCTGTGTGGTCTAAAATTCGGGTGCGTTGTGTGGACCCTTGCTCTATAGAGAGCATAAACATCTGGTTAGGAGTGAACCAGTAAAACTCTGCATTTGAGGTGAACCCCATAAAACCTCTGTAAAGGTTGAAGGTGAACCTGATTTAAAACTTTAGGTTTGAGGTGAATCCTGGGAAACCTCCTTAGTGAAATCTGGTACACTCAAGGGTTGAGTGCGACAGTCGGGAGTGGAGTAGACTTATCGTCGAACCACTATAAAATGACTGTGTTTGTGATTGCTTTTCTCTATGAGTGATTCATATTAATGCATTCATATTCATATATCTGATCACATCTCACAAACACACGGTCACATCCAACATAGACTAAGTTGCATATTACTATATCTTAGTTATTTTATGACTGGATCCTCTACTTGGCTTGGAAGCCGATAGAGTTACATTTGAGTAATCCTAAAAATTGTATACATGATAGGATTAGAGTAATAGGATTTTTAAATAACTCATAAATCTTTAAAAAGTCCTATTCACCCCCTCTAGGATATATTGGCATATTTCGACTTCAACTCAAGCGGTCTTCACCGCTATTTCAAACTCCCTAACCTAAACCTAAACCTAAACTTGAAAACCCAAACCTAAACCCGATCCCGAACCTCAACCCGATTTCTAAAACCTAAACCTTAACCTATTCTCAATTCCCTAAACCTAAACCTAAATGTATTCTCAAATCCTTAAACCTAAACCTACACCTAATCTTAATCTCGGCTCCTAACCTAAACCTAAACCTAAACCTAAACTTGAAAACCCAAACCTAAACCCGAACCCGAACCCAAAGCCATTTCCTAAACCTAAACTGAACCTATTCTCAATTCTCTAAGCCTTAACCCAAATGTATTCTCAAATCTCTAAACCTAAACCTACACCTAATCCTAATCTTAACTCCCTAACCTAAACCTAAACCTAAACTTGAAAACCCAAACCTAAACCCGATCCCGAACCCGAACACGATTTCCTAAACCTAAACCTTAACCTAAATGTATTCTCAATTCTCTAAACCTAAACCTACACCTAATCCTAATCTCAACTCCCTAACCTAAACCTATACCTTAACTTGAAAACCCTAACCTAAACCCAATCCCGAACCCGAACCCGATTTCCTAAACCTAAACCTAAACCTTAACCTATTCTCAATTACCTAAACCTAAACCTAAATGTATTCTCAAATCCCTAAACCAAAACCTACACCTAATCCGAATCTCAACTCCCTAACATAAACCTAAACCTAAACTTAAAAACCCAAACCTAAACCCGATCCCGAACCCGAACCCGATTTCCTAAACCTAAACCTAAACCTATCACCTTAACCTAAAACCTAAACCTAAACCTAAACCAAAACCTATAACCTTAACCTAAACCAAAACCTATAACCTATAACCCATAACCTATAACCTATAACCTAAACTTATAACCTATAACCTAACCTTAACCTAAACCTAAACCTATAAACTAAAACCTAAACCTAAACCTAAATGTATTCTCAAATCCCTAAACCTAAATCTACACCTAATCCTAATATCAACTCCCTAACCTAAACCTAAACCGAACTTGAAAACCCGACCTAAACCCGATCTCGAACTTGAACCCGATTTCCTAACCTAAACCTTAACTTATTCTCAATTCGTTAAAGTTATACCTATAACAACATATAACCTAAACCTAAACCTTAACCTAAACCTATAACCTAAACCTAAAACCTTAACCTAAACCTAAACCACCTTAACCTAAACTAAAACCAAAACCTATAAACTAAACCTTAACCTATAACTTATAACCTAAACTTATAACCGATAACCTAACCTATGGATTTTGCCATAGTTTAGAAGATTTGTAGGTACATTTTTGATTTCTTCATAAATAATTGTTTTTTTTTTATCTTTCTTCCTTTTGAGATGTGTACAAAGGCATGCTTGTTTGATTGTGTCTACAATTGCTATTTTATACAAGTTGACAAGCTAAAGAAGTCAGTGGAGGATGAAATTGATTTTCTGAAGGGAAGGGTTTCAGAACTTGAAAGTGTTCTTGTGTCGAAGTCTACAGAAGTTACATCTGTAGTTTCAAGGAAAGAAGAAGCTCTATCTTCTAAGTTTACTGAATTTGACCGTCTAAAGGAAGAAAATTCTACAAAAAGTGAGCATTATTGAATGCATATGGAGGGTGTTTACAATGTTGGAGTGTATTTGTTTTTTGCACATGAGGGCATGCCTTAGTTATAATTCTTATGATAGGTTGAGCAAAGTAAAGTATTGTTTATTTAAAAAAGAGAATGTAAGATGCATTGTAGATTTGATTGCTATTGTAATAAATGCATCTTTTTTTTTCTCTGATTACATTTTATGTACTATTTCTATCATTAAGATGAGTTATCAATCACATCAGGTTCTTGCAATGGAAACAGGTAGAAATAGCTATGAATATAATCCGTAGCTTTAGCTACGGCTTTTGTCTGTAGCTATTTCTATCTATTGCTATGGATATGATCTGTAGCTATTACTATCTATAGCTACGGATATAATCCGTAGCTATTGTTATCTATTGCTACAGATACTATCTATAGCTATTGGCATCTATTGCAACAGATATGATCCGTAGCTATTGGTATCTATCGCTATGGATAATATCTGTAGCTATTGGTATCTATTGCACGGATAGTATCCGTAGCTATTGGTTTCTATAGCTACGGATTGAATCCGTGGCTATTGGTACCTATTGCTACAGATATAATTGAAAAGGCCAAGCTATATGTCCTAGAGGGGGGGTGAATAGGACTATGCCAAATTTAAAATAAAATCAGCGGAACTAAAGTAAATCAATACCCTTACAATTATGAATCAATTCACAATGCTAATTATAAATCACCTTGATAAATAATTATCGAGAGATTGATACAAATTCAGTTCTAAGGACAACCTTACACCATAATAAACAAGGGCTTATGGTAGGACAACCTTATTTCTAGAACCTCTTTTGAATCAAGAACTCAATGTTAATATAAGTAAATGAAATAGCAAGGAATTGAAAATAAATGCGTAAGTAAAGATCTAAATTATTACAACAATCCCCACACTTGCTTGAAATGTAAATAGTTACAACATTCACATCCACTTGTACATTCCACACAATTGAATGATAAAAGATATGAAAATTAAGCAAGCATTCAATCCACAAGACAAGAGTTATAGTGGTTCGCTTTGTGTGTACACCAACTGTTTTCCAACACCACACGAGAATCTTACTCCACTCTAATATCCTCACACAGGGGATATTAGCGTTCACTATCAAATAGGTTTTACAGGTTCACCAAAAACCTTTACAATTGTGTCTTTTTCACTTGGGCTTACACAATTCAAAAACCCCTTTTTCTGAGTTTTCTGGTTTTCTCAGACAACCAACACAATGAGATTTTTCTGGCTCAATCTCAAACAAAACCAATACAATGAGATTTTTCTGGCTTAACCTCAAACAAAACCAAAACAATGAATTTTACAGAAATGTAAAATACCTGGATTTCTCCTTTTCTTAGCAGCCCGGTAGAACCAATCGGAGTAGATGATTGAATATCAAAGTTCAATTTCCAATACTCACATTCATAGGGTTCTAAATTCTAATTGATTTTAGATTTAACTTGTAGAGGCGTAGCTATATTTGATTTTGATTCCAAGAAGAAGGAATAATATAATTCCTCTTTTCAAATACGATTGGAATAGAGAAACAAAATCAAATTAAATAAGCTAGCAAAAAGGAATATTAAATAAGCACAATCTAGCTTAAAATAAACACAAACTTATCTCGAGTGATCACTTGAAAATTCTTGAAATGGAATGGAGTTGAAGTGTGAAAACTCAAATTGTGTTCAATTTATAGAAGAAAAAATCGTTCCTACGTGGTCTTAGAAACCTAGGGTCCGTGTCGTAGCTCTAACAATTTTTGAAAAATTTAGCGATCTTAGAAAACGATTCTACGACGGTCGTGTGAACCCTACGGCGAGTCGTGGGACACCTACGACCGGTCGTAGATACCTACGACCGGGTCGAAGGACCATGAAATCATTCTTTGGTCTTTCGGTCGTAGATCCACGACCGATCGTGGACAGTCGAAGCCGACCTACGACCGGTCGAAGGACTTCCGGATGTGTCGTGGGCGTTCCAAAAATCCGAAAAACTTCAACAACTTAGGACTGATCGTGAAATTTCTTGGACTAGTCGAACCAATGCTAGGGCCCAGTCGAACAAGAGCTAGGACGGTCTTGGAACAAACTAAGCTTATGTAGAATAAATATTTGATTTATGTATCCAAAATGACCTACTTAAAGAGTCAACCTAAGGTCATTTAAACCAGAATCATGTCGTATGGATATTGAACTTCAACCATTCAACAAATGCATATTGTTTGAACCAATATCGAGACTTGAATCTGTTGAACAATATCGAGCTTGAAGTCTTGAACATATCCGGCTTGAAGTCGGGGCTTGAAGTCTTGAACATATCAACATAGTAGCATCTTGAACTTCAACATACGGAACTTCAACTTGTAACTTCTAGAAGTGTTTATACGATGTCTTGAAAAACATATACCATTACACAAGCTCAAGGCACAGATAGATGTTTTGACACTTCAAAATTTGACAACCAAAGAAGTATGAGACCATAACACTTACAATCTCCCCCTTTGTCAAATTTGTGACAAAACACCCAAGTAATAATACTTCCAAGAGAAACACAATAGGTGAGGCATGCACAGATATATAGACATGATAAGCAATAACTAGCAATATTCATTTTCCTAAAACTCTTGAGAAGTTTAACTCCCCCTGAGTAATAGAAACACATAACTAAGATTAACATCAAAATGACAAAGTTCACCAAACTTCTCCCCCTTTTTGTCACAAAAAGACAAAGGAAGAAGAACAGATTTTTAAGATAAAAACCCCAAATCCTGCAATGAATGATCAAATAAATTCCACAAACATGAGTTTTGAATCATTAAAAACAAGAATCTACAAGAAAAATGAAAAAGAATCACTAACCTTGAAGATCTAAGAAGATGGGTTAGGGGCGTAGTAGTAAACCGTTGAAGAGAAATGAAGAAATGAAGAAGAAGGCAAAAATCCCCAATATAAAGTGAAATCCAGCACTTTTACGACGTGTCAGTACTTGTTCGACCGGTTGGTAACAGGTTGACCGATCGTGTATTCCCACGACAGGTCGAGAATGACCAAAAATTTGCAAATTTTTTTTTTTAAAAAAAAATTTAAAATTTAAGAAATTCAACTTATGTACATTATAATACACAAAATCATGCAAACTCAATTTAAATTGCACATACCGAGATCAAACTTTAATTTATTAAACCTGCTTTTGTCGAGCGGTTTAGTGAAAATATCTGCGAGTTGAATCTCGGTTGGAATGTAATCCAAATATATTAATTTTTCTTCCACTAATTCACGAATGTAATGAAATCTAATGTCAATATGCTTAGTACGTGAATCTGAACTGGATTTTTAGAGATATTTATCGCACTGGAATTATCACAAAATAAAATCATAGAGTCCTGAGTGATTCCATAATCACTTAACATTCGTTTCATCCAAACAAGTTGAGTACATGCATTTCCAGCAGCAATGTATTCAGCCTCAGCAGTTGATAGTGATATAGAACTTTGCTTCTTGCTAAACCAAGAAACAAGACAATTTCCAATGTAGAAACAACCACCACTGGTTGATTTCCTATCATCTATGTTTCCAGGCCCAAGATCACATCCCATACCATACTAATTGAACATTAGTCTCATGTGGATACCAGAGACCCAATTTAGTAGAACTTGCGACATAACGCATAATCCGCTTAACGACGAGTTAAGTGAGATTCTTTAGGATTTGATTGATAACGAGCACAAATACCAACACTCAAAGCAATATCCGGTCTACTACTTGAGTTAGATAAAGTAAACTACCAATCAAACTACGATACAATTTAGGATCCACATCATTACCTGTAGAGTCTTTTGAAAGTCTTACTGTTGTACTCATAGGAGTATCAAAATTTTTACCTTTCTCAAATCCAAATTTCTTAATTAAACTCGAGCATATTTGGTTTGAGAGATAAAAATTCCATCAGGTTGTTGTTTTACTTGCAACCCTAGAAAATAGTTTAATTCTCCAACCATACTCATTTCGAACTTAGACTTCATCAAATCTGCAAACTCGACAGTCATGTTAGTACAGGTTGATCCATAAATAATATCGTCAACATATATTTGAACCATTAGAATATCATCGTTATGTTTCTTAACAAAGAGTGTCTTATCAACACATCCCATCTGAAAGTTATGACTTAGTAAAAACTTAGTCAATTTTTCGTACCATGCTCTGGGAGCCTGTTTCTTAGACCATAGAGAGCTTTCTTGAGACGATACACATGATCAGTAAATTTAGGATCTTCAAACCACCGTAGGTTGTTCAACATATACTTCTTCATGTAAATCACCATTCGGAAAGGCACTCTTTACATCCATTTGATAAATTTTAATTTTCCTAAAACATGCAATGGAGATAAAAAGTCGATTGACTCAAGACGAGCTACGAGGGCAAATGTTTCATTATAGTCAATTCCTTCAATTTGAGTATATCCTGTACAACTAGTCTTGCTTTATTTCGAATAATATTTCCAAGCTCATCGATTTATTTTTGAAAATCCATTTTGTTCCAATAATATGTTTATCTTTAGGTCTAGGAACAAGTTGCCGGACATCATTTCGACAATGATTAAGTTCTTCTTGCATCGCAAGAATCCAATTTTCATCGAAAGTGCTTCTTTTACGTTAGCCTTCAATCGGGATGTAAAACATACGTAGTTACATATGTCCTCTAATTGTCTACGAGTGCGCACACCGGTGAGAGGGTTTCCAAGTATTTGAGAGGTTGGATGATCTTTAACAAATCCTTAATTCGGGATTAGTTTCACTTGATGAAATTTCTTGTTTTTCAAGTATAAGAACTTCATCATTGTCTAAACTAGGGACGGAGTATTTTCAAAAGATCATCAATCACAACATTTATTGACTCTTGAATCACACCATCTGTTGTTCGAACACGATAAGCACGATTTGTTTAAAGAATAACCTAAAAAGATCCCTTCATCACTTTTAGTGTCGAATTTTCCCAAATTTTCACGGTCACGTAGAATATAGCACTTGCTGCCAAAAACTCAAAATATTTGACAGAAGGCTTTTTCTCAAACCACATTTCATAAGCCGTTTTATTATTAGATTTACAAATATAAACTCGGTTAATAATGTAGCAGTTTGTATTCAAATTTCCCGTAGAGATTCTAGGAAGCTTCATGCTATTTAACATAACACTTCCCATTTCTTGAAGCACTCTATTCTTCCTCTCGACAATTCCATTTTGTTGAGGAGTTTTAGGTGCGAGAGAATTCATGCGATATTCCACGATCGCTACAAAATTTCTCAAAACCGCTATTTTCGAATTCGGATCCATGATCACTACGGATCTTCTTGACTTGAGAACATTTTTCGGTTTGAATCCGTTTTATAATCTTTTTCACTTCATCAAGGGTTTGTTTTATCTCTCAAGAATGAAACCCAAGTGTATCTTGTATAATCATCCACAATAACTAAGATGTACTTTTTGCCACCTCGACTTTCCGTTCTTGTTGGTCCTATAAGATCCATGTGGAGAAGCTCGAGTGGTCTTGTGGTGATATTGGAGTTCACCTTTTGTGAGAGCTCTAGTTTGTTTACCATACTTGGCATTCACCACAAATCTTGTCTACTTTTTGCATTTTAGGTAGACCTTTTATTAGTTCATTTTTGCTCAATCCTGTATAAATTTCGATAGTGTACATGTCCAAGGCGTTTATGCCATAAATCGACTCATCGGTATGGACCATGTAACACGTTTGATTAGATGAGCACCGTTGCTTACAATATAGCGGTTTTCGAAGTTCTGCGACCAGTTAATATTACGAGAACCCTTTTCATTTGTAATTTCACAACCTTGATTAGAAAATTTAACATTATGATTGTTATCACATATTTGAGATATGCTCAACAGGTTGTGTTTTAAACCCTCAACATATAAAACATTTTTAAATAAGGGAAGGTTATAGAGTTGAACCGTACCTTTGCCAATTATCTTGCAGTTGCTACCATCACCAAATGTGACTGACCCATCAGTCATATCTTTAAGATCAGTGAATAGAGCTTTGTCGCCTTGTCATATGTCTGGAGCATCCACTTTGTCTAGATACCATTTTGAATGGCTTGTAGCTTTGAAAGCAGTGTGAGCAACCAAACAAGTAACCTTGGGAACCCATTTCATTACAGTTTTGGGTTTAGGAGAATAATTGGTCTTCTTTTGTTTATAGTTATAAGAGTGACCTACAGAGTTAGATTTTAATAGCTCCTTAAGTAAATCAATAATTTTTTGCAGCTAGCGGATTTCGAATCGATTTTTGAAATTTATATAGTCTTTTTTGTGTTTGAAAAGTTTTTGTATTTTTAGAAAAAACTTGACTAAGTACCTTTTCCATTTGAGTTAAAGTCTCTCTTTTCACAAAATTGGAAGGAGCATTCTTGTTTAGGAGATGTGTTTTTATCAAACCCAACCCGGATCGATCACCACATTTTCTTGATCCGGATAATAATTTTTCTAATTTAGGATCACCTTGGGCATATCTCCATGTGTCCTTCAAACTCAAAAGAGAAGATACTTCTTTTTTAAGTTTCTCATTTTCAGATTTTAAATTTTCAATTAAGGAGGTTTTGAATTCTAAGTCACACTTTGATTTTTCAAAACAATCTGAAATTTGAGATTTTTCTAAAACAAGGGTTTCAAAACATTCTTTAAGTTTAAAAAACTTTTCTTTTGAAGTTTAAGTTTGACCGCAATTTTACAACTTTCTTTATATAAGGCATTGTAGGCATCTTGTAGATCTTCATCATTTTCATGATCACTATCCAAATTTTCTTCACTTGTTGAATCATCATGATCTGAAAAGGTAAACTTGGCTAGAGTCATAAGGGCCTTAAGTTCACCTGCCCGACTTCGGTTTCAATTTTCTGATTCAGAAGAGGCTTGAAATCGACGATTCATCCCAAGTAGCCAACATACCCTTCCTTTTGGATCTGTCCTTTTAGGACATTTGTTTGCTAAATGCCCATATTCTTGACAAAGCTTATAACATTGACTATCTTTCAATGACTTCCAAGATTTAGACTTAGGTTTTGAACTTTTCTTTTCATTTGCCTTTTGAAAGTCAACTCTTTTCTTACTTTTAAAAATCTTATAAAACTTTTTCGCCAAAAGGGCCATATCATCTTCAGACTTTTCAGAATCTGAATTTTCTTGAGTAATACTTTTAGAAGACTTCAAAGCAATAGACTTACCTTTAGGAGCTTTAAAACTTAATTCATAGGTTTGCAAAGAACCAACTAATTCTTCTACCTTCATATTGTCCGTATCACGAAGTTCCTGGATTGCGGTTACCTTTGAATTGAACCGTTCAGGAAGAGAGCGTAGTATTTTTGCACACACTTTACTTTCTGGAATCTTATCTCCAAGACCCCACATTGAGTTTACAATGTCATTCAATCTAGTGTAAAAGTCCATAAACATTTCATTTTCCTCCATATGAATTTCTTCAAATTTAGTTGTGAGGAGTTGGACTTTAGACTTCTTGACAATTGAAGTACCTTCGTGTGTCATTTCTAAAATATCCCAGGCTTGCTTTGCAGTATCACAGGATATGATTCTTTTGAACTCATCCTAGTGATAGTGCTGCAAATGATTGCATTTAGTGCTTTAGCATTAGCACTACTCTCATTTTTCTGAAGAGTGGTCCATTGGAAATACGGAGTAATTTTCATAGATTTTGAACCATCAATACCAGTTACTTCCATGATAGGAGGGTTCCATTCAGTCACTGTGGCTTGCCACACACTTTCATCCATTGATTTGAGGAAGATCCTCATTCTGGCTTTCCAATAGGCATAGTTGGAGCCATCAAAAGGTGGAGGCCTAGTAACTGAAAGACTATCAAAATTTGACATCTTATAGCTTAGATCGTTAGCTCAGGAAATAAATCCAAATAAAAAGCAACAAAAAATGAGCTATTAGGCTTTGATACCACTTGAAAAGGCCAAGCTATATGTCCTAGAGGGGGGGTGAATAGGACTATGCCAAATTTAAAATAAAATCATGGAACTAAAGTAAATCAATACCCTTACAATTATGAATCAATTCACAATGCTAATTATAAATCACCTTGATAAATAATTATCGAGAGATTGATACAAATTCGTTCTAAGGACAACCTTACACCATAATAAACAAGGGCTTATGGTAGGACAACCTTATTTCTAGAACCTCTTTTGAATCAAGAACTCAATGTTAATATAAGTAAATGAAATAGCAAGGAATTGAAAATAAATGCAGAAGTAAAGATCTAAATTATTACAACAATCCCCACACTTGCTTGAAATGTAAATAGTTACAACATTCACATCCACTTGTACATTCCACACAATTGAATGATAAAAGATATGAAAATTAAGCAAGCATTCAATCCACAAGACAAGAGTTATAGTGGTTCGCTTTGTGTGTACACCAATTTTCCAACACCACACTGTAATGCTACTCCACTCCTAATATCCTCACACAGGGATATTAGCGTTCACTATCAAATAGGTTTTACTGAGTTCACCAAAACCTTTACAATTGTGTCTTTTCACTTGGGCTTACACAATTCAAAACCCCTTTTTCTGAGTTTTCTGGTTTTCTCAGACAACCAACACAATGAGATTTTTCTGGCTCAATCTCAAACAAAACCAATACAATGAGATTTTTCTGGCTTAACCTCAAACAAAACCAAAACAATGAATTTTACAGAAATGTAAAATACCTGGATTTCTCCTTTTCTTAGCAGCCCGGTAGAACCAATCGGAGTAGATGATTGAATATCAAAGTTCAATTTCCAATACTCACATTCATAGGGTTCTAAATTCTAATTGATTTTAGATTTAACTTGTAGGGCGTAGCTATATTTGATTTTGATTCCAAGAAGAAGGAATAATATAATTCCTCTTTTCAAATACGATTGGAATAGAGAAACAAAATCAAATTAAATAAGCTAGCAAAAAGGAATATTAAATAAGCACAATCTAGCTTAAAATAAACACAAACTTATCTCAGAGTGATCACTTGAAAATTCTTGAAATGGAATGGAGTTGAAGTGTGAAAACTCTGAAATTCGTGTTCAATTTATAGAAGAAAAAATCGTTCCTACGACTGGTCTTAGAAACCTAGGACTGGTCGTAGCTCTAACAGATTTTTGAAAAATTTAGCGCGATCTTAGAAAACAGTTCTACGACTGGTCGTGTGAACCCTACGACTGGTCGTGGGACACTACGGCATCGATCGGTCGTAGATACCTCGACCCAGTCGAAGGACCATGAAATCGATTCTTTGGTCTTTCGGTCGTAGATCCACGACCCGATCGTGGACAGTCGATCGACCTACGACCGGTCGAAGGACTTCCAGGACAGGTCGTGGGCGTTCCAAAAAATCCGAAAAAACTTCAACAACTTAGGACTGATCGTGAAATTTCTTGGACTAGTCGAACCAATGCTAGGACTGGTCGAACAAGAGCTAGGACAGGTCTTGGAACAAACTAAGCTTATGTAGAATAAATATTTGATTTATGTATCCAAAATGACCTACTTAAAGAGTCAACCTAAGGTCATTTAAACCAGAATCATGTCGTATGGATATTGAACTTCAACCATTCAACAAATGCATATTGTTTGAACCAATATCAGACTTGAACTGTTGAACAATATCAGGCTTGAAGTCTTGAACATATCTGGCTTGAAGTCAGGCTTGAAGTCTTGAACATATCAACATAGTAGCATCTTGAACTTCAACATCTGGAACTTCAACTTGTAACTTCTAGAAGTGTTTATACAGTGTCTTGAAAAACATATACCATTACACAAGCTCAAGGCACAGATAGATGTTTTGACACTTCAAAATTTGACAACCAAAGAAGTATGAGACCATAACACTTACAATAATTCGTCGCAATTGGTATCTATTACTACGGATATAGTCCGTAGCGATTGATATCTATTGCAACGGATATAATCCGTAGCTAGACCTTTAGCTACACCACCAGTAACGATGGATGTGCTACGGATTATATCCTTAGCAAAAGGTCTTTTGCTACGGATTTTGGCCATAGCCTTTGCCCGTTTTTCTTGTAGTGTATGGTCTAAATGATCCTTCAATATGACTCTTTTTGGATATGTATGAGACCCATATTAATGTATTTATGAACCATCTATTGAGGCCCACCTTGACATATATGAGGCCCATATGATGCGACCCATTTGATGTATCTAAGGCCCATAGGTTAAGGCCCAATGGGATGTACACAAGTCCATTGCAATGTGTGATTCTACCATGGTTTATCTAATGATGTTTATGGCGGGTTATGCCTTGGGAGTAATGATGGTTTGACGCTCACATTGTAAGTACAATGTTGGTTAAATGTTCGCATTGTAACTCTCCTTAGGGCCCATTCATAGGCCCATACTTGTTGTGTATAGGCCTTTTAGGCCCATCTTCGTTGTAAGGATAGTTCATTACTTTATAACATGCTTAGTATAATTCCATGACTCATGCCATACGCATCATATGTATGCTTGATATGAGTAGAAACCAATAATAGCATATGCCACTGGGCAGATTATTTATGCGACTCACTGATAGGAGTTACCCACATGAGTGCGTGGTACGCGCAAGATTGCTCCATGACTGACGGTATGATTCTTGCATCTCACATTTGTGTGTCATGATCATTGTATGCCCTAGTGACATTAGGGTCGTGGCTCCACAGGCACATCGTGGATGGCCATATCAGATGTGAAAATACTTGCTTCTAGCACTGTGGGCACTTAGGATGTCCTTGGGTAAAAGTCTCAGAACCTTTTTGGCACTAGGAGATGCTCCAATGTCTAGACTGAGTGGATACACGAGCACAGGAGTGTCGAATCTAGTAGGCCACATCTCCCACTATGTCGTGGTCGGTTGGAAAGGGGTGTGGTCTTAATCGCCCGAGTGAGGGGGTTGTAAGTTAGGCTGAGTTTGACCAGCTCATAAATGAGTCCACTATTGATGAGCCGGGTAGGTATTGGAAGACTACTGGTCAGGTGGATAGTGTGGTCTCTTCCACTTGTTGGTTTGTACGGCTAGGGAGGCGGTAGTCAGTGTGAAGTGTATTAGACCCTGGTGATATCTCAGAGAGAAACTGTACTGATATGTGTACTTGATGAGGACTGGTATGCTTTCTTTGCATCTCGTATATGACATTTGGCTACATAAGCCTCGCATCGCATGACCTTGGTATGGCCGATAGCATTCATGCCTTACATCGCATAGTCTTGGTATGGCTGATAATATTCATGGACTTTTCACATATTTCTGCATTACTCTGATATTGTACACTTGACACTTGCCTTGCACACACACTTACACCACCCTCTAAGCTTTTGTAAGCTTATGCACGACCGTTGCGTGTAGGTGTCGTTGGATCAAGCAGCGCTGAGGCAGGAGTGCGTATCGGATTATTTTGGAGCTTTTTTATCACCTTGTATTTCCCTTTCCGCATTGTACTTAAAGTTTTTGATATAGTGGATATGTGGTGATGTTGTTCTATGGCTTGGTTATGCTCCATTACAAAAAAAAAAATTTCATACTGAAAATCCTCCTTGTAAGATCCAAGGATCGAAATCTAGCAAATGGGTGCCGGAAGCCAAGAACGGGGTACTGCGGAGGCTGTCAGTGCCGGATTCGGCGATTGAGAATTTTGTGAGCTTGTTTTTCGAGTTTGGGGCATGACATTATAGGTTTTGAGATTTGAGAATAGGTTTAGGTTATAGGTTTTGGGATTTGAGAATAGGTTTAGGTTAATGTTGTAGGTTATAGGTTTAGGTTATTGGTTTATGTTAATGTTGTAGGTTATAGGTTTAGGTTTAGGGATTGGAGAATACATTTAGGTTTTAGGTTTAGGTTTAGGTTTTACTTTTAGGTTAAGGTTATAAGTGTAGGTTATAAGTTTAGGTGTAGGTTAGGTTATAGGTTAAGGTTTAGGGAACTGAGTTTAGGTTATAGGTTCTGGGATTTGAGAATAGGTTTAGGTTATAAGTGTAGGTTAAGGTTTAGGGAATTGAGTTTAGGTTATAGGTTTTGGGATTTGAGAATAGGTTTAGGTTATAGACATAGGTTTACGTTAATGTTGTAGGTTATAGGTTTATGTTAATGTTGTAGGTTATAGGTTTAGGTTATAGGTTTATGTTAATATTGTAGGTTATAGGTTTAGGTTTAGGTTATAGGTTAAAGCTTTAGAGAATTGAGAATTGGTTAAGGTTTAGGTTTAGGAAATCGGGTTCGGGTTCGGGATCCGGTTTAGATTTGGGTTTTCAAGTTTAGGTTTAGGTTTAGGTTAGGGAGTTGAGATTAAGATTAGGTGTAGGTTTAGGTTTAGGGATTTGAGAATACATTTAGGTTTTAGGTTTAGGTTTAGGTTAAGGTTATAGGTTATAGGTTATAGGTTATCAGTTATAGCTTTAGGGAATTGAGAATTGGTTAAGGTTTAGGTTTAGGTTTAGGTTAAGGTTAAGGTTAAGGTTATAGGTTATAGGTTTAGGTTATAGGTTATAGGTTTAGGTTTAGGGAATTCAGAATAGGTTGAGGTTTAGGTTTAGGAAATCTGGTTCGGGTTCGAGGTCGGGTTTAGGTTTAGTGAATTGAGTGCATCACAGATTTGGACTTACATTAATTTCATCATTGAAATGGAAATAAAGTGGAAACCACGAATTTTAGATGTAGACATTTCATCAAGCACTTATGTGCTGACATCCAAACAAAAGTCCAAAACCATATACCAGTAAAGAAATCATAGTTATCTATGGATACAACCAAAAATAAGAAGCATGACAGTTTCAAGCTTGTCAGACAATGATAAACAAAGATCTCTCATCTTTAAAATAGGCCATGGATTCTATAAGAAGAAATTCCTAAATGAGGGCCCACATCGAATCAGGAATCCATAAATTGTTAAATTCCCAAATCCCTAAATCGGTATTGAGATTGAGAGAGAGAGAGAGAGAGATACCTCACTGAGCTTCAGAGACAGAGAGAGGGCGTGCGTGGGTAGGGCATGCGACAACGGTAGGGTGGAGAGATCAAAGAGAGGAAGAGAGAGACAGAGAGAGAGAGAGAGAGAGAGGAGACAGAGGGTGTGTGAGAGAGACACAGAGAGAGAGGGTGCGAGAGAGACAGAGAGAGAGAAGAGGGATTTCTGGTGGTCGGGCGTCGGGCGGGCGTGCGGTGGGTAAAGAAAGAGAAGAAAGGGAAAGGAGGCTAGGGTTGGGTGGGGTCGGGTGGGGTCAGGTATATAGGGAAAAGGTTCTGTACGGTCAAGCTCATGGGAACTTCCCACGAGGTCGAGCTGTGTGGGCCCCACTGTGATGTGTGTCGACCATCAACACCATGCATTTGATGGGCCCCCTTTAAATTATGGGATATCCCAAAAATCAGTCGTATACAGAACTTAGGTGGGCCATACCATCTAAAATCATGTGAAGAATTGCTTAAAACATATAAAATCACTTGGTGGGGCTCACACAAAATTTTTATGCATATGAAACTTGGTCTGACTCATCCAAGTGGGACACACATAATGGATGGGCTGGATTTGTGAACCACATGTCAGTGGGCCCAACAAATGATTATGAATATTTTAATGGAGGATAACCCCTCTCAACTTTTGTATGTGGTGTGGCCCAAAAAAGTCACGGATTGACTTGATTTTTAAGCCCTAGACCCACCATGGAATGGTGCATCTGACTGATGGGGTAGATGTTCGACACCCATCATGGTGGGGCCCACACAGCTCGACCTCAGGAGAAGTTCCCATGAGCTCGACTGTATGGAACCTTTTCCCATATATATATATATATAATAAATTATAAAATTAATAACAAGCCGAGTCGAGCTCGAGTCGAGTCGAGTTGAAATACCACCTGGTCGAACTTGGCTCGAACCCAACACGAGATACAAAAAAACAGCTTGACTCAGCTCGAGTCGGCCATTCAAGCCAAGTCAATTCGAGCTAACTCGAGCTAAGTCGAGCGAGTTAGTCGAGCTAGCTCGACTTGTGAATAGCCCTAGCAGTGTGGGTTGATACCAAATTTTTGGTAAATCCAAAACTCAAGTGGACCAGGACAAACGAAATAGTGGTGTGGGCCCACTTTGATTTATATATTGTATATCCATATGGTCCATTTATTTTGCCAACTCATTGTAGGATATGAGCCCAAAAATGAATCATATTCAAATCTTAAGTAGACTGCAACGTAAAAAACAATGGTAATTGAACACCCACCATTGAAAACTTTATGGGGCCACCGTAGTACCCACTGTAATATTTATTTTTATCTGACCTATTGATTAGGTCAGACATGCCCAGACGAAGAAAATAAAAAAAATAAAAAATAAAAAAAACAAATATCAGCTTCATCCAAAATGTGGTGTGGTCCAACAGAAATTTGGATGTGCTCCATGAGTTGACAAAACGGATGAATGGTGTGGATATACAATACTTACTTCAAGGTAGGCCCAACAGTTAGGATTACACCTCAATTGAGAGGTATATAAAGATCATTTTATGACTTGATCTAAAAAATGAGAGGTATATAAATCTTAGGTGCACCACGCCACATGAAAATAACAGTGATTGGATATCCATCGTTAAAAAACTCCTAAGGCCCACTGTAGTATTTATTTGACATCCAATATGTTGATTAGGTCATACAGGGCCAGATGAAGTGGAAAAACAAAAATTAGCTTGATCCAAAACTTTTATAGCCCCAAAATGTTTTTAATGGTTGATGCTCATTCAACACTGTTTCCTGGAATGTGGTCCACTTAAGATTTGGATATATCTCATTTTTGGTCTCATACCATAAGATGATCTTTAAAAATAGATAGACGACATGGATTAAACACATACATCATGGTTGGGCTCACAGAGCACCAACCACCAGCCATTGGATGGTGTCAGGGGGAGTAGCCAATCCGTTCCCCTTATTTGTGGTGTGGTCCATTTAATCTTTGGATATGATTCATTTTTTGGATAATTCTCTAAAATTATCTTGAAAAATGGATGAAGGGTGTGGGTTGATCCCAAATATTCGGTAAATCCAAAACTCAAGTGTACCATGCCACGTGAAACGGTATGGAATAATGATTTCCACCGTTGATACCTTGGGCCCACAGTAACGTTTATTTGACATCTAACATGTTCATAATATCAAAAAGATATAAATGAAGAGAAAACACAAACATCAGCTTGATCCAAAACTTCTATGAACGTTATTTTTAATGGTGGACGTTCAGTCCCTACTTTGTAGTCCACTTAAGCTTTGGACCTGCCCCATTTTTTGTTAATATCTTAAAATGATCCAAGAAAAGCGTTGAACGGTATGGAGAAAGTCAATCCTTGACTTAGGTGAGCCAAAAGCTTAAAAATAAAGTCAATCCATGACTTAGGTGGGCCACATCACATAATATAATGGAGAGGGGTTTCCTTAAAACATTCATAATCATATATTGGGTCGGCCTAAATGTGATTCACATATCCAACTAACTCATTATGTGTGTCCCACTTGGATGAGGGGTCAGACCAATTTTCAGCCGCATCTAAAACTCATGTGAGCCCCACCAAGTGTTTTTATATTTTTTTAGGATGTCTTCATATAGTTTTAGATGGTATGGCCCACTTGAGTTTCGCATACAGATGATTTTTAATATATCTCATAACCTAAAGGGGACACATCAAATTCATGGTGTTAATGTTCGACACACATCATGATGGGGCTCACAAAACTTACTAACACCAATTCTTAGGTTCTCACGAGGTTAATAAGTTGGGTCACAATTTTGACCAGAATATTTGGCCCATTTTACATGTTTGGTCCATTCACTCTATTTTACTGATCAATACCCTTAATTTAACTAGTTACTCTCCTCAATCAGGCTAAATATGAGAAAGATATTGGGCATACCAAGATTGATCAACAATTTTAGTGAAATTTGATTTAAACATCTAAAGTTATTTACTCTTCAATTTGAACCAATTAGATTGTCCAAGAATGATTAAAGGTTCAATTAGTGGATGTGCCTAATAATTTAGTAATTTTATTTTTCACAGATAAATTTCAATTTCCATTTAAAAATAATAATTTTTTTTCAAAATGTATATTTTTTTACTCTTTTAACAAAATATAATTTTTATTATAAAATATTTCAAAAAAAATTTAAAATTACAAATTCTAAATTTTTATTTTCAAAATCTCAAAAAATTTCTCATATTTTAATTTTTTCTCAAAAATTCCAAAATGTTGATTTTTTTTTCTTCAAAAGCATCATTTTGTTCTCAAAATTTTTCTCAAACATTGTTAAAATTTTTAAACTTCTCAATATTCTTTTTCATGTGATATTACAAATCATTTAAATATTAATTTTTAATTATATATTAAAAAAATTCCACTCGTATGATATAAAAATGATCTTAAAAATTATAATAGTTTTACCGATGAAAATTTTCATCGGTAAAAACATTATTACTGACGAAAAAAACTTTTTTTTATTGACGAAATGTTTTTTTGTTGGTAAAAACATTATTCCTGATGGTTTTAGTTTGTCGGTAAAACTCTTACAACAAAAGTTTTCAAAATAGCGCGAAAATTTTCTATCTTCAAAATTATAACAGTTTTACCGATGAAAAAAACATTTCGTCGGTAAAAGTAGTGTTTTACCAACGAAATGTTTTTTTATCAGGAAAAACATTATTCCCAACGGTTTTAGTTCGTCGGTAAAACTCTTACCACGTAAGTTTTGAAAATAGTGTGAAAATTTTCTATCTTAAAAATTCTAACAGTTTTACCAACGAAAATTTTCATTGGTAAAAACATTATTACTGACGCAAATAAACTTTCATCGGTGAAAGTAGTGTTACACCGATGAAATTTTTTTCATCGGTAAAAAACAGTATTCCCGACGGTTTTAGTTTGTCAGTAAAACTCTTACCATGAAAGTTTTCAAAATAGCGCCAAAATTTTCTATCTTAAAACTTATAACAGTTTTACCGTCGAAAATTTTCATCGGTAAAAACATTATTACTGACGAAAAAAAAATTTCGTCGATAAAAGTGTACTTCTCAATTTTTTTTTTCAAAAATTCAAAATAGCCATTACCGACGAAAATCGTAAAAAGGACTTTTATCTACGAAATTGTAATTTCGTCGGTAAAAGTAATTTTTTCAATTTTTTTTTTCAAAAATTCAAAACAGCCATTACTAATGAAATTTTTCATCGGTAAAAAGAACTTTTTGAAGAGGGAAATCATTTCACTATGTAAAATTAAAAACACAACCCACAGATGCAACCAAACAACAAGGAGACAGAGATAACGCTCGCGAATCTCAGCCTCTCGCTTCTAAGATGTCTTCTCCATGAATAATCTATCAAGACGGTCCTAAGGCCTGGTCGCACGAATCGTCGACAACTCTTCTTGGTGGCTAAGGGTCCTGTTGGGGAGGTGTATGTTCCCTCGGTGGTCGTTGTTGTTACTGTTGTTGTGGCAGTCTGTGCTGCTGTGGTGGTCTGTGCTGCTAAGGGCGGGGACACTCGCTCCTAGATGCCCTATCCCACAGCATCCAAAGCAAGCACCTGTGAACTGACGTAGAGGAGGTGTTGGAGGTGCTGTTAGCGCTCGGAAAGCTAGGCGGTTCCTGTCTTCTATGGCCGTCTCCTCCCTAGAAATGCGGGGGATCAAGTCGCCTGTAGTTGCATAAAAGGGAGCTCGCGCGCTCCTGCTCAGCCTGGGCTGGTATATTCGCGGGTTGCCTACCCTGCCCTTAAAGAATTGCGATCATCGCCTGCAGTAACTGCTGAAGCTGATCCGCGCTCACCAATACGGTTGGGGCCATATTGGTCTCGGACGCGGGAGCTGCTTGGCTCGCTCTCTCAGGCACCATGCCTTACAGTATGGAACAATGGCTTATTATTCTTGAACACTCTCGAATATACACACGATGGGGAGCTATATCAGAAAGTCTCTAAGTTATTCAAATTCGGGGACCTAATCATTCTAAGTTCTCAACAACTATAGAGTGTAGGGAAGCTATCAACAGATATGTGATGTTATCCTCAGATATTCCCAAGTTATGCTCTGATACCAACTTTTATCATGCCCCAAACTCGAAAACCGGGTTTACAAAATTTCTGATCACCAAATTTGGCACCGACAGCCTCCGTAGTACCCCATTCTCGGCTCCCAGCGCCCATACGCCAGATTTTCGATCCTAGGATCCTACGAGTAGGATTTTTAGTGTAATTTTTTTGTAAAGGAGCATAACCACAACTGTACCCAAATCACAAGAGCAACATTATCATCATATATCCGCTAATATAAATCGTTGATTACAATGCTGAAAGGAAATACATGTATATAATAAAATCTCCACAAAGCTCGGTCACACGCTCCTGCCTCAGCGCTACTGCATTCTGGCATCACCTGCACGCACCTATCGTGCATAAGCTTATAGAAAGCTTAGAGGGTGGTGTACGTGTTGATCAGGGTCGAATATTGCATATCAGACCCCAGTAATTACCCGATTTTACATACATGATAATGTTTAATGCCGGATTTTAATTATATTTTTATTACAGGATGAAATCAGGAGCATTAATTGGAATTTGATGTTAAAAGCATGGATTTCACGTTCTAAAGTCATCAGAGCAAGAGAACAACCCCAGGGAACCAAGATCAACGCTCGAGATCCGAGGAAATCAAGAAACTGAAGTTCAAGGGGCCCGAAAAGGGTCTGAAATGCAAAGATCACACGTTTCCCGCCATCCGATCAACTCGAAACTTCATACATGTGATGGGGGCCGTGAATTAACCGTACATATTAAATTTCACCCATTGATGATCTCGGGAAGTGCTCCAACTGACAATTCAGCTCACCACGAATCGTTGATTTCAGGCCCACCTGATAGCAGGACATGCCTCAACTTTGGTCTCGACGGTTAGTATAGTTTGAGAAAGGGAATGGACGGATTGGATTTCGTAAAAACATCATAGTGGGCCATGTGTGTGGGGAGTGTACACCAAGTACACGTGCACGAGCGGTGCACCGCACCGGGCCGAGACGGCCGCGCGCCAAGGCACCCGCGCCCGTCTTTAAAATCCTGACGAACGTCCAGCGTCCGCGAGACGATCGCCGGCTCGTGGTTGTGGGGCCCACCTACCTTCCAGAACACAAATCCAATCCATTCATCCACTTCCTGGGACGGCTGTTGCCCACGCCTAGGTGGCAGAATTGCAAATGGTCATCAGGAATGAAATCTAACCATTCAACAGCAGAACCGACGGTGAAGCAAGATATTCGGTGGTCCACACCAAAATGGAGAAAAACTACATATTTCTGACCGAAATTTCGAGACCAATTCTGTGAACGGAGTAGATTTTCCATTCAGTGGAGGGAATGGGACCCACCATCATCCCGGCAACAACAGTTGGCGTCCGCGTAACGCACGGCCGGCCGTTTTGCGGAAGACAAGTGGGCCCCACCCGTCAATCCTCCGGGACAATCTACGAACCGACCATCGCGTGAGGGCCATGGATACTACAAAACCATGTTAAGATTCCACTCCCATGCGTACACACGTGCGCGTACGCCACAAACAGTCGGGCTTCGGCGACGTTCAAAACCGATCTTTTCGAGATTTCTTCGTGGGCCGCGCCAATGGACCTTCAAAACCACTCATTCTTGACTAAAATTTCGTCCTGAATCCAATGGACGGGGTGGATTTTCCAGAAAACACCTCTGTGGGGCCCACCGATCACGGTTGCGAAAAATCGCACTTCGAGTCCGTCTACGACTCTGCCTTGCCACCGATTCCACCATCCAACAGCTATAAAGGGAAGTTTTGGACGTGGGAGAGGCATTCAGATCCAAGGAATTTGAGATCCAGAGCCAGGGAGAGAAGAAAGAGAAGGAAGAAGAGAGAGAGATTGTTCGGTTTGGTGTTTTGATTTTATGAATTTTATTTAATATTTTTTATGGATTTCATGGGACACTAATCTCTCGCCTAGAAATCCCCTAATTTGATCACTCTTGTTTTGGTTGATTTACTTTGAATTTTAATTAATTTATTTTTTTCTCTAAGTGGGCTTTATGGATTTAAATTCCATACTTCTCCATCTATGAACTTAATCAAAGTATATAGATGGATGTTGCTGATGCTTATTACAGTGCTTGTGTCTCGATCAAGAACACGGGTTTCCTATAGAGGAAGGAACAGGGTGCTTTAATGAATTTTGCATACCATGTGCCCGACCAGGACATGGGATGTATTGTTCATGGCATTGCTTAAAGGAATTAGACATACCGTATGCCCGATTTAGGACACGATTGTGCTTTCTCTATTTAAGTGGTATCAATCAAGATCAAGGTGAATCAACAGACAAAACAAGGGTTAGGATAATTAGGGGTGGATTCGAAAGTCCTAGTGCTCTCTCTCTGATTGAATTTTCTTCCCTGTTCTTAATTGTTTTTCCTAAAATTGTGCTTAATAGTTTAGTTCATTATTCATTGGATTAGTTAAGAAGAATCATAGATTTGAATTGTGACAACCAGTCCTCGTGGGATTCGACCTCGATCTTACCGAGTTTATTACTACATCACAACCCTATACTTGGGGAGTGAACAAGTGTGTGCGCAACGTAGGTACCAAGTATACAATACAAGTCCATAATTCAAACAATATCAAAAGTACTGGCAAGTCCATGAGTCATACAATATCAGAGTTTGCAATGCAGATTGGCTATACAATGCGGGGTCATGGTAAACCAAATGCCATGTGCTGGGGATGTAATGCAATATACAGTGCGAAAGAAATGACTAGGCTAGGGTGTGAAGTCGGGATGATAATACGTAGTATCGCAGGCTGTGGGGTCCATCACAAGGGACTTCTATCCAAACCAGTCCCATACATAAATTTCACTATCAGAAAAAGGGGCAAAGGCTACGGATAAAAACCGTAGCTAAAAGCCTATTGTTACGGATCTAGTCTGTAGCACGTTCGTAGCGATTAGTGGTGTAGCTAAAAGTTAAAAACCTATGGCTACAGATTAAATTCGCAGCAATAGATATCAATAACTACGAATAAAAGCCATAGTTATACTTTCTGTAGCGAAATGTACCTACAGTTATAGATAATATCTGTAGCTAAAAGTGATATGAAATCTGTAGCAATATGCTGAAGTTAGCAATAGCTATGATTTTCAGAACAATAGCGACAACTAAAATCCGTACCTATTTAAAAATTTTAATTTTTTAAATAATAATGGTGCTTGTTACCATTGCAAGAACCTACTGTGATTGATAACTCATCTATGCTAATACAATTAATGCTTAAAAGAATAGTACAAAAAATGCATTCAGGAAAAAAATGATGCATTTATTACAAATAGCAATCAAATATACAATGCATCCCACATTTACATTTCTAATTAAACAATACTTCACTTTGCTCAACTTATCGTAAGAATTACAAAAAAAGAACCTGTTCGAACTTTAGCTTCGACTCCATCTCCAAATACTTCCTATGAAGTTCTTCCATATCCTACTGCATTTGAGTAACTCTTTCCCCTTCAATTAAGATGGTTTGTTGTAGGTTTTGTTTACTTTTCTGCTTAGTACTTTCAAGTTTCACATCCAAATCTTTCACCTGGGTAGGCATGTTACCATTTATGAGAGTTATAAACACAGCAATAACCATGCAAAAGGGTTTGAATGACATGGTAAGGAGTCCTGGAATCCAATGGATAACATATGTAAAGTTTTAATTAATTACAAGGCCTAGATTATGGAGTTATATATGTCAAAGAAGCTCGATTTACAAGAAACTTTGAAGCTAATTAACCCAGGAGCTTGTAATCAAGAAAGAACATACAACTCACCCCTATTCTATAATTTGTCATACATTTCAGTTGTCCAGATGTTGATGAAAAGGACATCTTCAAATTCCCAGGTCCAACCTCCAATGTCTCATTTTGTGAAGTATCCATAACTGACATGTGCCCACTACTTGCTCCTGCATTGTTTAATGGAGAATTACAGTATGTGAATATTGTTATTGCTCATGGTGCTTTTAAATGCAATATGTAACAAATGACCAGAAAAGCCAAAAAGTATTTAATGAGAAGAATATTGAAAATCCACCTTGTCGCCCAGCTTCAGAAATAAAGTAGATGCTCCATCCAAGTGGCGGCGTAGATACTTGAAATAGGAGCCAATATTTTAGGATTTCTTTAGCTGACACTCCCAAGTAGGCCTTAGTGTAGAAGTTTCTTAAGTTAATAGTAACATTATCCATCTCCACATATTGTGCCTCAATGGTATTGCCGCTAGAATCGCTTATAACATGATGGTCATCATTGACCTGACAGAAATTGATTAAAGAAAAAGAAAATAATTGATCAAACAGAAAAAAGGCCCTTTCAGATAGGCATGCTGTAAGTAACTAACATGTTGGGAAATGCTTTATATAAAATGTTAAATTTGGGGCTGAACAAGAACTAGAATCTGACATCTGATATGAACAAGCATGCTATGCAAAAGTCATATGCGTTAGATATTAATTATGATGCAAATGATCAGTTATAATTTTGCACTCAATGATCATGTAAATATGGACATTTTGCACTCAGTGATCATGTATATGGAGCCATAGAAAGCTTCCAACACCATTCTATGGGAAGTTTCAGCAGCATTACCAAAACTGCAATAGACAACCTAAATGTGAGTGACTATTATGATGATGATTGGGTTTAAAACAGATTATTACTGTTGGGTGTTATATGGTTAATAGAAATTTTCAGGCGATTCATTCATGAACTGGTTAAAAAATAAAAAGAAGCTTGTGGGAATTTGGGCTGTTCATTAGGCTACAAATGATCAGTTATAGGTTTAGGTTTAGGTTATAGGTTATAGGTTTAGGTTTAGGTTTAGGATTTGAGAATAGGTTTAGGTTTAGGTTATAGGTTATAGGTTTAGGTTTAGGTTTAGGGATTTGAGAATAGGTTTAGGTTTAGGTTATAGGTCATAGGTTTAGGTTTAGGTTATAGGTTATAGGTTATAGGTTTAGGTTTAGGTTTAGGTTTAGGTTATAGGTTTAGGTTTAAGTTTAGGTTATAGGTTATAGGTTTAGGTTTAGGTGTAGGTTATAGGTAGGTTATAGGTTATAGGTTTAGGTTTAGGTTTAGGTTATAGGTTTAGGTTAATGTAGTTATAGGTTATAGGTTTAGGTTTAGGTTTAGGTTATAGGTTTAGGTTTAGGTTATAGGTTATATGTTATAGGTTTAGGTTTAGGTTATAGTTTTAGGTTTAGGTTTAGGTTTTAGGTTATAGGTTATAGGTTTAGGTTTAGGTGTAGGTTATAGGTAGGTTATAGTTTATAGGTTTAGGTTTAGGTTTAGGTTAATTTAGGTTATAGGTTATAGGTTTAGGTTTAGGTTTAGGTTATATGTTTAGGTTTAAGGATTTGAGAATAGGTTTAGGTTTAGGTTTAGGAATTCAGGTTCGAGATCAGGTTTAGATTTAAGTTTAGGCTTAGGAAATCATTATACCCACTATAAATATATGTAGTGTATCTACACCGTCCGTCTGTTTTTCCAGATCATTTAAAGGGTTGAAACCAAAATTGAATCATATCCAAAACTCAAGTAGACCATACCACAAGAAATAGTGGGTATAATAATTTTCATCATTAAAACCTTTCTAGGGCCTGTAGTGATGTTTATTTATCATCAAATCTGTTCACAAGATCACACAAATAGTGATGAAGGGAAAAAATAAATATCAGTAGTTCCCACCTTCCAGGGACCCCTGCTCAACATCTAGATAGCTCTGACGCACATCCGAGTCTGCTTCATCAATTTCAAGATAATACATAAACATGGGCCTGTCCAAATGGTCAGGCCACCCATATTGTTGTCCATAGGAAATGGACAGCTTCATTATGTTCATAACATCGGTTCCCACCTTCCAAGGACCCCTGCTCAACATCCGGATAGCTCTGACGCAATATAGAAACAAACTAATTAGGAACTTACAACAATAAAAGGTACCAGATCTTTGGTCTAAAGGTTATCCATAATAAAAGGTACCATTTATCATGAACTAAAACCATGTATTATCCATACCTTGATTGGACTCGCTACAAGGGTAATCTTTCAATGATGGCCCATTGCTTCTGATAATCACTACAGGGGTAAGAAAATTACAAAAAGTAAGACTCATGAAATGACATATATACAAATAGTGACAAAACTAGCAAAATGACAAAACTAGCGTGTAATGACAGGAGGCTAAGACATCAAATTATTTATGAAGAACAGGAAAAAACAAAGATAAAATAAATAGTTAAAAACTTTACCATTTCAATATTGAACCTTGCAGTGGCAACATTGATCTGTGGGGCTAAAAATACATTGGCTTGTATATAAAAACCTCAAGTTAGTTGGGCCTTTGAAGTCCTCAAATGATAGTAAAAGAAGTCATTACTAATACATTTTATAGGAAAACTCTTAAAATTAACCATCAAGCATTTTAAAAATGCCTATCAAAAAATGAATGAAAAGTACACAACTCACCTTGATGCCCATTCTCCCTCCTCCTTTACCCGGGCTTGGGACCAGTAATGTAAGGAGTTGCATTGGCGGAGTTAAAAAGGGACTTAGGCTCCATTTGGTTTATGACAACCAAATGGAGTCTAATATGTTTAAATATACAATACAAAATTCATTCAAAATTACAAAAACCAAACCAAACAACATATAGAGTAACTAGAAAAAACATGCAGACCATCAATATGTTGAACTATAAAGTACCAAATTAGTTCAAAATTAAGGAAAAAACAAGTGAAACATCATTAAAAAAAAAAAAAAATTTTGAAAAGTGAAATTTTATTAAGCAAAAAAGAAAATAGAACAAGGATGTAAGCAACAGTGAAATACTTAGTCCAACCTCAGAAATAATAATGATAATAAGTTCAAGGTATGTTTGGATGCTCAAGTGAGCTGAACTACTTGAAATCCAATATAGAGGAAAAAATAATAATTTAATTCACAATGACTCAATGAGGAACTTAATTCATATAGAGGAAAAATAACTTATTTCAATTCCAAGTGCTTAATATTGGAAAACAAATGACTCAGTTTCAGTTTGTGGAACAGTCCCTTCTTATGAATGGAGTGGAGCTAGCTGCACATTGGTCATTTCCACTTTAATGAATCAAATATCAAACCATTGTCATTCTCTACAACTGAGCATCTGAATGCACCCTCAGGTAATGTTGCTTTCTTGTTATAAATCTTTTAAATTTTGTGATGACCACAAATACCTTAGGAGAGCAAGAAGCAATGAAACTCAAAATGGTCACAGACAATCCCATCTTCACTACTAAATTATCGATGGATCTAAAACACCATGTAAATATATTCACAAAATCCAGGTTTGCTAATTACAATACACTTATATAAGGCATCTCGTCTTCATGCCATCAGATGTGCCAACATGGTACACCGATCTGAGATCCAAGCCATCCACTAGGCAAGTCATATCATGTAAATAACCTAGCCAACCAATCAAGTTGATTCAATCATCAAGTGGGCCCTTAACAGCGAAATAGAGATTGCTCCCACCTTTTCTTAAGCCATCAGATTATTTCTAAAAGCATTGCCCATGTTAGAAGGACCCAACTGCAGACATCTATAAAAAGAGAAGAGTAGAAGACCTAAATTGGAACATGTGGTTTTAGAAACAAATTGAAATTGTAATGGCTGGTACTTATGTCGAAATAGCAAATGTCCCCATGGGTGTGTGCTCATGAACAACAGATAAATTTCCAGAAATTTACAGGAAAATCACATCACTGCCCATAAGCAACAGTTCCAGGTCTAGAAACCAAAATAAGAAGCAAACAGAGAATTTTAACGAAGAGAATGAAACCAAAACCAGAAAAGGAATAGAAGAAACTGACCCAGCTAGCATTTCTAAGTCTTTTTTTTTCCAGCAAATCCATCTAATTTAATCATATCTAAATGTGGTGCACTAGATTGAACAGATCCAAGACTAACATCCAACAATCATCAGAAATCAACAAAATAAACCATCCTTGCAAACCCTAATTTCTAGGTCTCATTTAAGGAAACATTTCCACAGAAGAGTGGACTAGCTTGATTTCTGGGCCATGGAAAAGTTTGCATTGACCCCTACCTGATGAATCACCCGGATATCTCACATAAATTCCATGAATCACCTCTTCAATCTCTCCTTGTATGAATTACCCGACACTTTAAACATTGAAACATAGTACAAGAAGAAGTGGGAACAGAATTTTTCAGTTTTTGCCAACTACCATGAACCAGAGGGGAAATCCTCAACAGTATATAGATAAAAAAAGAAGAACAAAGTGACAACAGTATCCTTAGGCGTATAAGAAAGTATGAGAAACATTAAACTAGAGGATTGAAACACTCTCAATGGGGTAAGTTTTAGCTTACACAACAATAATTACAGGATTTATACTTCTGCAACAAACGAGAAGAGGCAACTGTTGCAGCAAAGAGGTGATGGGAAATCAAATTGTCAAATAACAGTAAATTCTAGTTAAGTAGTGCATTCTAATTCAGTTTAGCATGGTATACCATGGCATGAATTGTTACCAGCATGATATACCATCTAAAAAGTTCAGTCGAATACTTACCTTGAGCCTCATGACAGCATCTACAGCTAGTTTAGCAAAATCCTCCTTGTCCTAGGAAACTATTTTTGAACTCAAAGTGGTCATAGCTATCTTCATCAAGTTTGATTTGAACTTCTCTGCATTACAGCAATTGCGGTGTGCGTTAGAGACATACCAGTCTGCACCATTTTTCAAGAGTGGCCCACCCAAGGAGTTGCCCAAATAATAGACTGCAGTGCCACCTCCAATTTGACTGCAATGTTATACTATAGCAAATGGAAGCAAAAAATTAAAAAAAAAAAGGAAAAAAAGAAAAAAAAGAAAAAAAAAGAAAGAAAGATTGGCCATCATCATCACGATGGTCTCATCCCAGCTATGCTAGGTACTAGTAAGTGGCACCCACTTGATGTATGAAGGCCATCAACCCTATCTATCAGATGCATCACCACACATTACCTAAATCCACCTGATCCAACAGTCAAGTGGGCCACAACACAAGCGAACAATGTGAGAGGGGATGCCTACCCTTGATTTAAATAGGGCCACACCAGAAATATGAAACAACTTGCTTTAAACGAAGTTGCAACAACACTTACCAATAATAATAAAAAAAAATTCCAAGTTACACATCAAACAAAGTTGGAAGGAGATACCAGTAATAAATAAGAAAGTCCTGGTTTGTAGGAAGAGCATATCAAACAAAGTTCAAGGGGATCCCAGTAATTGCTGTGAAGAATTCCATTACAGCATGAGTTACCTGATTGTGAGGCCCGACATTTTTGTGGTGCCCACTTGAATGTTTGTGGATTGTACATCCCCTATTCATATTGTCAAATATAGGGGTGAGACCCCTCCTTTTGAAAAAAAAAAAAAAAAAAAAAAAGTCTATTAAGAAGAGGACCAAATAATTTTCACAAGCAACTCAATGAGGAAATTCAACATGGAATTGACAAGGTAGCTAATAGATGAAATACCCCAACGTCATTGTATTTCAAAAGCTTATGAACTCCATAATCAATTACCTGTAGCAAAAAACCAGCTCATGTCAACCAACAACTCTACACACATCATTTTTTGAATAAGCATCCATGTAAAAATCAAAAGGAGATTTTTTAGGCATGGCCTGGATATTGCTAGTTACTAAAAACAAAATTGCAAGAAACCTACAACTAAATGTGGCAAATTACTCTACCCAGGCACAAGGCCTTAGTGGTTTGCAATCCCCTCCATAGTCATCTCTACACGAATAGACATGCCAACCTAGCACATGCACAAGAGATCTAATCCAGTTTATCAGGTGAAACCATCATTAGATCATCGGACCAAAACAATTAGGTTGCACAAGGGTATGCCAATGTTAATCTTTAAAATAATTTTAAAAAAAAAAAAAAAAAAAAAAAAAACACTTGCAATCAAGAGTCCATTTTTTATACAGATTGACCACCTGATAGTTAACTACTTTAATGGAAAATCATCTGAACTAGGTTGGTTTAAGCCCAGATTTTGAACTGGTTAGAGGCTATGACGAGCCCATTGACAAACCTGAGCTAATTGGGTTTTCTCTAACCTTAATGTAGAATTTCAGCAGCCACATCTTATCCTCAATGTAGCAATTGGGAAACAGAGTCAATTCCTGAAGGGAGGAATGTTAGTGTATATGAAAACAACATGTGCTTGGTCAAGCATAGATTGTCAATTTGAAAGGGGAAGAAAAAAAGGAAGGGAAAATGTACCCATTTAAATAGATATCCATGGTTTAGATTCCATGTATATGGTAGATTCATGCCAGAGATCCCGACAACCTATGAATAAATAAAGAGGCAAACAGTTCCTGAGCTAAGAAAGATCTCTAACTGCAATGGTATAGAAGAAAAGATAAATATATCCCCAAACAATGCATTGCAATTTAAATGGGTGATTGAGGGGTTGTTTGGAAGGGCTATGATTATGGGGCCCACCTTCAAATGGGTGAACGGTCCACCTGCATGACCTGACCATCTTCATCCATTTTTCACTTTCTTTATTTGATCAAGCTCTTCATTTATGCGAGAAAACAACAATCATTAAGCTAGGGCATCATGAGCGACATGAACCTAAGAATCAAATGTCTTTGAATCAATTAATCAAGGAATCCTACCACACATGGAAGATTGTTATTGGGACCATAGGACCATGAAGCTAGGGCATCATGATGAGCTACACAGAACATCTCTATTTTGAGCAAACTGTTGCTTTTGCAGACCACTGATTGGTTGGCTTCTTGTAGACTATTTGATTATTATCAACACTTCCCATGGAGTTTTTAATTCAAAGTTCTTAGATTTTGAAATGATTGAGTCTCACAAATCATTGCACTCCACATGATCAAATTCCTCTTAGGAATTTCATCAAACACCCCACATGCACACCCAATCTCTTCATATTTTGCATAGAAATTCAACAGCCTGGTCTGCACAAATGATCTTGAGTCGAGCTTGTGGAGGAAAACATACAAATGGATTTGCAGGATTTCTTCAACTTTTTGAAAGACCCATGTTATGTGCCTGATTTAGTTCTTAGTAAAAAAATTTATAAAAAAAAAAAAGGAGAAGCGTAACTACTCCTAAGAAACCATCACCGAAAATGTGAAATTTCCATAAAAATCTCCTCTAAAAGTAGCAAATGTGAAACCTAAGAAAAAAAATATACACAGCAACACATCCCAATTTGATTTGAAAAGAACTTCCAATAAAAACCCCCAGAAATCCCAAGCAACAAGCAAAGTCATTAGAAAATAAACAAAATCCATGTTAGATTTCCAAAAAAGAACGAAATCCTCTCCTCAAATCATTGTAAACGGAGATAGAAGAAATTAGGGCACGAAAATTACCTTTCGAGATCTGCTATAGAGATAGAGAGAGATGCTTCACTTCTCAATGCTGACGCCATGCTAGATCCAACATTCAATGCCCCGCACGGGCACAAGAGAGAGAGAGAGAGAGAGAGAGAGAGAGAGAATCAGGGGCAGGGAGAGCAGTGGAAAATACGGTAGGGAATGAAGAGGGAGAGAAAGAGAGTGATGAAAAGTTTTGGGCGCGACTCTATTTTGAGAGCGCGCCCAGTTTTTGGGCGTCGTTTCGAGAAACGGACCATGGACAGTCCGGTCAGGGGCTCCATTGAGCCCACCATGATATATTTGGTTTGTCCATTCCGACTATTAATTTCAATAAATTATTTTAGTTCACGCTACTAAAATTAAAGTATATTGAAGGCCCAAGTGGACCACACCATAGGAAGCAAATTTGATTTAATCTTCATATTTCCTACCGTGTAGTCCACTTAAGCCTTCAATCTAGCTGATGTTTGATTTCATCCCATAAAATAATATTTCAAAATAGATGAATGGCTTAGATAGAACACATATTTTTTAAGCCCTATAAAGCCCCTTACACCACCTTTAATTACTAACGGTGTGACAACTTTTTAGCTACAGATTAAAACCATAGTAACTATAGCTACGGTTTATATCCATAGCAAAAAGCTACCGTGTTCTGTATCCTTTGCCCCTTTATTTGGTAGTGTTTGGATAGCTAGACTCAATGTGGTAAACTCCTAATCTCAGGTTGGTCGCGTGCTCCAATCGAAATCCTGACCACTGCGAAGGTACACACAATGATTTGATTGCGCACCACCAGCCCGAGTGGATAATGAATGAATGAATCAATCAAATGATAAGTACACAACTCCTACTTAGTATATCCATATATCAGTACCGTACATCTCTGGGATCATCAACGGGGTCTAGTACACTCCACACTGGCTGCCTCCTCCCTAGTCGCACAACCAAGTGAGTGAAAGAGACCTCACTACCTGCCTACCAATATCATCCTGACTCATTGGTAGCGAACCCACTCATGAGCTGGTCAAACTCATCCTAGCTTACAACCCCCTCACTTGGGCGGATAAGGCCATACCCACTTCCAACTGACCACGACATAGTGGGAGATACGGCCTAATGGTATATGGCCCTCATGCGCTCATGTATATCCACTTGGTTTAAACATTGGAGCATCCTCAAGTACCATGAGGGTTTAGAGAATTTCACTCAAGGATATCTATCGCACCCCATGTAAAAAAATAAATAAATTTTGGTGTCTCATCTGGCCATCCACGATATGTCTTGGAGGTCACGACCCTGATGTCGCTAGAGCGTAGAATGGTCGTATCACAAAATGTGAGATGCATGAGTCATACCACCCAGTCATGCATCAAATCTGCAAGTACTGTGCGCTTATGTGGGGCAACTCTGTCTCAGAAGGAGTCCTATGATAAACCAATCCAATGACATATGCTATGATCAATTACTCCTCATAACAAGCATACGTATGATGCATATGGGCATGTATCACAATGTAATAAGTACATGGGCATGATTATAAGGCATAAAACAATAATCCACAATCAACCTTCTCTGACAGGTCACACATGAAAAGTATAAACCAAGCGATATACTCCCTTTACAACTATAGGAGTCCATGCGGCATGTCTAACATTAGCCTTCCCAGGGCTCTGTATAATCCAAGACGAGGATGGTGGACCTGACTCATATGTCGAGATAGGTTCTATACACCTTATACCACATATTCTTCCATCTATAGCAAGGAGGTGATGATCATGTACTAATGTCACGGATGGGCCTTACACTTGTCCCAAAAGGTAAATAGACAGTGTGGATGATACATACATAACACAAGGTCCTAACAATCGATTACAAGGTATGATACATCTTACGGGGTGAGTCAAGTGGGTATGCAACAAGTGGGCTTCCTCACTCCCTTTATCATGACAACTGGGCTTTCCTATGAGGGCCCAATACGAATACAAGGCGGGCCTTGGTAGGATCCACACATCTAAGACTACATAACCCTACAAATGGTCCTGCTCATCATCTAAGTGGGCCTCGGGTTTAGGTTACTAAACTTAGACAAACACATGCATCTAGGTGAGCCACATTCTCTATAGAAGGCTTGGTACGAACACAAGATGGGCTCCAAGGCTTGGGTGGTCCTACAGGGTATGGTGGAAGGCATCATTATCAAATGGGGCCCAACGGATTGGGATAGCCTAATCAATGGAAAGATGGGTAATATAATCATCAACGGGGGCCCAACGGTTTAGGGTAAGCCCAATAAGAGGAGATGAGAATGGGCCTTAGGGAGATTATAATGTGGACATTTAAGCATTATTGCTCCCAAGGTAATGGGCTTAACAACAGGCCCTAGGGAGAATTTCAACAGTGGACATTTAACAACTATTGTCTCCTAGTGTGTGGTCCACTTGGGATTTGAATCTAACTCTCTATGGGGCCCACGACCCTTATACAAGTCAGGGAAATGGATGGACATCGTGTATGTAGCACATAAATCATGATGGGCCTCATATAGCCCATAAATCAGGGTGGGCCTCTCAAGGCAATGGAGCCCACGATCTTAGAGAAATGGATGAACGGTGTGAATATAACACATACAACATGGTGGAATTACTCATCACAATTTGGGCCTCATATAAGGGCATTGTATACATCACATTGGGCCTCGTACAAGGGCCACATATACATCACTTGGGCCTCATACACGGGTCGCATATACATCACAATGGGCCTCATTACATGAGCCGCATATACATCGCAATGGGCCTCATTACATGGGCCGCATATACATCACATTTGGTCTCAAACACGGGCGGCATATACATCACAATGGACCTCATATACGGGCCACAAATACGTCACAATGGGCCACATCCATGGGCCTTAAATATCGCAATGGGCCACATCTCATGGGCCTCAAATACATCATATTGGGCCTCACCACATGGGCCGCATATACATCACATTGGGCCTATGGGGCAGCCCGTGATTTGGCAAAAATGGATGGGCAACATGTACAACATATACATCAAGGTGGGCCTCATAGACTAGCCCTATAGTCTAGGAAAATTGGATGGACGGTGTGTTTACAACACATACATCGAGGTGGCCCTAGATAGATTAGGTGGGCCCAGATCATACAGTAGGTGGGCCCTGCGTGTACAGCAGGTGGGCCTTATGTGTACAATAAAATGGATGGATGGCATGGATATGAAGCACATACATCATGGTTGATCCCACCGTCCAGATGGACGATGAGGATATAACACTAACATCATTGTGGAACCCACCATCCATGGGCTGGACGGTGGATGCAACACATGCATCAGGTGGGGTCCACGTCCCATGGACGGATGATATAAATAAAACACATATATCATGTGGGACCCACGTCCCTGTACAGGACGACACAAATGAAACACATACATCATAGGTGGGTCCCACACAAATGGACGGTTGGGAGATAACACATACCTCAAGATCAGACCCTCAGAGATTGCTGATGTCAATACAACAACTATGAGTTTGATGGGACCCACATAACTTGCTGACATCAGTACAATAGCTACATAGCTGGTGTGAGGTGCACCAGCTGAGCCACTTCCCACCGTCCAGGGATTGGATGGTGAGGATATAACACATCCATCATGGTAAGCCCCACACGTGCAATACGTGCAGGGTGGGTCCCATCGTCCCAGGCAATGGATGGTGTGGATCTCACACATGTATCATGGAAGGCCCCACCGAACTTGGTGACGTCACTTCAGTCAACCTGTCAGTAGCTAATTTGCGTTCGTACGGGCTTAGGATCATTCATCTGCTGGGTCCCACATGTTTGCAATGTGGACCAAAATTCAAGGGGGGATGGACGATGTGAATATCACACATACAGCAAGGTGGGTCCACGTGGTGGCCCACTAGAATTTGAATTGAGCTGATATTTGTATTTTCCCTCCGGTAGCACCTGCTGCTGGACGGTGAATATACAACACATATATCATGTAGGCTCCACCGTCCCTTGTCGGACGGTGGATAGCATGGATGAAACACATACATCAGGTGGGGTCCACAGTAGTGTGTGTGGCCCACCTGTTTTGAAACAATGTGATATTTTTGTTTTCCAGCTGAGTCCAAACCTGCTGGACAATCTGGACAACAACTGTCCTGGTTAGCCACGACCCACCTAGCCTACGCTGGATCCCTCATTGAACAGACAACGCAGATACAATATATTCATTAGGGTGGGATTTCCACCGTCCAGATGATGGATGGCGTGGATAATATCATGCATGAGAAAAAGAGAGAGAGAGAGAGAGAGAGAGAGAGAGAGAGAGAGATGGAGGGGAGGGACTCTACCACTATGATCCCTCCCTAGGTGCGCCATGTAAATACAATACATACATCAAAGTGGGTCCCAAATCATATGGGCCTTAAATCATAAAAATCAATGGTGGAGATCTCTTCCCACCAAAAGACACAAGGTCTAGATGACCTTTCCATAAATGAGAAAAATATACATCATGATGGGGTCCATGGAGAATGGCCCTATCATGGGATGATCATATGAATCACAGTGGGCCATCGGCCACACCTAGGGTCCAAAGTGAGACCATACCATCAATCGATAGGCCCCACTTAGCCCATCATCGAAATACAAATCTAATCCTACAAAAACACCCACTGATTGTCTTCTTCTTTAGCTCCTTGGAATCCTTGGCTCTTAAGCTCTCTCTTTGATGGAGGATGATGAAGATTGAAGGATTGGAAAGTGGGCCTAACACTTAGCTTATTTTCTCTCTTTAGGATTTTTCTCTCATGGTTGCTTGGAAAAATGGAGGGAGATAAGATGGAATGGGTGACAGATGGGAGAGAGGAATGAGTGTTGTAAGAAGAAATGATATGGAGGGTATGGGCTTGGTTGACTTTTGAGTGAGAGAGGGATGGGTGTCATACCTTGTTGGTAAGAGAGGGATGGGTTATGATGGGATGTGTATTTGACTTGACTTGATTGTTAATGTGATTTTTGGGTAGAGATTCTCTCCGGATTTCATAATGCTTGGTGTTTCTTCGAGATAAACGCGGGCCTACAACTCCTGGCCTAGGTATCGCATCAGTGTGTAAGATGCAACATTGGAACCGCGGTGACGGCGCGGTTGCAATGGTATAAGTCTTAAGTTGAGTCAACTCAGATATACAAGATGTGACTTAGGGTTGTGCACAAATTCCGATTACAGGTCGCGTGTTGTCGAAATTCAACGGGGAGGATCACGAGAGTCTAAGGAACGGTATGATCTAGGATATGGGCCTTACATATGCCCTACAGTAAGCTCCCTTCACGTGACAACCAAAACCCTCACCTTCTCCACTTTGATCTTCCTTTACCTTAACAAATGCCTAGAATAAACTACTAACCTCGTAGTGGAAGAAGCTTTTAAATGAGAGAAATGATAAGGAGAAACAGCATCCCTCTCTGGCAGTTAGTCTCTGGACTTCACTTTTCTAGGAAAACGGTAGAAGTAGAAGGTCTGTAAAAAGTGAATAAAGGTAACAATTGGGGCTTTCCTAGTTTAAAAAAGGCTTCCATCCACGTCGCATTCTTAAGATTGAAATAAGAGGTAACTTCTTCCACACTCTAAAACCGTACAACTATTAATCCAAGGACAGACATTTTCATCCGAAACAATTTATAAAAGTTGTTAGAAGGCTACCCTTGGAATATCTAAAAGGTAGTACTTCTCCACGGAATTTGAATAAACATCAAGGCCAGTATGGTCAATTTCCCATATTATATTGATAGGGATTTATTGGACTGTTAAAAATAAAAATGTGCAATAATCATATTTTAATAAACATGTCGACTAGAGTTATACACGAGTCGTACCAAGTCGAGCTTGGCACAACTCGACTCGGCTCGGCCACTAGCTGACCCCAGCTTGAACTCGGGTCGATTCGGTCATCGAGCTTGACTGGCCAGCTTGGCATGGTTCGCTTTATAGCTCGGGCCAGTTTGAGCTGAGTTCGAGCCAAGATCGAGCCTGTGGCATTTTCTCAAGCACATGGAGTGCACGTTCAATTTCTCACGGTATGTAAAACAACCGCATCAATTTATATGCATTTCATCGAACACTTAGAAGGCAACATCAAAATCAAGATAAAGGGTATTTGTTTCTTCTCCCTACCTTCCCCACCACCAGCCGACACTTCGTTGAGTCATTTCATCAAACACTTGGTGAGTAACATCAATATCAAAATAACTGAGTTAGCAAACTGGTTGGATTCGAGTTAGGGTTCGATTCAAGTCAATTCAAGCTCGAGCAAGCTCAAACTTTGTTTGAAATTTTTTCGAGCTCAAAAAAATTAGCTCGGCTCGACTCGAACTCAGTTTTAAACCAAGTCGAATCGAGCTTTTTCGAGTCGAGTCGATCAAGCTAACCAAACTAACTTTATTCGTGTACAACTCTAATGTCCACAAAATAAGAGGTTAGGATTATTGAACCAATTTGATTTTTTAGATTGTGATGAGTGATAACGGATTCCATCTTGCATGTACATTAAGCCTCATATATGGGTGGAGTATAAAATAATTACATTTCTTTGAAGTTATTTGATACTTTGAGAACATTAATAAGTGCACATGACATTCAACCTTGCTAATAGGTTGGCCCCACCATGAAGATCACCAAGTGCAAAATTCAGGCACATATTACTATCAAATGGACCATACCATATAAGATAAATAGAGAAATAAAGTGTGGTCCATTCGGTGAGTAAATGTGGCTGACTTTTTGCACAAGGTGAACCTTATGAATGGGCCAACCTATTGAATGGATGGGATGCTACACGCATATAAAAGGTTGAAAGTTATCCACTATGTGGATTGTAACTTGTAGGTGGAGAGGTTGGACTTAAGTTCTCTTCCTATTCTCTCATTTGCTGCTTCCATCCTCTCGGTTATGTTAAGAGAAGTCTTTAATCTGAAGTTTTTGAGGTCGTTCGACCGGTCGTGGGACAGCCACGACTAGTCGTGGGAGGCGCTCGACCAGTCGTAGGTTCGATTCCTGGCACGACTCAAAGTACAGAGACATTGTGTTGTTTTTCTCCGAGGTCTACGACCAGTCGTAGGTGAGCTACGACCAGTTGTAGAAGAGCTATGACTAGTCATAGGTTACGCAGATTCATTTCTGAATCCGATGCGGACCGCGAATTTTGGTGTCGCCTTTCGCAAGGGTGCAAAAGGGAAGTTTCCTAAACTATAAATAGGGGTCCATAGGGTTATTCTAGGGCATGTTAAGGCTTCCTAAAGGGGTTCTAGGGAAATCAAAGGGTGTAGCAAGGGTGAGATTCGAGGTTGTTCGAATCAAGTAAGTCCTCTCTCTTTGTAATTCCTATTTCATAGTGGAGATCTGTCGCTTTGTGCCGTGGTTTTTTCCCGAAAGGGTTTTCCACGTAAAATCTGTGTTCTCTTGTATGTGCTTGGTGCCATTAGATTGCTATCCTAGATCTAGATCTGTGTGATTCCGCAGGACAAAAACCCCAACAAGTGGTATCAGAGCAATCATTGGGCACAGATCTAAATTTGAGGGATTAGTAATAATGGCAAGCACCAGGTATGAGATTGAGAAGTACTCAGGGAAAAATAATTTTGAGTTATGGAAGATCAAGATGATGAGTTCCTTAATCAAGCAAGGTGAAAATGGTGCTCTTGAGGAGTGAAAGTCTACTATGACTGATGGTGATTGGAATACTCTTAATAAGAAGGCTTATCATCAATCCGTTTATGTCTCATGGATGAGGTTCTCTACAACGTCATAAGGGAGAAAACTGTGGCTAAGTTATGGGTGAAGTTAGAGGATGTTTATGCGAAGGAATCCTCTGAAAATCGCCTGCACTTGAAGCGGCAGTGGTATAACTTCAAGATGACAGAGGGTGGAGATCTGGAGGCTCACATCAGCAACTTTAATAAATTAGTTTACAAATTGCTAGATATGGAGGAAGTAATGAAAGATGAAGAACAAGCATGTATGTTATTGAATTCTCTTCTAGTGTCTTTTGAGGCATTCAAGGACACTATGTGCAGCACGAACAAAACCCTGAGTGTCGATACCGTTATCTCGACTCTTCGAGGGAAGGCTATGAGATAACTAAATAGTGACATGGGGACATCTTCTGATGTACTGTTTATAGTGGGTAGGAATTCTGAACAAGGTACAGGTTCTACAGGTTCTAGATCCAAATTCAAGGGCAAGGGCAAAGGAAAGGTAAATTGCTGGAACTGTGGGAAGGAAGGACATGTGAAGAAGGATTGTGGAAATCCTAAATCGAAGAGAGAAGATTCGGAGGCTTCGTATAAGGAGGCTAATGTTGCCATGTCAGATGGATCGAGTAGATGTGATGGTGATGTTTTGTTTGTGTCTACTAATAGGTGGCCATAGAATAATTGTAAGGACAAGTGAATGCTAGATATAGGGGCATCTTTTCACATGACTCCTCATCGGAGTTAGTTCACCAGCTATAGGGAGCACGATGGTGGACGGATATTTATGAGCAATGATATTACCTGTAATGTTGTGGCTGTTGGTTCGGTGTGCATCAAGATGTTTGATGGGGTGAAGCGTACCTTGACTAATGTCAGGCACGTTCCTGATTTGAAGCAGAATCTGATTTCTCTTGGTGTGCTTGAGGTAAAAGGATGTAAGTACACAAGTATTAATGGTGCTCTTAAAGTATCTAAGGGGGCACAGGTAATCATGAAAACACAACGACTCGGTAACTTGTACAAGTTGATCGGGAGCACTTCAAAAGGTGGAGCTGTAGTGGATGTAACGGATTCCACCTCTACACATGTGTGGCATGTTGGGCATGGCCACATGAGCGGGCAGGGTAAGAAGGCTGAGACGTGCAGACAGGGATACAGAGCAGGTGGAGCAGCCACCTGTGAGAAGAATCACATGGCATGATTCCAGGATGTCGGCGAGGTACATGGATGACTCCAATATCATAGGAGATTCATCTTCTATTTAGATGACTCTAGGTGAGCCTGGTGCTGAAAAGTGGAAGGTGACTATGGGTGATGATGGATTTGTTGTACCAGACCGACATATGGGAGCTGGTGGAGCTTCCAGTGGGCCGGTGAGCGGTTGGATGCAGGTAGATCTTTAGGAGGATACAATATAGATACAGGGCAATGTTGGTAGTGAAGGGTTATGCTCAGAGAGAAGGGATCGGCTTCTCAGAGATATTCACGCCGACGGTATAATAGGTGTCTATTAGATCCGTGATTGGTACTGGTTGGCCAAAGTGATCTTGAACTGGAAGGATGGATGTGGAGTCTGCACTTCTGCAAGGAAAAGTGAAGAGCAGACTTACATGAAGCAACCAGAGTAGTTCGAAGTTAAAGGGGCTAAGAAAAGACTTTGTAGGAGGTTGTGATTCGACCTGTCACCTAGGTAGTGGTTTGATTCCTTCATGGTGAGTCAGGAATTGATGACATGTGGATCGCCAATTATGATATGTCTAAAATCAGTTTACTGAAAACTCGTTTAAGTGGGACGTTCAGGATGAAGGATCGGAGGGCTGCAAAGATGGTTCTCGGCATTGAGACTGAAGGAGGAGTAGGCTTTGGTAATCACAGGAGGAATACCTTGTATGTAGGTATTGATCAAGTATGTGATGGGCCTACTAAAGCTGGAGAGCGTTCCCTATGCATCTCTCCTCAAGTTTTTCTCAGGACATGTCCCAAAACAGATGAGGAAAAGCAGGATATCTCATAAGCCTTATTTGAATGCGGTTGGCAGTGTATGCCATGGTCTGGATTAGATCGGTTATTTCACAAGTTATCAGTGTTGTGAGCAAGTACCCCGACAAGCAATATTGAGTAGCGGTGAGATGGTAAGAAGACTACGTCTTTCTTTCTTTTGGGAAGATAAGAGAAAAGGTGGTTGGGCATGTGGATTTAGATCCGGCAGACATGATCAGCAAGAATGTTCTTGCAGAGAAGTTCAAGTTCTGTGTAACTTCTCTGAGCTTGGCGATGGTAGAAAAGAAGGACGGAGTGTACACGAGAAGTTATGATGTAATGCAGAGATAAGAGAAGAGTCAAAAAATTACACGGTTGAAGATTGAAGACTTGGTGGAGATTGTTAAGAGAAGTCTTTAATCTGAAGTTTTTGAGGTTGTTCGACCGGTCGTGGGAGGCGCTCGACTAGTCGTAGGTTCGAGTCTTGGCATGACTCAAAGTACAACGACATTATGCTGTTTTTCTCCAAGGTCTACGACCAGTCGTAGGTGAGCTACAACTAGTCGTAGGTTACACAGATTCGTTTCCGAATCTGATGCGGACTACAGATTTTGGTGTCGCCTTTCGCAAGGGTGCGAAAAGGAAAATTTCTTAAACTTTAAATAGGGGTCCATAGGGTTATTCTAGAGCATGCTAAGGCTTCCTAAAAGGGTTCTAGGGAAATCAAAGGGTATAGTCAGGGTGAGATTCGAGGTTGTTCAAATCGGGTAAGTCCTCTCTCTTTGTAATTTCTATTTCATAGTGGAGATCGGTCACTTTGTGCCGTGGTTTTTTCCCGAAAGGGTTTTCCTTGTAAAATCTGTGTGTTCTCTTGTATGTGCTTGGTGCCATTGGATTGCTATCCTAGATCTAGATCTGTGTGATTCCGCAGGACAAAAACCCCAACAGGTTATAATGTTCTTGGTTTGATTGGTTCACTTGGGGCCTGTTTGGGCGGTGGGATTAGAAGGGATTAGGTGGGATGGGATTCAAAAAACATAATTATTACCCATGACAGGGATTGTCCCCTGTTGCCATGGGATAAGATTAATGCCATGCTTTGTTAATAATACGGTGGTACATTAAATGGATATACCTACCATCATTTGAAATTACTAAGAATAACACACATGTGTTATATCTAAACCGTTCATTTGTTTTGTAACCTCATTTTATGGCATGGGCATAAAAATGAGGTAGATCCAAAATTTATGTGGCCCCAAAGAAGTTTTCAACGGTAAGTATTCAATCCCCATTGCTTTCTATGGTGGGGTCCACTTGAGCTTTAGATTTATCTAATTTTTTGGCCCATTCTCTAAAATAATCTTGCTAAATGGGTGGACGGTGTGGATATAGCCCACACATCATGGTGGGACCTACACAACTTACTAACATTGAGTGAAATTGGCATGGGACCCAATGCAAATCCATTTTATGTAATTCCACGCTTTTCCATTCTTCCCAAACATGGAGTGAAATTGGCACAGGACCAGATGAATCCCATCCCACCTAATCCCTTCTAATCCCACCGCCCAAACAGGCCCTTGAATACTTCTCACAGTCAATTGAGCTGTCCATTAAGCTTAAAAGATATTGCAAGGCATACCATGCAAAATTACATTAATAGGATGATCTAATCTACTCTTAATTTAATCTCCTTTTCTATACCCATTCATTTAGAATTGGAATGCGTATTGAGTACCTCATAATGCTAAGGCCTATTGAGTTAACATGGCAAGGGCTACCTCATAATGCTAAGGCGTACCCACCCCCCGCCCCCTCGGACTTGACAAAACTTCAATTATATTACTTCTAGCTTTCTTTGTGGAATTTAAGATTTAGGTAGGGAAAAAAATAAAATAAAAAATAATACCTAATTATAACCTTATTTCTAAGGTTTTAATGCTAGGTAGGAAAATAAAATAAAAGGAGAATGTAGATGGGGGAGGAAGATTATATAAATGAAATAAAAGTGTGTATTGTTGGTGTTCTTAAGATGTATGGAATGAAATATAAATTGATTTGAGATATGAGAAGGAAAATGAGAGATCAGACTGTCTTTTCTACAAAATATATGGTTTTTCTCTCACTCATAGCCTCCCCCTTGTTGATTGTTAATTACCTTGGGTGCTCACTGTGGTGTGGTTTAAATATATATATATATATATATATATATATATATATATAGACAATCCTATAGGCTTATATGCTTACTTTTATTTGTGCCAACCATAACAGTCAGAGAATTAGAAAGGTGACCTATGTCCGAGGGTAACTATGTGAACAATGCTAGGTTAGTAATTCTTGTGAAGTATCTCATTTATGGGATACATTTTGATATAATTAGTCTTATAATTGGCATTTGCTTTACTTTCTCCTAGGAGTAAGAATTGATCCAGTTGAAAGGCATTTAACAATCAAACTAGGGACAATATAAGTCATTGCTCTTCAATTAAAAAGAGTGATTTGTTGATCTCATCAGCTACATGGTGCTGGCAATAAAAATTTTTGCCTTTCACTTCACATGACTAGCATCATCGCGGACTCATGGTAGCTCGACACCAGCATGGCCTAAGCCCGTAGTGCCACAGTGGGCTGACACCACTACCCCATGGTACCCAGTGGCCCAACAATAGCTAGCTACCCTAAAGGTAGGCAACGGTGAAACCCCACTCAAGGAGTGCCCAAAATCTAACTATGACCCAATGATAGAGCAACGACAACGGTAGCCTAACAACAACTTAGTGGTGGCCCGACAACAGTGCCCTGACGTTGCCACCACCATGGCTTTACGTTGTTCGGCGGCTTGACGGCACTGCGAGCAGTATAGCAGTAGTTTGATGATGGCCTAAATGCCGCGACCCATGTTAATAGGGCACAAGCATACAACATTGATGCAGGGATGAATGTGATGAGGATAACTACTCCGAATCCACGAAGCTTCTCTAGACTCCTCATAGAGACTTCTCGAATCCACGAGGAAAGAAAGCAGAAAAATAGAAATAAATTCTAAGAAATTTGAAATTGATTAATTGATTCTTAAAAACGAGTTCACAACCCTTTAAATAGGGGTATTAAGTAATGGGAAAGAAATCAGAATCAAACTAGAACTAAAACTCCTAGAATCCGCGACTTACTATAAATAGTAAACTTACTATTTATAGACGATCATGATGTCTACTGGTGCGTAAGGTTTTCGGCCAAAAATAGTAAGTGTGTCCTATTTGGCTTCACCAAACCATTCTCCTAATTATTCTAAGCTCTTTTCACGTTGGACGCAACTCCTAAGGCCCGACGGATGAAGAGTTATAATCAAACTAAAACTTACTATTTATAGTAAAAACGAAATTAAAACGGGGAAACAACCGTCGATCCAGGGGTTTTTCACAATTCTGGTGGTCGTAACCCTGCACAGCTAGGTTGGTTGGCTAAAGTAGCTCGTTCTACCCTAAAATCATATATTTTACGTCAGCTAACTCATTCCAGATTGCGAGATACGCTCGATCTAAGGTCTGACGGTCCGGATCACTTCTGTCGTCGACCGGGCCTTTTCTAATCCATCTTGGCCATAAAACTGTACGCGACCCGCTCTACATCAAACATCCACCTTTCTATTAGATACAACAAATTGATAAGATCTCTAGTTGAATAATCAAAATTTTTCACTCCTCAAGTGGGCCACAATGTACAAATGGACAACTAACACATTCTTTTAGCCATCCATTTCTTTAGTGCATTGTTGTCAACTTCAAGAATGAAATGGCATAACTTTTTTCTAAGAGATTTGAATAGTGTGGCCTACTTAATGAAAAGCTTGGATCTTGCACAAGTGTGTATACCAACATGCTTTATACATGTGGATGAGCGGTTATTTGTATGTGTGTGGACTTAACAAACCTCTCTCTCTCTCTCTCTCTCTCTCTCTCTCTCTCTCTCTCTCTCTCTCTCTCTCAACTATGTGTGAAACTTGCTTGCATGAGATCAATGGTGGTTTATTTGGTGACAGTAAGGTTGTTAATGGGCCAAAATGCTCACTTGGTTCAATGGGCTTGGACCTATTAGCTAAAACTGTGGGTTGAGTGTAACGCCCCGGTTTTCGAGACCCGAGTATAACACTCGTCTCTCGAAGACCCAGGTGTTAATTAATAAACAAAAGGGTAATCAAACCCAAATCAAAGTGCGATTAACGGAATTAAGCGTAGTATAGATAAACCCAAGCAGTAATAAATCCTGGGCCACTCAGCTGGGCCCAAATACAAAACTTTAGTTCTCAACATGAAATGAAATGTTAATAAGCAAGAAAGCTACTGATTTAATCCAAAATAAGCAGCTGCCTCCTGGTACGGCTCCTCATTGTAAGCCTCCTCCTCGACCTCCGTCGCCTCCGGCTCCTCCGCAACTCCCTCTGTTCCTGTGTCCTCTGTATGGTTGAATATTGATGAATGAGTGGCCAACTCAGTGTGATCTCCGCTAAGATTACACACCGCCCCCAAACAAGGAATAACATAAAAGCATACAGATAATCCAAAACACAGTAGATGCAGTCTTTTTAAATGCATGGATGTATGAATGCAAATATCGGCCCTAAAACGTCCAGACGGCCTATGTCCCAGGAAAAACATCCGGACGGACATGGGGTCGTCACCCAGGAATAAGACTGGTAATCAGTGCAACATTCGGGCGTAATCGCAGGCGCAGTGATCCAAGTCAATATCACGGTCGAATGAACGATCCTCACAAGCGCAACATTCGGCGTAATCGCAGGGCAGAGTGATCCAAGTCATCGAAATATGCTATGTATGCATGATTTGTCAGCCCTTTATTAGTCCATTTGCAATCAGCCAATTTAAGTAAGCTCACGGTCACTACGGGGAGCACATGGCCCAGATAGGCCGACGGCTCGGGCATAGTGTCCCATTACCACCATCCCCGCCCATGAGACTACCGTCTTAGGGTGTGTGTAGCACCCACTAACATGTGGTCAATCAATTTAACATAACGAGGTTACCACCAATGCCGATTAGGGGTGAATGTTGAAACTACCAAAAGTGGCGATTTAAACATGTCGGCGTGAATGATTTAAAAATGGATAAACGACGGTATTTGAAAGGGTTATGAGATTCACCCCTAGTCAGTTAGGTGAAACCACACATAGATGGTAAACCCCATGATCAAGTACCACAACCAAAACCTCCATGTGTCGGGGCCTACTTATGTCACAACCATCTAGTTACACCCCAAGCACCTGACTCTCCTTTACTAGGACTTCCGTGGAGAGATTTTAGCAATATGTGTGTCATAGCAGCATATATTACAATATGAAAGGAGAATAAGGAACGACACATGTATTCCTATCAATATACAACAACTAAATATACATGACTAATTGACTAGATCATTTACCAAGGCAGTTCAATAGTCTAAACAATAGTAAGCATGAGAATTATCATGTTTAGCAGATAAATCAAGTGAATACAATTTATTCTACACACAGTTTATCATTAGTCTAGCTAGCTATCTACATTAATAAAATTGTCATTTCTGGTCTAGTTAAGGGTGGAAAACTTAAGGGGAAGAAATCATCACCAAACGAAGCGTAGAGTGTCCCTTGGTGCGGGTTCCTTTGAGAAGCTAGTGCCTCCACGTCGCTTGAACGGATCCCTAGAGAAAACTGCTTGCATCAGACGAGAATTTCTGAGGTCTTGACGGTAAGGATTGGTGGGAGCTTTGAAAAATCCGTGGTTAAGATGGTTTGGGCTTCCACCAAGGGGATCAGGCCCATCAATCTCTTACCCCAAATGTGAGGCCCAATTATTAGGTTTTACGGCCAATTCCCAGGGTCCACCACCTAAGTCAATGGAGAGTCACTGTTTTGACTCTTCATGTAGGTGGGACTAACTCTGGTGCGTGTGGCTGGTCTTCACATGGCAAGGCCTACTGTCTCGGGATGGGCTTGTCGAATGGACAATGCTCGTGTGTCCATCAGTGGATTCCCATGTGATGTAGCTCACATATGACACATCATGTACCTACATTTGGTGGGTACCCACTGTCCAGAGATATGAACGGTGAGGATGTGGATGATCTATATCAAGGTGGGGGTCCAATATGTGGCCTACTTGTAGACAGAGTGGATGGACGGTCCTGGGTGCAACCATATTTATGAATAAGAGGTACCTTATATAAAAGTCTCATGCATATGTAAAAGTCTCATGCATGTACAGATGCGTGCATACATGTATATATATATATATATATATATATTTATATGAATGAGGCATGCTTTCTTATGCACCTACACACGTGCCATGGGTGTCGAATCCGATCGGTCCATAAGATGCACAATTCTCAGAAACCCTATGGGACGAATTTTCACCCTGATCTAAGGTTCTGGTGGCCCATATCAAAGGTAAATGAAATTTCAAGGGAAGAAACTATTTGCATTAATCATGGCCCACCAAGTTTTGGTTCAAGGTAAAAATTGGGACCAAGGGGTTTTATGAGGTCCCGCTCTAAGTGGACCGATCAGATCTCCTGACTCATTAGTCATGAAGAGGTCTAAATATTTTTCAATCACTTCACGTGGACTGATTGGCAGGTGAGCTTTGTTGTACAGTATCATGCATACACTAATAGTTTCTTTTCATAGGTGGATTCCACATGACCATGGGTATCAGATCTGAATCTGTCCATAAGATGTGTAATCTCAAGAAACCCTGGGGGAAAACTTTCACCCTAATATAAGATTCCTGGGCCATAACAAAGATAACTAAATCAAAGGAAGAAACTGTTTGTACCTTTTCGGGGCCCACCGAAGTTTCGGTTGGATGTAAAATGGGAACCAAGGGGTTTTACGAGACTCTCGCTCTAGGTGGACCATTCGGATTTTTAAGACTCATCAGGTATGATGAGATCTCAAATGTTTGAAATCAGTTAACGTTGGTAGGTGGTGGCACCCACTGGTTGGCAGGTGGTGGCACCCATTGCCTACATGCATAGTTCATTTACGTCGCATGTGGGTCCGTGTAAACACGGTGTCGAATCGGAACGGTCCATGAGATGCAAAATCCCAATAAACTTTAGAGGGTGAACTTTCACCGATATAAGATTCCGGTGGGCCATAACAAAGATAACTTCATATCAAAGGAGAAACCAAACATTTCTCATGGCCCACCGAAGTTTCAGTTCAACCTAAAAGTTGGAACCAGGGGGTTTCTTGTGGTCCTGCTCCACGTGGACCGTTCAGATTTTCCAGACCCATCATCCACGATGAGATCTCAATAAATCTTTATGTGAGCAGGTTGGCAGGTATATGTATTACTTTTTAAATTAAAACGTCCGGATGTGGACGTTGGCTAGTGGACGGCCAGGGATGCACTGTCCCACGACCGACGGTCAGGAGGCTCCAGGTGGCCCGAGGTGGCCCACCGCCAGCTGCCTACACTTGGTGAGGCCCGTTCCCTAGTGCAGCCCACTTAAACTTGGCAGGGCCCACCTGCATTTGCAGGCCCATAACCAGCTCGCCCTTCTAACGACTACAAAAAGTCGACGTGCGTCAACCTCTGTTCGAAACAGAGGTTTCGTTCCCTCGTTGTAGGCCACCCTCATGGGGTGAAAGGTAGATCTGGACCGTTCATCAGTTAGAGGGAAGAAAATCATCCAGGGCCATGTCGACCTTCCTTGGCCATGAATGCACACGTGGTCTCTACGGCGATTGGAAGGAGACCGCTCGCCTGCATTTGAGGCTTGATTAACTCGGTGGACCATATCATTAGATGCCCAGAGCTCGCCATTCATGGTCGAAATTGTAATAGGAGGACGGTGGACGGTGTGGATATGAAGCAAGGTGGCCCACGGTATTCGCACAGGCCCACCTGTATTTTAACGTGATTGGGTCCAAACAGGTCCTCGTTTTTCTTTATCCGCCTGAAACTAGCTATTGTTTGGCCTAGTTTGGCCGAAATACCATTTCCCCCTAGATTTTGCATCCTGGCAAGGCTTTAGTTAAATGACCCTTGGCTCGACAGCTTTTAGTTGAGTCGGTTTTTCGGCCCGTGAATGAGGTCTCAAACGGCTATTGTTTGGCTCGTTCAGACGCTAAAGTGGTTGGACCGAACCCAACCATTGGCTTGCTTGGTCTCGGTCGAGGCGATTGTTCCTTCTATTAGCTGAACTACAGAGGAATGAAAGGGAACAAGCGGTTTACCACAACATGGCATTTCTCCTTCTCTCAAGTCAGTATGCAGAGGCTCGGCCTTCTTCCTCACTTTCTCTCCTTTTCTTTTCTCTTGGTGTGCATTTCTAGGGCTACAAACATTGAGGGAGAGGGACGGACGGTTGTGATCGTTCTCACCGTGGACTACCGAGATTTGCATTTCCTAAAATGGAAAGTCGGTCTCTCTCTCTCTTTCTCTTCACAGGATCGGGTCGGGCTATACTTGGCATGGATTGGACGGTGGTGTTCAAAGCTTTCGTTTGAAAACACCTGATCAAACGGTTATACCATTATGATCGTGTGGGTCCCGTGAAGAAATTGAACGGATAAGAACGTCCTAAAGTGGCCGTGGTGGCCCACTTATGGGCTTGAATTACGTCGGTTTAAAATATCTGTTTGGCGGGATATTTTTGAAATTTACAAAATGGTCGGTCAAAGCACGTTTGACCGAGCCAATGGTTCTGGTGCACCTCATGCACAAGTACTCTTTGTGCATAAGCATTGTGTAGAGGCCTACAGAAATGTTACTACCACGATCCACTCCATCCATTTACATTGAGGACCTTACTCAGGGATCCTGGTCCATTTTGGATCGATGGAGAGTCCTAGGTGGCCCGTTTACTACTTTTGAGCTATTTTTGGCCTATCTGGCATGATCTGTTGGCCGGTTGGACCCGATATTTGTTTTCAACGGTTAATGTCAAGTACTAGTTATGATGAAAGCGTGGTTTGTCACTAACTAGTTCTCATGTGTTGGTGACAAGTGTATTGCGGCAGTATTAACTATCGTAATGACTTTAATTTAGAGTGTCTGAGTAGTCTCACCTTCCTGATTGACATGGTGCGTGCTCTGACCCTTGAAGACCCTGTTGGATGGCTTTAACGTCGGTCGGAATCTCCATCCTGTGTATGTTGAGTTCAAGCTTTTGGTTAATCCAAATAAATTTTAATTTTGTGTGGGTTTAAAAGGCAACACCCGTGTACTGAAGGTACGGGGTGTTACATTGAGCTTGGCCTTAGTAAACATGGTTTGATTAAAATTTAGGTTGGTGTTAGGCTAAAATCATTTTAATCTATTAGGAAAATTGAAAATATTTAATTTCCATTATGTAAATTTCTTTTCATGTCTATTTAATTGGACTATGATTTAATTATATTATTTTTTATTGATAGTAATTTTCCTGAATGGGGTAGGCCCCCTCCTCCCATATATATTTAGAGTATTATACTCAATACAAGCCTCTAATATGGACCTTTTGATCATTCTGCATACTTTCCACTCCTTACTAATTTTGGTAAAACCTAAAAATCTCGTGTTGTGCTTCTACCATAAATCCAACGATGTCCACCTTTGCATGGCACCTATATGTGACTGACACAACTTCGGCACCCACTCTTCGACCATCCTACCCCTTCTCAGATCTGACCCCAAACCCAATTGTATCATCATCATAAACATCTCCTATGCACCAACCTCCTAGCACACGATCGATGCCCCCTACTAGTCGATCCTCGACATTATCTTCAACAACAACCAGTAGCAACACCCATCGTCATTAAGCCTTGACTCATTCCCTTGGCCATTGATCTTATCGATCACCAACAATCGCAACATCGCTATCTACAACTAGCCGTTGTTGGCATCTCTGTTGATCTTTGTCAGATTGGAAGCCCTCTTCACCATTGCTGGTCAATTACCATATTCCATTTTCTCCGTTGTTATCTGCAATATTGTCTGTGTGACCGCAACCCATCTACCTATTGAACCACTGCATTTAGACAACCTGTGCATGTTAGACTGATTACCTCCACTGCACTAAACCTCTAGATAACCTCTGACTGTAAACTCAACATGTAGAATACGGAGCTAGTTGAAACGATATAATTAAAAAGTCGTTCACTCGCAAACCCACTGCCATATCTCCTTATGCTAACCCAACTTTGAAAAAAATCCTTTAATACACTGCTTATATCCAGGAATCCTTGCAAAAATCTCCAAAGAGTTAGAGAGTTCAGAGTTTAGAGAGAGAGAGAGAGAGAGAGATCGCAAATGTCACAGTGAGTTGGGTGACTCATAAGTCACATTGAGTCTGCCCCGCCCAGCCTATTGCTGGATGTCTTATTTGAAGGAAGAAACACATAAGGAAGGGAGAGAAGAGAAGAAGAAGAAGAAGAAGGAACCATAAGGAGAGAGATGACTCGTCAACTAAACAAGTCGACTCAATGATCGACCCTTTGTTAAATCTATCCAGCAGACCCTAAGACTGGACCTGGCCTCATCATAACCATCTGGAGGTACTTACTTCGTGAAAAACCTTCTTCGTTAGAATATTGCATAGCAAAAGCACTTGAAAATTCTATGTTTATACCTTACTTATGGTAAGCTTGGATATTCATGTTTTCTTGCTTGACGTTGGTAAATGTATAATGTTTCTAAATTTGTATAACATGTAATATTGTCTTCTCACTTGACGTTGTGAATGCATTGATTTTAAATTTTGTTTAGCATATGTTATCGTGTAATGTCCCAAAACCTGACACCCAAGTATGGAGACTTAGATCCCGAATTCAAGGGTGTTAACAATATGATGCCGAGTTCATTGACACCGACTCTGACAACGTCCCATTTTCACCACTTGAGTACAACGCTCTCAATGCGTAAACCTGAGTGTTGCCCAGAGATGTCACACATGGGGTTATATCTCCCATGCTTTTACATAGTTAGATTTACATTAAACCCTTATACAAATTAAATTAGAGAAGCACACGTTGAATCCAACAGATATAGAAGAAAAGGAAAGATAACTAAACCATAAAGTAAATGGGCAAATATCCAAGTAAAATAGCACAAATCCAAAGGTTCCCATAGGGACAACCACAAACCATAACATAATCTCAACGTACGAGACATATAAATACAAAAAGGAAATGGCTAAAGGTCTATCAACTCGAGCTCCCAAAGCTCAACCAAGGTATCATTGCTCTACTCAAGCATCTATCCAGACATCCATAGACTCCATGCCTCCGCCTACCCATGTCAACCATTGTTTTTCAAATTCAAGATGTGAGCGGCCAACTCAGTGAGAAATCTCCCCAAAATTATATAATGACATATTAATCAAATATAGTTTCAAAAAAGAAAGCATGTAACAGCATTATAATACAATATTGTTTAAATACGTGAATGTATGAATGTACATCAGCCTGGGAATGCTCATCCAACTGGCTATTGGGGGTATCCACCAACAAAAATGCCTCTAGGTATATGCATAAAAAATGACTACCTGCTCATAGTAACGATGGTTAGGAACAAGCGAAAGTACACAAAGGTACATGCTACTATAGTATCTAGCTCACACATTACAGTGGCTAGCCACCAATGAAACTAAACTGAGTACATGCTCACAATGGGTAGCGCACCAAAAAGGGTCTTTCGAACAGTGGAATAGGAGCCAACGAAAGTAAATTGAGTACATGCTACCACAACATATAGTCACTTGATAACGCCCACATTTAATAAATGCATGATTAATTGAGTCTTTATTAATCTAATTCACAAACAACAAATTCAACAAAACCTTTGTAACTAGTGACTAGCTTTGATCCGATAAGTAGACCTTACCATCCACAATTCATACATAATCTCAACAAGGCGAGTTCCTCCCAATAAAGCCAACCAGACACTAACAAGCTAACTAGGCAAAAATAAAGTCAACTAGGCACAAAGTCCACTTAAGAATATAATTAGGGGAATTTCACCCAATAAAGTCAAGTAGAACACAACAATTTACGTGGATGGTAAGTTTACAACCAATTTCATTTAATCCATCTCACATGATGCCCAATAGTTTAATGTTCAAATACAAGTGTGTCACATCCACATGAATCATGTATAATTTCACTAAAGCATATTATTATTAACCACATAAATCTCATGAGACAAGGATTATATTCAAGCAATTAAGCAGTTGCAGGAGTGCATGTATGTGAATTAACATAAGTAAAGGGATAAGCATGTTATAAATGAAATTGTGATTTTACCACTACAAATGAAGCTTGGATATATGACAAATGTCCTATGGGGGGGGGGGGGGGGGATTTAAAATTTTAACTAGATAAACAATAATCAATCACTTCTAATTACTCAAACAAACCAATAAAAACAAGGAGTGGATATATCAAATCTACAATGGTGAAACATCGTGTAGGCATTCTATCAAACAAATTTGTTGCAGTTAAAATACTCATTTACATTATTCAGTAAGATACTCATTGTAGGAGATGTCTCCCCCTTTTGGTCAAAATTGACAAAGGGTCGTCGACAATTAGTAAATATAAACAATATGCACATAATTATCAGAGATTCAGATAGAAATGTATAAATAGATAAAGTATAAGTCACTGAAAATATGTCTATAAAATGTCCAATAAAAAAGGCCCATGATAAGGCAGGGCAGCCTATAATGTCAAACAAACACAATATAACAACAAACTACATAGCTCGAATGAATAAACATGAGTGACCAAGCTGGTCAGAATGAATACACAATATTGTTTTCCCCTCACTAATTCTTATAAGTGCTATGGTTTCTAGTTTCTATATTGTTAAATTTTGTAGTGTCAAAATCTCTTGGAATCTATGTCTTGTGTAGCTCATCTACATAATGAAGACTATGCATCTCTCTAGGACAATGGTCTTTAGTTCAAGAACTTCAAAGGCAAGTATAATTGAATTCAAGCTTTCAAGCTTCAAGAGTTCAAGATTTTCAAAGCTTCGTACAAGTCAAGACAACGTTTCTAGACTTTGAATCTCAAGTTCAAGCTTCAATGTTAGTCAATTTCAAGCTTCAGAAGTCTCAAGTTCAAGCTTCATCATATGACAAGATCTCAAGCTTCGTGAACTTCAAAGAACGACTATCAACTGAAGAAAAAGAAGATTCAATGTTCATACATCACTAATAAGGTATAAATGACCCTAGATTGACCTTAGGGTAGGTCGTTTTAAATACATAATTCAATTGGCTCATTTTATAAGTGAATAAACTATTTCTCGACTAGTCTTGAAATATGTTCGACTAGTCCTAACATTGGCTCGACCAGTCCAAGATATTCCTCGACTAGTCCTAAGTTTGTTTAAAATTTTTAAAAATTTCTGTTAAGCCTCGACCAGTCCTAGAGACTGATCGACCAGTCGTATGAATAGTGCTCGACTCATGCTCAACCAGTCCTGCAGCCTCCACTCAAAATTCAGCAACTAAATCAGGTTCCACACGAACAGTTGTGGACAGGTCATGACCAGTCATGGAGGTCCCTTGACCGGTCGTGTAGGGCCTACGACCAATCGTGGAATGACTTTCTCTTATTGTGCCCAAATTTCAAAAATCTGTTGGTCCTACAACCAGTCGCGGAGACCACTGGACCAGTCGAGAGTGCGATTTCTTCACTTATAAATAGAGCGTGAATTTCAGAGTTTTACATTCAATTCAAGCTAAATTAATATGCCACTCTAAGAGATAAGCTAGTCATCTTTTAAAGATATATTGTGCTCATTTAATATTCTCTTAATTTAACTTTGTTATATTTGATTTTATATTCTATATTCCATTCATATTTTGAAGAAGGGATTGAGATTGCCCTTTTCTTGGAATTCAAATTAAATAGAGCTAGCCCAACTTGATTTAATTTAAAATCAATTTAGAACCTAGAACCATTTCATAAGTAAGTGTGGACATTAAACTTCTACGTTGAACTTCTACTTCGATTTGGTTCTTCTAGGCTACATCAAAAAGAGAATATCTAGGTATTTTACATTATTGTAAATTCCTTTATTTTGGTTTCATTGAGATTGTGCCAGAAAAATCTTTCTGTTTTGGTTTGTCTGAGGTGATCCAGAAAACTCAGAGTATGAGGTTTTTTTGAATTGTGTAAGCCCACTTGAAAGACACAATTGTGAGGGTTTTAGGTGAACCTGGAAAAACATATTTTCAGAGCTTTGAATGCTTACAGAAGTGAAAGATCACAATGAAGAGAACATGAAACTCATATGGATAAAGTTTAAATGGGCTAGGATAAGTTTAGGATACACTAGAAACTCTATGGTGCATATTTTCACTAATTTTGCAAGTTTCTACAAGCCACTTTTAAAGATAAAAAGTTCCAACGGAAAGAAAACGACTAGTTTATGGTGCTACCGAAGCCAATTTTGGTATCACCGAACTTACTTCGGTGGTACCGAAATATCTTTCATTAGTACCGAATTAATTCCCCAAGTTGAGCTATTAGAAAATCCCCTTTCTGGGGGACAACTCAACTTTGTTCGTTTCAAAATTAAACAATCATAACAATTAATGTTGTAAATTCTCTAGATTTTTAAGCCCCTTCAAAATAAATATCATATGGTACTTTCGGGATCGAATGTTTATTCGGTGGCACCTTTGTTTACCGACAATGGACAATTCTAAAAAATCCTTATATTTTCAAATTTTAAAGACAAGAATTTTTTTAAAAGATAAGAAAGTTCAAAATTACTTTTAAAAAATTCCAAGCAATAAAGTGTCAAGTCTTTCAGTCAAAGCACTTGAATACTAAGTCAAATCGTATGATTTCGATCTAGAGTTAGACTTTGAACTCAAGGGTTTGGATGAAGCCGTCAATATGAAAGATGATGAATCGACTCTCAAATTATAGGATCTCCTTAGGAAGATTGAAAACAAAAGCCATTGTCATCTCAGATATTTTTGAAATTGTAAACTCATGATCTCTCGAAACCCTTAGGGAAGTGCGCATTGAAAACCCTTGACCATGAAAAATAAGCATAGAATGATCGAATTCATGAAGCCATGATTGCCTAATCTTGCATCCTATGAAGACTCTTGTTCGGACTCGATCAAAAACTTGTCCACAAAGCCTAAAATCAAGCATGTTAAGTAAAAACTGCCAAGACCATGCCCACATTCCATGTTAGAGTATATGGCTTGCACATGAATGAATATAACAATGAAAGAGATCCTATGGATCGGTTATTATCATCCAACGATGGAGATAGATTGGCACTAGTATGTCAGAAAGTACTTCAAGTGCCATGAGCGCGCACATCAGATCCATGTGTGTACTTCAAAACTCTACAAACTGATGATGCCCTAGCCATTCTCTATGTGGGATATCGACATCAAAGGAAAAGTCAGCCCGACAACATCTAACTATCATGAGTATGAACTCATGACAGTCGACTACTTCACAAAGTAGGTAAAGGTAGCATCCTACATCTTATAGAACAATGCTCATGAAAGATAGCATCATCAGCCACTAAGGGATCTCACGTGCCATCATCATTGGTAATGGGACGCCCTTTATGAATCCAAAGATGGAGGTGTCCCTTGAGAAGCTCAAAATTAGAAGATATTGTACTGCTTCCATATGCACCTTGGGCCAATCAGACATCCGTACACAACTGCTGGTGAAGCTCTTTATAAGCTAACTAGTGAAATGGAAGCTATCTTACAAGTTCAAGTCAAAATCTTGTCAGCTGCCCTTGGAATGCCCGAAGGCTCACCTCTACGGCTACATCCGGTAGAACTAGTGTTACTTTCCCACATCTAGGAGCTAACCCGAAATACAAAGATCATTTAAAAAATACTTGTCCAATTTTTTTAAGAGAAAAGCGCACGAAACCTCCCAAATGGATTAACACAAAGAAAACAACCATCAACTTTTTCACTTCTTCCAGTCTCCAGTTCGGTCCAACCGCGAGTGTCATGGTTCACGTAGGACTTCCAATACCCTCCCAATGGAGACATCCATCTAGCACAACCATCTACCTCAGGGCATTTATTCCAATATCCTCTCACGAACATGAGTCAGTTCCATCACCCCACACCCTTGACTCCTAGTCAATTCTAACATCTTATCAATAATGAGATTTCTAACCAATTTCAACATCATCTTACAACCAGAGCTTCTTTGCAGTCTCCTTTTCTAGTTCTGGTTCAACAAACTTTCTATAATGTGAGTAATCACCGAGTCTAATCTCTTCTAAGTTTGAGTCATAAGGGCACCAATGAGGCTAATTATTATGAGACAGGGGCAATTTAAACTGGGCAATGGGCAAAATCCCTGCCATTTGGTCCATCCAAAATTGAACAAATCCGAGAGCAAATATGAGAGATGAAGAGGAAGCTAGCTACAAAAGCAATATGGGGTGGATCTTCCATACGTTAAGTTTAGGGATCTCGTCCCTTTCCCGATGTAATGATACCTCAAGACTTTGAGGTTCCAAATTTTAGAAGATATGATGATACAGAATACCCTATGGCCAACTTAAGAACATTATATGGCAAGCTTAATGTCGTGGCAAGCAATAATAGAGCGTTGATCCATCTAATTTAGAATTCCCTGAAAGGCTAAAAGATATGATGATACAGGATACCCTATGGCCAACTTAAGAACATTATGTGGCAAGCTTAATGTCGTGGCAAGCAATAATAGAGCGTTAATCCGTCTATTTTAGAATTCCCTGAAAGGCAATGTGTTAGATTAGTACACGTCACTAGACTACCGTCGAATCAAAACATGGGAACAACTTTTCCCTGCATTCATTGATCATTTTGTGTACAGTCTTAACTTAGTGCCCATAAGAGCAGATTTGTTACCTTAAGGCAATGGAATGATGAATCATTGTTAACTTACATTGGATAGTGGCGGGCTATGGCCACCAAAATGAAGACACCCATTGACAACGATGAGCAAATCTCCATAATTGTCCACTCAACAAACCTGAGTATCTTTAGATACCTTATCTCATATCCGTATGCCAACTTTACCCAAGTCATCCATGCCAGGAAACAAGTCAAAGGCGGAATAAGAGCTGGGACAATCTACACTTGGTGGCCTCATCAGGCCTCCCCGGTACAACCAATAGTAGAAGGAAGGCCTACCGGATACGAGAATGGTGATAGAAGTATTCCCATTCCCCATTCAATCTGTATTACCTAATTCTCAAAAATAGCATCATGTAACACTTACTCACTTCTCAACCTTCTTGATAATCTATCACACCATTCAATCATTACATTGCATCTTGCACCCGGTTAGTATAAACGTATGCTCCGTGGCTTGCTAATGTAGTCAGATTCTACCCATCAGAAATTTGTATTGACAGATCATCTTAGGATTGAGAATCAAATACTCTCTCCAGGCATTTTTATAGGATCTAGCCGACTATAGAGATGAGTAAACTAGCTAGTGGCTACTCCTCTCAAACATAATCTTTCAATCGAAGCCCTTTGAAAAAGACATCCACACAAGCATGAATCAATTCTGCACCTTAGGATCTAATGTCCACTTATACCAAATAAACCAGAGACAAATTTCAGGTGGACCGCACCACAGAAAACATGGATTTTGAATGGCCACCATAAAAGAACTTGCTAGGGTCTACCGTAATGTTTGTTGGCCATCCAACCCGTTGATAAGGCCACACAAATCTGGATGAAAGGAAAAAAAACAAATACAGCTTGATCTAAAACATTTGTGGCCTAAGAAAGGTTTTTAATGTTCAATAACCACTGTTACGTATGGTGTGATCCACCTGAGATTTTTATCTCCATTTTTTTTATAATAGTTTAAAATAAACTGAAAAAATATATATATGGACAGCGTCGTTATACAATGCATACATCAATGTGGGACCTACGGTCAATGTCCCACTCACATTCCTGGTTCTCGAGGCGCGGCTTAGGTGGATCCCCAAATCCACCAAGTTGGATGGAATCCTGATGGCCGTGGGCCTACTTTAATATTTTTGCCTTATATGCACACCGTCCATCCATTTTTAAAACTCATTTTCGGTATGATTTAAAAAATGAAGTAGATTCAAATCTCAGGTGGGCCATAATACAGGGAACAGTGGTAATAGACAGTTAAAAACTTATCATGAGCCACAAAAGATTTGGATCAAGCTGATATTTGTGTAGTCTCTTCATCAATGTCTTTGTATGATAAGGTTAGATGGCAAATAAATATTCTTGTGGCCCCCATGAATTTTTCGACGATGAGGATTCAATCATGACTGTTTCCTGTGGTATGGTGCACCTAAGATTTGGATCTGCTTTATTTTTTGGATTATTCTCTAAAATGAGCTTTCAAAATAGATCGACGGTGTGGATGTAAGTCACATACATGAAACCTCGCCCGCCTGGGGTCGCAGCCAAGTCGCTCGGGGATTGCCTAAAGCGCCAATCTGTGGTGGGGCCACCGTGATGTATGTGTTATATCTATGCCATCAATGTGTTTCTCCAACTCAGGAGCTAACCAATGAGGCAGATCCAAATCGCAAGTGGACTACATTTCACCAAATTGGAAAAAAAAAAAAAATGATGTCCACCGTTGAAACCTTCCTTGGGTCGACTGTGATGTATATCTCTAATCCAAACCGTTCATAAGGTGAATCCGACCTGGATGAAGAGAAGAAAATTTTCGTCTATCCAAAACTCGTGGCTTCCAAGAAGTTTCTAATGGTGGGCGTTCAATACCCACTATTTTCTCTGGTGTGGCCCACATGAGGCATGTATCTGACTCATATTTGAGCTATCATAGTAAATTTAGATGAGGAAACATATGAACGGAGTGGATATAACATATACATCCTTTTGGGTCTCAGATAGCTTAGGCATGCAGCCCGTGCGGTCTGCAATCCGCGTTCCTGAAACCCCGTTCCTCCGAGGAGTCAGATTCGTGAGTGTCCCCTTAGCACTGGTGCTGTAAAAGGTCCGTGGGATCCACCATGATGTATTTGTTTAATCCACACTGTACATTCACTTTTTCAACTCATTTTAAGTCATGATCCCAAAAATAAGGCAGACCCAAATCTAAGGTGTACCAGACCACAGGAAAACAGTGGGTGGTTGAACACCCATCACTAAAAAATTCCTAGGGGCCACTATATTGTTTATATCCCATCCAACCTGTTGATTAGGTCACATGGACCTGGATGAAGGGAAAAAATAAATATCAGCTTCATCCAAAGCTTTTGTGGCCCCTAAGAAGTTTTAATGGTGACTGTACACTCACCTCTGTTTCATGTGGTGTGGTCCACCTGAAATTTAGATCTTCCTCATTATTTTTTTTATAATGCATTAAAATGATATGTAAAAATGGATGAACAGCATGGATGAAATACACGCATCATTATGTGGAGCCCACAACACCAACCAGAGCCGACTTCGGGCACTAGAGGTGTCACTACCGAATCAGATTTCCTCCGATAACCGATTAGCTATTAGTAGGAGAAAACATAGGTTGGATTCCACTAATAAAAACTTAGACATTTAATGAAAAATAATTAGTACATTAACGTGTAGATAATTTATTGTTACCAATTAAATGAAAATCACATCCGAATATTTTCTTTGGTCTATAAAAACCATTTTACTTGAGCTTGTTTTTACATAAAATGGTTATTGAGAGAGCTGAGATGGGTTGTTATATGAATGTGGTTATGGTCATGACCATGGTTCTCTTCCTCGTAGCCTTTGGTGTGACCACTGGCGACGACACCTCTGGCCACTGGCTCGAAGCACATGCAACATTCTATGGTGACATGAGTGGCAAAGATACCATGCGTGAGTTCTAGAGTCTTTTTTTTTTTTTTCACCAGCAAATGATCACATACGTTGCATTTGAGCTGTATGGGGCCACTCATGAAGTGAGTGTGGAATCTAAACTGTTCATCTGGTGGCACATTATTTTCAATTTGGAGTAATGTATGATCATGGCTAAAACCTGTATATATTCAACTTTTTGGCCCTTAGTTTTTTGAATGGTCTGAGTTTGCGTTGTGTCCCTTCATTTTAGTGGGGTGCACCCGATGAACGGTTGAATGACATATACACAACATGCATGGTTGACCCACATTCCATCTTGAAAGTCTCTTAATTTGGTGGGCTCCCAACTACTCACTGTCCTCCATTTGTTCTCTTTGGTTAGTGTGGCCCACTTGTGTTATAATCAGGCTTAGATTTTGGATCTACCCCGCGTGCAGGAGCTTTGAGTGGACACTGCGATGTATAGGTCTTATCCACACCATCCATCCATTTTTTTTCATATCTGTAAGCCAAAAATTGAGTCAGTTCCAAGGCTCAAGTGACTACTCAATGGGGATTAAACTCTTACAGTTGAAAACTTCCTGAGGCCACAAAAGTTTTGGATGGAGCTGATATTTGTGTTTTATCTTCATCCATGTCTGTGTAACTTTATGAATAGGTTGGATGGAAAATAAACATCACGGTTGGCCCTAGAAAAGTTTCAACGGTGAGAATCATTATCACTGCTGCTTCCTGTGGTGTAGTCCACTTGAGCCATGGATCTGCCTAATTTTTGGGCTTATATTCTAAAATGATATGAAAAAAATGGATTGACGATGTGGATAATACTCATACATAACGGTGGCCACTCAAAGCTCCTGCTCGTTCCCAGTTTGGATTACTATTGATCGTGGCATATAAACACCCCGGTTGAAATGGTGTGTGTCCCATCCCAACCATTTCCTATGATGTGGTCATTTGAGCATTTAATTATCATGATTTCTTTTTTAACGGTGAACATGAAGCAAATTCATAGGGTTGATCTTATGAAAATTCTACTTTTTGGTTTGTTAAAATGGATAGGCCTGATTCTCTAGTTTGGTCATCAAATAGCAGGGGAGTGATCACAGCTGTCCTAACGTATGGTAATTTTACCATTTATCCGAGTTGTGTGGGGCATCTGGTACACTCTCTCATGTTCACCGTACACCCCATGAATAATCCTGATCAAACACCAGATGGGACGCGTTGTAGGGAGCAAAATACACTCACACCTAAAATCTATATATACTAGTGGCGTGGTGTGGCCAAATTTTTGCATGGCCCGAGTTTTGGTAACTCCCTTCATTCCAGTGGGGCACACCTGATGAATGGGTTGGATGACATATACACATGATGTGGACACTACGTTTCATCGATGAGTTTGTATTATGTGCGTCTCCCCCCTATTTTGTTCACATGAGTTAGACTAGATTTTGAGAACTAGGCCTAACATGGGCACATCCAACTTACAAGTTGAATGGCAATCACAAATCATAGTGTGTCCCCACGCATAACAAAACCATACGTTTGAACTCATGTAATCATTAGATGACATCTTCAGGTGTAAATATCACTTTTTATAAAAGCTTGAACTGTTAATTTTATCATTTAATTTCAACATATAATACTCTGATCTAATACTATATTAAACAAAACATAATTTTCATATGTGAACTAGTGTTATTTATCGACTAAGAAAATATCATCTTATGCTACATAGAGGGCGCATGTGGCTATGGCGATCTGTTTAAGCAAGGATATGGCCTCGAGACGACAGCCCTCAGCACGGCCCTCTTCAGTGGCGGTGCAACATGCGGTGCATGCTTCCAAGTCATGTGCGTCAACGATCCGCAATGGTGCTTACCTGGTTCGGTCACAGTGACCGCTACAAACTTCTGCCCACCAAATTACACCAAGCCTACAGATAACTGGTGCAACCCCCCACAGAAGCACTTTGACCTGTCCATGCCCATGTTCGTGAAGATTGCAAAGTATCAAGCTGGTATCGTACCAGTCCAATTCCGTCGTGTCCCATGCATCAAGATGGGCGGCATGAAGTTCGAGATCAAGGGCAACCCAGGGTGGATACTTGTACTAGTGTACAATGTAGCAGGCGCCGGTGATGTTACGAACGTTCGGATTAAGGGATCGAACACGGATTGGTTACAAATGTCGCGAAACTGGGGCCAAAATTGGCAGATCATGACTCCGTTGCAAGGGCAAGGATTGTCTTTCCAGGTGACCACTAGTGACGGCCGGATGGTGGAGTCCGACGGTGTTGCACCGTCTAACTGGCAATTTGGGCAGACCTATGAGGGCAAGCAGTTTTAAAGAAACACATGTATGCATGTGTTCATGTGTGAGTGCTGAAGATGTGTGTCCATGGCTTTAGCTGTGCTTTAATAATTGAAGGTGAAAGAAATGAATTTCATGTTTTATTTTCCATGTTTACAACACTTGGTGGACCAACTCATTCTAATGAATTGGATGGCATATAGACCTCCTTTTGGTTCACACAATATGGAAGGTTTAAATGGTGGTCATCCCCATCCCAACCATTCTTTTTGATGTAGCCCATTTATGCAGGGATGGACGTGATGAGGTCGATCACCGTCTTCCTCATGGGATGATTACTCTGAATCTACGGAGCCTCTCTTAACTCCTCAGAGATTGCTCGAATTCATGAGAAAAAACAGGAAAATAAAAGTAAATTTTACAAAATTTGGAACCTAGGAAGAGACACCCTAAAAATGTGACTTTCTATAAATAGTAAACTTATTATTTATAGACTACCATAATTTCTACTAGACTTCATAGTTTTCTGTCAAAAATAGTAAGTCCAATTTGTCCTAACCACTTTATTCTCTTAATTTTTCTAAGCCCTTTTCATGTTGGGCACGACTACTAAAACTCAAAGGATTAAAAGTCATGATCAACCTAAAATTTATTAAAAATAGCAAAAAAAGAAATGAAAATAGACTTTCAACCGTCAATATGATGGAATCTCGCAAATCCCCCTACCTCAAAATCATATATGATACATAAAATAAAATTAAAAAAAAAAAAAAAAAAAAAAAAAAAACCTCAGAGTTTACGGGATATGATTGTTACAAGGTTTTGACAGTCCTGATCACTTCACCCACCTAAGTCTTACATCAGGCTACATTTTGATCTCAAGGCCAAACACCGCATGAATCTCAAGCACCCATGATTTCTTTAATCGGAATTAATGCAAGGGACCCTTTTATTGGTAACATGTGTGCACGTGTACTCGATGTACACATGGATGAACAATAATGACCTTTGATAAAAGGGAATGAAACATGCATGGTTTTTCGTGCTTACATCAATGTCTTACAAGTTCAAGCAGTAGAATTGAGGAGAGTTTTAAACCATTGAACAGAATCCTTTGGGTATCTCTTAAGCTTGTCTTTGTAGTCCACGAAATAGAGTCCAAATCTAGAAGTGTATCCAGCGGCCCACTCCCAATTATCTAAAAGGGACCACACAAAATACCCTTTCACATCACAACCGTCAGTCCTGCATTCATGAAAATGAAGGGGTGTCAGCTTCTTCTCCCAAAATTCCTTTCAAGCCACTACCAACCATGGCTTTAAGACTCGAAACGGGACTATGCAACCAGGTCTCCACATCTTACACTGTAAATGGCCTCTTGTGAGAGAATATATTATAGAGGCATATTTGTTGCTATCGGAATTCAAATACATGATATTCTGCTCTAATACTGTGTCAAATAATAATTTGTTCTAAAAGCTAGAGGCGTTAGATGATAGTATATCAATGTATATCAAGGGACCTTAACAACTTTATGAGTCAACTCATCCCAATGCAACCTTGTGTTGGGATGTAGTTTGTCATTTTTCAAACTACAATCAAAACAAAATTTTAGAAGACTACCTTATAGAAGCAGACAAGTTTGAAAGATAGTCATTATGGTATTTGATCCTCTTCTCATCCTTTAAAGCATCCTTGATTGAGATAAATGGGTCGTTTGAATCATCCATACCTGCAAAATCAAACAAATTTCCCACCTTAAGCTTGTGCTACTAGCTTATGCAATTTAAAAAGTAAAATTGTATACTTGTTAAGTCTAAGTTTAGCTCATGATCATGACCATATCAAGAGCAGAGAAAAATGTTTATGATTTTGGAATTTCCATGCTTGGTAGGATATCCAAAAATCACAAAATAAAGCTCCCCAATTAGTTTCACCCACGCTTCATTCTAGTCATGGATGGATCACCTAAGTTCGGGTCCATAAATATAGTAGCCATGGCTCTGGCAGGTTCCATTAATTAACCCACCTTTGAGTTGCTGGCTCATTCTTCAATAGGCAGAGGGTTATACATTTCTCCTTCTAGGTCTAGGTCTTTTACTAGTCTCCATAAAACCCTAGATGAGTTTTTTCTTCTTCTTTTTGAGCAAGGCCAAAACCCTAGGTAATGAGATATTATGTCCATGGTTAACTAATTGCCTGACCCCATGAATGGTTGAAATCAGACCCATTCGTTGTGTTGTTTTGGAAGGGAGCAGCGGCTCCTCCATATTCGATTCATGATTTTTGGAAATCCTACTAAGTGTAGAAATCTCAAAATGGTGAATTATTTTTCTTGAGGCCAAAAGAAATGTAAGATTGAGTATATTTTTGCACAGAAAAAGCCATAGATTACCATTTTCTGTGATGAAGACGGGTGGATTTCCATACTTGTTCTTGATGTAATTCATTAAGCTTCGAATCCCTTGAGGCACAATGTACAACCATATCGAAGATGCCTGAAATTCAAACATAATCCCATTAAATTACATTGAAGAAAATATAATCATAGAAAATGCATTCTTGAGGAGATTATGTTGCGTAATCCAAGTCATTCATATGAGTGACCACATCATAAATAAGAGATATACCGAAATCATCGCCCGTGGAATGATTCAGTCCATGGTAAGGCTATTTCAGGAGTAGAGAAAAATAATTTATGATTTTGGAATTTCTACTCTCAATTGAATTTTTGTAAATTTTGAAATGGCTACATTTAAAAGGAACTCTTCATGATTTTTGGAAGGTATACCAAGAGAGAAATCCTGAAAATCCAAAATTATGTTTCTCATGGCCTGAGCCAAACGCAATGTAAATGTAGATAATTGATTTTAATCGTCTATTCTCGGGTCACCCATGGGATGGTTAGGATCAATTGATAAGGGAGATGTTAATTAGGGTAGCCAATCCCATGATGGGGCCCACCAGATGATGGCATGTCATGTGTGGTATAAGGGAAAAACTTTGATACTCTGGTAGAGTGTGGTGGATGATATGCAGGCACTTAAAAATTACTTAGAAATGGCACGTGTGACATTAAAGTAAGTCAAATTAAACTGTCCAAATTATGTTTCCCAGCTTAGAAATGTCATGAATAAAAACTTTGGTGCAATACGACCATCGGATTGGTGGACATTTATTGGACAGATAGAATGAAAAACATCCATGGTCCTATTTCAACAAGCAAGTGTCCATAAATCAAAGGTTAGAATTGCTCAAAATTTTTGCTTTTTTTGACCGTGACATAATAACCGTTGATTCCATAATTTCGTCAGTTTAATTTGAGTTAATGTATGCCACATGCACAATTTCTAAGCTCCTGCGTATCAAGCATCATACGCTGCCTGAGTATAAAAAACCTCAGCATGTCATGATGCAAATAGGTAAGTGTAGTACCCTGTCTCCGATAGCATTTGTTCCTCTGAAGGCTGCAAACAGTAAGGGGAAAAAAAAAAAAAAAATGTTAGTACTTGGTTGAGAATGCAAAACCATTTTTAAGAGCCAAAAGACACTGTTCTGACATCTACACCCATTGTATTGATTTGCATACAAACCAATTTTCATTTGGGAATAGAGATAGTACGCATTTGTACTACCTTAATTCTCAAAAAGAAAATGGGTGTGTTCAAAATCAATCCGGGTGGCCCCTAGCGCTGAAAGTCCGTCGGTCAAGTTCAACTTGAACGACCCGACATTGGGTTGGGCTCGGGCAGGATGCATTGGGTTTGGTCTCAAGCCTAAGCTATACAAACACCAACAGAAAAAACTTGGGTTGGGCTCAAGTTGAGGTCTTAGGTTGCCTGACCCAACCCAACCCGAACTGATAGATATATAAATTACTCATAAACTATAATTGAGTGCATATTGTTTGTGTTGAAGGCACAAGAAATTTCAGTGCCCTTGGGTTTCATTGGTCTGCATCACTTCCCATGACTTGAGCTAACAAGATACATCGGATTTCTCTCTCCCAAATAGATTGGGTGCTACACAACACAACTTTTAAAGGAGTAGTTGTCCTATACCCTAGTTTGTTTGTTTTTTTTTTTAAATGAAGTTCTTTACGGTAAATAACTATATATATAATTAATAAAATCATATGTACAAAAAATAAGACCTATATTGAGAATATAATAGACCAATGTAATAATGAAAATATTAGCATGTATCCACCTGACTAACCCAACCAAGCTGGCTTAGGTTGGATTTCGGTTGAGAATTTCCAACCCGAGGTTGTGCCGAGTTAAGGGTTGAGGTATAGGAACTTTGGGTTGGGCTAGGGTTGAGCACCAACCCAACCTAACCGGACTTTCAGCCCTAGTGGCTCCTTGTGCTGCGTTGGCCGGGCTGGGGCCCATCCAATCCCGGCCCACAAATTAAAACCCAGTCTCATTAATACTAGCCCTGGTCTGTGATGGGCCATTTGAAACAGGCCCACTGGGACCAGCCCACAGCCTAAGTCTAACCCAAAATGGACCAGAACTGAAACACCAATGGGCCATCCCAGCCCATTGATAGCCGCATGGCCGTAACTCCTCCAAAATCATGCATTTCATTAAACAACGGAGATAAAGCAGTGGTGAGATTGATGGTATCTTACGAAGGGTAACGGCGCCGGAATCCGCAAGCGTATCGTTGAGTAGAACACCAATTATGTTACTTGAATTTTGCTTTGCATAGTACGTTGTATAGTGATTTACGCCGACGAAATCTAATGAACCCTTAATCAGAGCGGCCTCAGCGGTGGAGAATCTCGGCAGTCGATTTCCGACCCTATTTCTCATCGAGGTGGGATAATCTCCGAAGAACAAGGGATCCATAAACCTGTGTTTTGTTTAGTGGCATGAAAGGTGAAACAGCATTAGCTCTGATCATGAAAAATAAAAAAATAATAATAAATAAAAAGTAGAAAGAGTGCAAGTGGACATGTTTGTAGTCGACGGGATGATTGGAAATTGCAGTTTATGGTGGTGTCCATCATGTGTGGGGTCCACTCTTGGTGTCCATCTAGGTAATCTTCGATGGATATCCCGTTTCTGTCAATGGGAAAATGCTGTCCGTATGATAGAACTATCAATGGGCCGGCCTAGGGTTGTCTTAGGCCCAGATTTTTCAAATGTTTTGGAGGGGCCCATTCAAAATTGTGCATTGGTTAGGTCCAGACCCAGCCCATTGACAGCCCTACCAGTTGAGGGCCCTACTTATCCAGATTGGAAGATCCTATTCATCCACTCTTTGGCCCCTTCATCGATCCCATCTGTATCTTTTTGGTAAACATGAGTAGCTAGGATCTTCAGAGAATCAAACATTCAAGGGGGGATTATCATCAAAGAACGGTCTGGATTATGATTCATGGGCCCCACTTGTGCACAATCGTAAAGACATCAGATAATCATGGACCACTAATTCCTCTTGACTGACCAAATAAAATAAAATAAAATAAAGATTGCAAGCACAAGGCCTGTCAATGAGCTGGACCCCACATTGGCTTTAGCTCAGATTTTTGAACAGGTCAGGCTGGACCAATCAGGTGGGCCCCATCAAAATTTTGGATTTTGCTAGGTCCAGGCCAGCATGTTGACAGACCTAATGCCCATTCAGTCACACACGCCAATAAGGAAGCATGTGTGAGATCTAAGCTCTTCATCTGGTGGTCTACATTCTTTAGATCTTCTAGCTTGAAAATCAGGCCATTTTAAATGCTAGCTGGGCCACACCATAACATATAAACAAATGATTGAAATACTACCACCCTCAGTTTACTTTTTGCATTGTGGCCCACCTTAGTAAAACCGCCTGACATGCGAGGCAGGAGATTTAACAAGTGTTTCGAACAAACGGAAAGTTGGATTTTCACAAGTTCCCATAAAGCAACCGAACTGCACACTCCTATGGATTCTAGGATTTTAAACCAGAACCGAATAAGTTGCATACTTGTAGAACCGAATCAGACCACCATGAAATCTTGAGCTTCGGTGCTGCATCTATGTTCCATGTGTTAGTTCTCGAACCAAATATGGATCAACGAAATCCCAATCTTCCCTTTCTTTTTGGCTGAAAAGGGAAACATTCCTTGGGATATTTTTAAGACAGCCTACATGATGGACCATGGTTTTAATACTCAGATCAACCCGAAAATGGATGATAGGTGGGGCCCGATCTGGTCAAACACCAATCCATGCCTCCCTGGACTAGTTTTGATGCATACGTTTGGATATTTTGAAAAAAAAAAAATAAGTGGGGCCCACTTCTGATGGTATTCTCGAGATCTACTCCTTGAACTCATCCTCTTTGTAGTAATGACTAACGATAAGAAGTGGTGGGGACAGCTTCAAAGTTCGAGGTTGAACTCAGCTCTACTGACTTAAACTGCTGACCGAACTGAGTTGATCCAACGGTTCTTCATAATTTTGAATCTGAACTTGAACTGGGGTTGTCAGCTGATCCAGCTCAAACTCGGTTCGACTCGAAGTCCACGGTTCTAAACAGGTTTGGTTGGAAAATGACTAAACCAGTTAAATGTTGCAGTTCAGATTTCACAATTGTATGGGGTTGATGGAAAGCTTGGATCTTTCACACGTGTCCCATATTAGCACATGTGGCTGCACACTCGTATGGAGTTAGCAAAACTCCATTAAAAAAAATAATAATAAGATTGCAATTTGTAAAATAGGTTTACCATCCAAATTGGAAATCTTGAGCTCTCTGTGCTGCATCTATGTCCGCAGGTGTGTTAGTCATTGGTTCGAACCACATTACATCCAACGAAATCCCAACCGTCCCTTTCTGTTTTGACTGCAAATAGCAATTCATTGAGGTCAGGCACACGTAAGTATAAGACATGCACATCCATAATTACCATGGTTTTAATACTCAGATGAACCCGGTGCAACACGTCCGAGTCAACTCGGTAGGACCCGATCTGGTGGGACACCACAACCATCACTCCAAGACTCGGACTAGTTATGATGCATACGTGCATGGTTACGAAACATGTGCATGTACACACGAATACTTTCGACCTCGAACTTGAGCTCAACTCAAAATTTTAACTCGAATTCGAATTCAGCTTGAAAGGTCGAGGTTGAACTCAGCTTGATCTGACTTGAGCTGCTGACCGAGCTGAGTTGAGCTGGCCAAATGGGCTCGGTCACCAAGCTGAGCCGAACTTGAGCTGGGGTGGCAGCTGATCCAGCTCAGCTCGGTTTGACTCGAAGTCCAACTCTAAACAGGTTTGGTTGGAAAATGACAAAACCAGTTTAAAATTGAGTTGAGTTCAAGTATTTGAGTCCGATTGTATGGGGTTGAGTACAGAGGAATTGCGTTGAGTTCCAATTGAATTAAGTTAGAAAGCTGCTTGTGTTATATGTATTATAAATTTGGCTAAATTGCATCTAATTGCAATTTAAGGCACATCCAAATGGGCCATGCATGAAAGATACGTATTGGAAACTACCATACCTTGTATTTTGTTCGGTAAATTTCAGCGACGGTGCCATGAGAAAGGAGAACGTTGTGGCCGACCAAGTAAGGTTCCGTCGCAGAATTTCCAGCACTACAGAAAAGGCGAAGGAGAATAGAGCAGCGGCCCGGAGCTTGAAGCCCAACATCATATCCTTGGATGGCGAATGTGTGTGGCTCATTGAAGGTTATCCAGTGTTTCACGCGGTCGCCAAATTTCTGAAAGCACGTCTCGGCGTAGTTCGCAAAGTCCTTTCTACAAAAGACAAAGGGCATTTTTGTCATTTCACTGACAACAGATTACTGGCAGCACCATAGTCAGTTTAAGCTAGAATAATCTTAGGAACCTAATGGAGTGGGGTTAGGTTATGTTCCATGTACAATGTGACCCACAATTTGGATGGCCCATAATTAGAAATGAATATTAGGAAACTCATATGAAACTTTTAGTTCACCTAATGAGCCCCACTTAGATTGGCTACTGGCTAAGAGACAGTTCTGACTAGATTCTCCTGTAATCTGATCAGTGGTCCACAAGTAAATGGCTAAGGATAAAGTAGTGAAACAGTCCATATTCAAAACACTCTGATCCATTGCTCGAGTGGTAGATTGAGTGATAGATACCTCATTTCAACACTGAGGTCTTGGTATCGATTTCCAGTTCACAGTGGGGTGTAGTAACAAGCTAACGAGAAAATAATAATAATAATAATAATAATAATAATAAAGTCCATATTCAAATGGACGCATTCCCACTCTTTATAGAGCAATGATTCACATTTAACTAAGAAAAAGCCTAAAAAGCATTACATGATTTGGTGGTCGACCCATCCATTGTATTTGTCCGCAAGGGCTTGAGGAAGGTCCCAATGATAAAGGGTCACATACGGCTTGATTCCTGAAAAAACAAAAATAATAATAATAATAATAAAGAAATAAAAATATTATACAAAATGAACATTTTATCCCTGACGAGATTTTTGTTAACCTTTGGCAAGTAAGGCATTAATGAGATTGTTGTAGTGGTCCACTCCTGCCTGGTTAATCTGTCCAGTGCCATCTAAAATAACAATAAAGAAAATATTATATTAAAATCTAAAATTAAAAAATAATATAAATAAAAATAAAAGAATGGCAAGTATGTAAATGTTAACTTATCAGAAGGGCATATAGGTAATTTGAGTTCTTACTCGGAAAAATTCGAGACCAAGCAATGGAAAATCGATAAGCATCCATTCCCATGTCTTTCATAAGCTGTATATCTTCCTGTAACAATACACCCAAATTATAATACTTCAGTTCATCTCTACGATACCTGGCCCACATATTTCAACAGTATGGGGCCCACGGTTTGGCAATCCAGACCATTGGACTGTTGTTTTCTACTGTGGATGGGCTATCCGTCGAAAATCTCCTAGATAGAATAATCTTGACCTTTCAACTAGTGGCCTGCAGATAGACGGTTAAAAAGAGAAATAACACAACAAAAGTCCTCCGTTCAACTAAAAATTCTTATGGTATTTCAATGGTGGGGATTGCCAAAGAAGAGGCCCATTTGTCAGAATTTAAAACTATTGTATACTGTTCAAAGTATTGTACGAGGGAATGATCACATGCGTCGTAATGCATGCTGATTACCATACGTTGGAGCTGTGTGGGCCCCACCGTAATGTGAAAGAGCCATCCCAACCGTCATTTAGACCCATCAATGTTAGGACAGCCTGATCAATAACTTATGTGGGCCACACCAAAGGTAATGATGGGGGGAACATTCGCGAGGAGATGCCCACCATACACTCTTCCAGATGGAACGTTGGGTCCAACGTGTTGTTTAAAATATGTCATCCAAACCATTCATCAGGTGGGCCCCACCAAGACTAAAGGACCACCTGAAATTCAAAATATTCCAAAATTTAAGCGAGCCACATAAACTGAATATGTAGGCTGTAGGCATGATTATACATCAGCTTGAGTTTTGATAGGAGTGATTCTCGGAATATATAGGGATTCTCACCCGATGAACGGTTTGGATTGAACATATGGTAATTACAATGCGTTAGTACGCATGTGATCATTTTCGAAGCCGCGTCTTGAGGGCTTAGGACCGTTTGATCTGCAGGATATCCGACCCAGCTTAGTAGGGACCGATCAAACCAATGGGCCCACTCAAGACCCAATGCATCCTTTTGAGTAAAGGAAAATGAAGGGTTACCGTGTAACGGTGGTACTGATCAACGGCTACATCAGCATTACTAAAATCAATCACCTTTCCTGCACAAGAAATTTCAATCAGACGTTTGATAACATGCCACCGTGGCACAAGCAATTTTGACATGATCCTCGACCACAGGCCTTGTACGCTGTACTCGGCTTTTCAGTTACGACAGGAGAGGCCTACGTTTGAGTAATCCAGGCCGTTGATCTGTTGCATAATACTGTGGATGGACAATGCCCCAAGAAACACCCCTTTTAGAAGATTCTATCCACCGATCCAGGGTACAATTCCTGTAGCGAGAAATAAACGGTAGTAGCAAAAGGGCCTCGAAGTAATAACTTACCGAATGAATGGGCAAAACTGTCCCAAACTGTGCTTCCCCTTCCATCCTCTGTTACCGCTCCTTCGTACTGTACAACACAGGGAAAAGAAATACAAACACTCAGTCACAAGAAATATGAACCGTCCATACAGCATATGGTCTATTGTCAACATCTGAACCGTTCAAAAGGTGGATCCACCATGAAGATCATCTAGCTTATGAATGATATGGGCCACGTATCCGCATATCATGGACACCAGACAGGACAGTAGTTTTACCGTCTATCCAGGTTATAATGAGAAATCATTACAATACGATCCCACCGTTTGATGATCTAGGGACCTATCATCTTGACGGTTGAACTTGCACTACAGGAGATGAACATGAAAATCTTCCCAATAGAGATCCACACCATCCGTATGTTTGTTATTACCTTTTTATAGATTATTAGGATCTCTTACAAGGGATTTTGCGTCGTATAGACCCGACCTACTACCTACCTTTTTTTCATTTCACCCGGAAAAATCTTAAATTATAAAAGTAGACCTCTATTCGTACCTTTTTTTCATTTCACCCGGAAAAATCTTAAATTATAAAAGTAGACCTCTATTCGTACTAACAAATTTAGAAAGACAAAAATATTTATGTTTTTTTTAACTGCTTTATCCTAACAGATAGGGATATTTTTATCAAAAAAACATAACTTCATACCCTAACAATCCAGTTTGGTAAGATAAGTTTTCGAGTAGCGAAAAAAAAAAAAAAAAAAAAAAAACATAGTACGAACTCATCTACCGTGTTAATTTTTTTCCTCTTACAATTATATTGCTTGCTATGTTGAGCATCTACTAGACTACAATGGGACAGTCCAGATGAGCGGCCTGGATTGTTTGGGTTGTAGGGGATCAAATTAAGGCCATTAGATGGTATAAATCAGATGCTACCGGCATGGGCAGCTCTAAGGAGTAGGCAGGTGAGGCAATCGCCTATGGCTCCTTAATTATGAAGGCCTTATACTATAACAAAATTAAAATTTCTTAATTATGAAGGTTCGATATTAAAGCAAAATTAAAATTAAGAAGAAAAAAAAAGTCTAAATTTTTTAAAATAAAACTTATTGAAAGACTTATGAAATAGGAACATATAAAAATTAATTTATACATTTGAAATTGAAAATAAAAAACAAATCCTAGAAACTAGCACTATCAATAATAATCGTATCTTTTTAAAATAATAGCATCATTTCTAATAAATTCTTCTCCTAAAACCTAAGACCACAACTACCTACTTTATCGCTAATTAAGTTCTCAGAAAATTAAATTCTAACGTCATTTCTCTAAATTAAATTCTAACTTCATTTTACATCTAAAAAGGTAAGAAGCAAATTTATGGTTTAATTTTAAATTTATTAATTACTTTTTTATTTTTTTTTTAACTAAAAGATCTCATTTTTATGACTAGCCCGAAGCCCTAAAAATGTTGAGCCGCCCCTGGCTACTGAATGAACGGTTGGTTGTTGCCGTAGCATTTCAGCCCTAGTATTTGGTCTACTGAGTTATAAATATTTCATGAACAAATGGACGCGGGTCCCAACGAAACTCCAATGCACGACAACTCGTATACGTCTGTTTGGACGTATGTGGTCATTTCGGACGGGGATTTAGTACTACCCCGGCCTGTCCCGAGGCAGGAACATGTGGGTATATGAGGGCCCACCATGATGTATGTGTTTATCAACACCATCTATCTATTTTTTAATATTATTTTAACAGATAAGCATAAAAATGAGGTGATTCTAAGGCATAAGTGGACCGCACATTGGAAATTAAATGCTTACTGTTAAAAACTTCTTAGGAGCCGCAGAAGTTTCAGATCAAGCTGATATTTTTGTTTTACCTTCGTCCAGTTCCATGTAACCTTATGAACAGGTTGGATGGGAACTACACATCACGATGAGCCGTAGGAACGTTTCTACTGTGGTTATTATTATCACGGCTGCTTCCTATGGTGTGATCCATTTGGCCTTTGGATCTGCCTCATTTTTTGGCTTATATATTAAAATTATATAATATAAAAAAATGGATGGACGGTGTTGATAAACCGGTTATTCAGGGTGGGGCCCTCATAGCCCCAACAGTTCCGAGCTATGAACAGGGGGAAGTAATACCTAATGGGCGTCCGATCATTTCCGGTAGAAACCGACAGACGCAAACGACAAAGATTGTTTGTAAAATACGAGGACGTCTGTGGCCGCCCTTGGCAACATGATGTTTGTGTAGGCTGAAGCTATGTAGGGCCCACCGTGAGGTCTGTTGGGAAACCACTCATCTATTAGGTTCAGAAGCTCCCAACATCTATCAGATACCTCGTTTCAACAGTTCAGGTCTTGGCATCGATCCCTAGTGAGGGTGGCTAACATGGAGCTAGTGTGTGTATTGACATGTGTGTACTAACAAGCTAACCCAAAAAAAATAAAAAATAAAAAATGTTCAGAAGTTCCCAACAGCAACTCAATAATTAGAAACATGCATCCAAGAACTCAAGTAACTTAAGGCATGTTTGGGACCGTGGATTTGGAACCCCCTAGGTTGTTTGGCACCCTCGATTGGAGGGGGTTTCAAATCCCCCGGTTGTTTGGCAGCATAAAGTAATTGGGGTTTCAAATCCTGGGGGTTTCCAATCCCCTATTGGAGGGGGTTTGTAATCCACGGTGAGAGCTTGGATTACATCTAAAATCATTTCAATAGTTGCAGGCGGTGTAACATGTGTGTCACTGTATACTATTATTCTATTGGGCACATGGCCCACTAATGATGATCAACACCGTCCAAACATTGTCCATGTAAATCAGCACCATCCAAACATTGTCCAGCACCATCCAAACATTGTTGATGTAAATCAATGACTAAAAATCGTTGGTTAGTCACTTAGACATGATCTTGTGCTTTTGGCCCATTCAAGACTTGGAATTTCATCGTTTTTTAGCAAAGCATATATTTTAACGTGCTTATCACAACCGTTGTGTAAAAAATTACATATCCCACTAAATAAAGATATTAAAGTTGATTTAGTAATTAAATTCAAACCCCTGTAAATATATCATGGAAGGGAGGATTGCAAATCCAGGGGGTTCTAAATCCATGCTCCCAAAGAGGCCGGACGTTACTCAAATAAAACCACCCTAATGTGGGCCACAACTTGGGCGGAGTATAAACAATACATCACAACGATTTGATTATAAAACCAATCAATTTGTGGACAGTTGAATGTGAAAATATCCAACCAGGTCTTCATATCTATCCATTCGTTTATAAAATTCTTTTTCACTTTCTAACAACTTTCTTTTTTTTTCTTTTTTTTTTCACTTTATAACTACCTGGGCCCGATATGTAGGCCAGTGCATCCTCAAGATGGGCCCCACCTTGTGGATGGTTTTGATTGTGCTTGTGGACCCACTGTGGTTATTGTACATAATACAACCATCCATGAGGGTTGCCCACCATGGAAGTTGAACTATTTAAAAATAAAGCGGATCCAACTGTACGTTTACTTGTTCAATACATAGGTATATGTTTGGCAGATACCATACTCATCAATAAAAAAAGTAGAAAAGTATTTAACATTGCTTGTACTTGAAATTCTCATTGATAGACCTCATGTGGCCATCTGTAAACTTGGCTTCTTTAGATCCAGACCATCCATCATCCATTTTTGTCTAGGGCCACTTTACTATAGAATGTACTGCATTAACGGTTCAGATATAGTCTATGTATGCTATGTATGTGATAACGACATGGTGGAACTATAGCTCCTCTATGCCACTAGACCTATTTGGATCATGTTACACCAAAAAACAAGGAAAAAACGACAGCTAAAAACCGTCTCAAGACCATGCATATAGTTAAAAGTGCTCGGATGGTGAGGATAATTCAACGAGCGTGATTAATTAGTTATTCCCTCCACATTCCACATGGTGGTCATAATTTTGGACTGTTAAGATAGACATGCATGCACAAGCATCATCTGACCGATGATGATTTCAACCATCTGCCGTTGTTTGTTTTAGCAATCGGTCAGCAGATCAAGCGGTATGGATGAATTTTCAGTATGCAAGCAATGAATATAAAAGAGCCTATTTCAATTGGACAGAAAACAAGCCACCTCCATCCATACTTCTCTCGGGTGTTATAGATGCCGTTGCATCAATTGCTTTCCCAACCTACCACGGCCAATACAAGTTTTAAATAGTGACCGTTTATAGTAATGCTTCTCTCCAATAGATTTTGTAATTTTATTTATTTTTATTATTATTATTTTTTTTTAAAGCTATTGGATAAATTAGGACTTCTAAGAAATTAGTTACTTCAAACAATGGTGATTACCAAAATAACTTAATTTAAAAGAATAACTTATTTAGTTAGACAAGTTAAAAAAGCTATTTTTTTATGGTATTCCAAACAAGCCAAGCTAGGCTCTTTAAACAACTGTGATCGTAACCTTCATCCCTATAATCTTGTCGTTCCTGTATGGGTACACAAAGGGCATGGTGTTGACTATAATATTAATTATTAAGAATCTAACCAATATAGCAAAAGCTTCGGACAGAAGGAACATGTCAAACTATGTTATTAAACCCATGAGATGGTAACGTATTTTTATTATTTTCCATAGTATAGCCCACCAAATGATTTTAATTTGTTTTAAGCATCCAATCATCATCATTGGATCCCTTGATACGCTAGTTGGATAATGCACACACAACAAGATGAACCCCACACAAATAGTTGAATAACATTTAGATGTGAGTGAACAAGTTTTCACGTGTAAACATATCAATAACTTTTACATATATGGGTTCCAACTAGATAGAGTGTCACTCAACAGTGAGGTCATGAGTTTGAGTGCTCATTGAGAGCAAAGTAGGTGGGACCCGGCCTTACGTAAGACAGTGTAGCCCTTTCCGGGGATTTGTGGGGCCCAACTTGATATATGTTTTACTTATCTATATATGTTATGCACCTGTTTTTTCAGATCATTTTAGGGCAATATTATCCAAAAAATAAAGCAGATCCAATTATCAGGGACTATATTATAAGAAATAGTAGTGATTAACTGTCCTATCATTATAATTTTCTTAGGGCTCAACTTAGTGTTTATTTACCATCCACTCGGTTGACAAGGTCCCGTAAGCTTAGATGAAGGCAAAAAAACAAATATTAGCTTGATCCAAAACTTTTATGGCCCTTTAATGGTCGATCAACACCATTTTCTATGATATGGTCCACCTGTTGATTACATCTATTTCATTTTTCGGATAATGTCATAAATGACCTGAAAAAACGGATGGACGGCGTGGATATATGCTCTCATGCTCATGTGATATGTCTCCGTAATTAGGATTTTTAGTTTGGTGAGCTACTTCTATAAATGTTACATGTGTGTGATTGATTTAAGCTACATAATATGAAGTGTTTAGAAAGGATATACTTTAAATAGATAACAAAATTCTTTCTGGCTGTCCATTCCATTCCTACACGGTGGTCCACTTGAACGTTATTTTATTTTTAGGGAATTAGTGTTTAGAAAGGATATACGTTTTAATGGATATCAAATTTATGTTTCTGGCCGTCCATTCCATTCATAAACCGCGGCCCACTTGATCAAACCCAATCTCATTACATGTGATTATTTCCAGCCTGACCTAACCGACCCAAAGTTGCTCAACCTCAATCTAAACTGGACCGAAAAAGATCTAACAATTGATGGAAAGCTCAGATCTTAGACACGTTTGTTGTTAATAGGATCAGGCCAATCAGATATATATATATATATATATATATATATATATATATATATATATAAGAAGTGGAAAGCACTCATAATAGAATGACAGATGGGTATAACTTTGGTGCCATTTATGTCAAGAAAAAGATAGAGATTTCTTAAAGTTACTATATATGGTAAGCTACACTCTACCGTACACGTGTCATGGGCCTGTGGAACAGATCCATCCATCTAGTGGTCACAACCTTTTTTCCCACTTCTCCTCTGAATGTGGGCCACAGCCATTTTCAATACTTTAACACCCATTTGAAGGATGTTGCTCGGACGGCTAAGATGGGCTGTGATCGGTGGGACCCCGAAAATTGAGCCATCCACAAGGTGGCGAGCTAGTTCGATGGTCCCAATCCACCGTTTAAATGGTTTTCTAAACTAATAAGTGCCACGGAGACTCGCCCTTTCTGCCCCACCAAGTGATGATCAGGACCGTTCATCTGAGTCGTACTATTCATGGGCTACGTGGTGTATTGATAGAGATCCATATTTGGAATTAACGATGAAATCACTGATCAGTGATGGCTTTCTTCATGTCGCCCATCAATTGCCTGAACCACTAAATGAACGGTATGGATCATCACGTAGTGGGGCAGAAGGTCTGACAGCATGAGCGAGCTTAAGGGGCGAGCCTCCTTAGCATTTCTATCCAACAAATAATGAAAAGAAAAGAGTATGCAATATCGACCACTGAAATCTCTTAGACACGGATCAGGCACGTACGTGCCAGGCTTTTTGTTTAGTGATCCAGACCATTGATCTGATGGGCCACTTAAAGATTGAAAGGGAAATACTCATCAAACCAACGGTCTCGATCAACAAGAAATGATAAAGATTCTCTTCAGAACACAACAAACCGTTAAATGCAAAGAACTTCTCAAATATCTCTAGCCAACCACTACCATATGATCATGAGAAACAGACAGACATACAGATAGAAAGAGAGAGAGAGAGAGAGAGAGAGAGAGAGAGAGAGAGAGAGAGGCCCACCTGGTAGGATGAAGAAGCTGTTCCAAAAACAAACCCATTCGGGAAATCTCTCCTACTAATCCCCTCGCTCACTCTAAAACAGCTTAGGAGTCCCAAAATAACCACAACCAAAGCAAACATTCTCTTCATGAGAGAGAGAGACAGAGAGAGAGAGAGAGAGGAAAACAATCTCCCTTCAAACTGAATACTCATCACATGATGTGTGTGTATTTATAAGAGAGAGAGAGAGAGAGAGAGAGAGAGAGAGAGAGAGAGAGAGCGGGAAGTGGGTCGTTGGGAAAACCGAAGCTGAGGAGATGGAACTCCCCATTTCACACGCTTTCACACCCGTGAAAAAATTCCGGAATCGTCTATACCACCTGTTCCACGCAGCTTGTAAAGCACCCAATTCTCTCTGCAGTTCACCATCTATTATATGTAAATCAACTCCGTCCATCATCTGTAAATCATTATTTTAACCGTAAATCCAAATGTATTTTGATATTTTTGTTTTAAAAAAAATCTCTCCTGGGCCACACTAACGAAAACAATGCAAAACTACTCTTAAAACCTTTAAGTTCAGACTTTATAGCCTGTCTGTTATTTGGGTCGGATGAAAATTTTTAATTTTAACTTCATCCTCATGAGTTACACATGATTAATGGGTTTGATGAAAGACAAACATAATAGTTATCTACAAGCAAACCTATGCTTGACATACTATTGTTATTGTTCCCTTTGGTGTGGTCCACCATATTGTATATATTTTTTAATATTTTCTGTATATTCTAAAATCAAGGATGGAACCTGATGGACGGAGTGGATTTTATATATACAACGTGGTAGAACCCCCCACAAACTTCGGCTTTTCAAGCGCTGCGTAAAACAGGTGTTGTAGACGATTCCGGTCCCGTGAAACTTGGCCTTCATGCAATCTCTTTTGTGCCATTTTCTTTATTTCTAAATAGGAATAGGCTTTTAATACTCTGAAAGCGTTTGATAATCTATACACATGCATTGAGAAATTGCAATCTTTGAATATTTTTAACTTAAATTAAACATAAATGAAAGTGGATCCCGGTTTAGATGATTCATGAAAAATAAAAACAAAAAACACAATGGCTAAATCTCCTAACTGGTTGATTCTTGTACACTAAACAAATAATTTGAATTCAACATACAAATTCCCATTAATTGGAAGATAAAATAGTTACATCAATGGAATTTTTGTAATTTAGCCTATCTAGAATGGATCACTTAAGTTATACTGTTGGATGGAATCAAAATATGTTATATTAACAATCTAAGAGTGCCAATTTATTAACTATAACACAGCCATAGTTCTATACAATTCTAAATGAGAAAATGACCACCGTAGACAAAACCTTTTACCCAGCGGTTTCTATGAAAGAATACAAACTTTAGTTACCAATCTAGACTAGCACGTGAGGACAGCGACTTTGAGGACGAAACTACCCCTCCTTTTCGCTGCGAAGACGAGCGCTGACGCTCCTCCAACTGAGAGTTGTACCAACGGCTTAAAAGAGATCAAAGTTACATGGCCCCACAGCTATATATTTATTATATCCACAACGTTCATCCATATTTTGAGATCATTTTGGAGCATTATCCAAGAAAAGAAAATCATATCCAAAGATCAACCGGACCACACCACAAAGAGCAATGGAGAAATTGATTTTCACCATTAAAAATTTTGTAGGGCCCACCATAACACTTATTTTCCATCCCATCTATTCATAAGGTCACAGAGGCCTGGACGAAGAGGAAAAACAAATTTCATAATGATCCAAAACTTCTGTAACCCTAAAAAGGTTTCAATGGTAGACGTTCAATTCCCCACTGTCTTTTACAATGTGGTCCACTTGATAGTTAGATCTGTCTTATTTTTCGTCTCAACGCTTAATATGAGGTCGTCAAATAGATGGACAGTTTGGATATAACACAGACCTCATGGTGGGTCCTACAAAAGCAACGAAAATTTCACTAAAAACAAAACAAAAAAACAGAATTTGGAGATGAATCGCGGACTCTGCGATTCCACCGCAGCTGATTTGGGGATGGATCGCGGAATCCACGATTGATCCCCATTTCAAACAAAAGGCAATGGCTACGGATTATAACCGTAGCTATAGCCGTATCCTGTGTAGTTTTCTTTTTAATTTTTAATTTTTTTTTTTTTTTTTTTTTTTTTTTATTTACATTTAGAATTTTATTTTACCTACATTTTCTCTAAAACATATTTATATAAATATGTATATATAAGCATACAAAAAAAAAAAAAAATTCTCTCCTTTTTTCATTTTTTTTCTTTATTCATATAACAAGAATATCTTATAAACCAAAATTAGTTACTTGACGTAGCATATATGATTTTAGGTTTGAAAGTTGGGCGGGTTCAACTCGACCAACTTGTGACCACCTGACATTGGGTTGGGCTTGGGCAGGATGTATCGGGTTTGGTCTTCGGGGTTGAGCCATACAAACACCAACCCGATAAAACTTGGAAACGGAATCGCCGAGATTGACCGTCAAATGCGTGGAAATGACCGTGAAGTGCATCGAAATGACCGTGAATCTAAACGGAATCGCTTGAAATGATCGTGAAATGAAGCGAAATGACCATAAAATGCATGGAAATGACCGTGAAGTGCATGGAAATGACCGTGAATCTAAACAAAATCGTCGGAATTGACCGTGAAATGCATGAAAATGACCGTGAAGTGAAGCGAATTGAACGTGAAAAGCATGAAAATGACCGTGAAGTGAAGGGAATTGACTGCGAAGTGCATCGAAATGACCGTGAATCTAAACGGAATCGCTAGATTTGACCGTGAAATGTGTGAAAATGACCGTGAAGTTAAGTGAAATGCATGGAAATGACCGTGAAGTGAAGGGAATTTACTGAAAATTGAGCGGGACAAACTGAAAATTGAGCAAGGGAACCTACAAATTCAGCGAGGAAAGCTAGGAAGTGAGCGAGGGAAGCTAGGAATTGAGCGAAGCAAGCTAAGAACTGAGCGAGGGAAGCTAGGAATTGAGCGAGGGAACCTACAAATTCAGCGGGGGAAGCTAGGAATTGAGCGAGGGAAGCTAGGAATTGAGCGAGGCAACCTACAAATTTAGCAAGGAAACCTAGAAATTGAGTGAGGGAACCTAAAAAATGAGCTAGGGAACCTAGGGATTGAGCGAGGGAAGCTATGAATTGAGCGAGGGAACCTACAATTCAGCGAGGGAAGCTAGGAATTGAGCGAGGGAACCTACGAATTAAGCGAGGCAACCTATGAATTGAGCGAGGGAAGCATGAAATTAAGCGAGGGAACCTAGGAAATGAGTGAGGGAACCTAGGAATTGAGCGAGGCAAGCTAGGAATTGAGCGAGGGAACCTACAAATTAAGCGAGGCAACCTACGAATTGAGCGAAAGAAGCTAGGAATTGAGCGAGGGAACCTATAAATTCAGCTAGGGAAGCTAGGAATTGAGCAAGGGAACCTAGGGTTTGAGCGAAGCAAGCTAGGAATTGAGCGAGGAAACCTACGAATTCAGCAAGACAAGCTAGGAAGTGAGTGAGGGAAGCTAGGAATTGAGTGTGGAAAGCTAGGAATTGAGCGAGGGAACCTATAAATTCAGCGATGGAAGCTAGGAATTGAGCGAGGGAACCTACGAATTAAGTGAGGTAACCTATGAATTTAGTAAGGGAAGCTAGAAATTAAGCGAGGGAACCTAGGAAATGAGCGAGGGAACCTAGGGATTGAGCGAGGCAAGCTAGGAATTGAGTGAGGGAACCTACAAATTAAGCGAGGTAACCTACGAATTGAGTGAGGGAAGCTAGGAATTGAGTAAGGGAACCTACAAATTCAGCGAGGGAAGCTAGGAATTGAGTGAGGGAACCTAGGGATTGAGCGAAGCAAGCTAGGAATTGAGCGAGGGAAGCTAGGAATTTAGCGAGGGAACCTAAAAATTCAGCAAGGGAAGCTAGGAATTGAGTGAGGGAAGCTAGGAATTGAGCAAGGGAACATAGTATTTGAGCAAGGGAACTTAGGGATTGAGCGAGGCAAGCTAGAAATTGAGCGAGGGAAGCTAGGAATTGAGCTAGGGAACCTACAAATTCAACAAGGGAAGCTAGGAATTGAGCGAGGGAAGCTAGGAATTGAGCCAGTGAACCTACAAATTAAGCGAGGCAACCTACGAATTTAGAAAGAGAAGCTAGAAATTGAGCGAGGGAACCTAGGAAATGAACGAGGGAACCTAGGGATTAAGCGAGGCAAGCTAAGAATTGAGCAAGGGAACCATTGCATTGCTTCGACACAGATTTCATGGATTTGGTGGTCCAAGTCTTCCCTTCAAGCGCGGTGACGTCTCCGGTGGCATGAAAGAGAATCGGGAGCGCCTTCGTCATCAAATTGATCATCTGCTTATACTTTAGGAGAGCATTTGACACTAAGCTATCGATAATAATGATCTCCCGTTGTCTTGGATATAGGACCATCAAGAACCAATGACAGTTATCATGGTTGATGGGTACATAAACCTAACCACTGTAGACAAAACCTTTTACCCAGCGGTTTTTATGAAAGAATACAAACTTAAGTTACCAACTTAGACTAGCACGCGTGACAAGGAATTTGAGGATGAAACTACCCTCTTTTTTACCGCTGCCTTTTCCTCTCCCTCCCTTCCTCGCTCCATTTTCAAAAAAAAAGATGAAAACTCCACAACTACATCTGTTGCTTGGATCGCACCACGCTCTAGCTGGATCCCACCCTCTCTATTCATCAACATTATCTCATTTTTCTGAAAATGGTCCCTCCACAGAAGAAAGTACGCACGACAGGTATGATATGCATTTACCTAAACAACATAAATTTTTTGTGGGCCATTGAAATGCCGAATGAAGCTTGCATCTTGGTTTTTAGTTCATCTATGCAAAAATCATCCTATGAACATGATGGATTACAAGTAAAACATCATTGTGGGGGCATAACAAGGTTTCTACGGTAGAACCACTGTTTCCTGTGGTGTGATCCACTTGATATTTCAATACGCCACCATTTTGGGCTGAAACCCTTACTTTAGATGGAAAAACGGATGAACGTCGTGGATAGTCCACATACATTCAAGGTGAGCCCAACTCAATATTTTTTATTTTTTATTATATATATATATTACTATTTTTTGTGGTTTTTTTGGGTTAGCTTGTCAGTACACACCCATGTCAGTACACACACTCCATGTTAGCCAACCCCGCTAGCGATTGATACCAAAACCTCAAGTGTTGACACGAGGTATCTCTACTCAGTCTGCCAATTGAGCTATGGATCTGGGTGTGCCCAACTTAGTTAACTCAACACTATAAGTGCGTATTGAGCAAACTATAAATCCAAATTGCGAGAGGTTTTGGTCCATTTGACCTACTTCTCGGTTCATGATTGGTGAAATTCTCTAAGCAATTCATAAATTTCATGGAGATATCATAAAATATGATGGGGAACTTCTACAGATTCATGTAATGTAACGGAAAATTTTATGAACCACTCGGTCAATTTCATTAATTGCTCGGTCAAATTCACCGAAGAGAATTTCATGTAAATCTCAGTCAATTTCATTAATTGATCGGTCAAATTCAATAAAGAGCAAATTGTTAGGTTAGGTCAATTACATTTAAAGTTCATTCCAATTCATGTTAGCCTCACCCAATTTCAAGCTTGCCTCGCTCAAATTCATGTTTCGCTTGCTCAATTTCTCTGTTGCCTCGTTGAATTTTTACGTTGCATTGCTTAACTCCTAGGTTCTCTCACTCAATTTCTAGGTTCCCTCGCTCAATCCTCGCTCCAATTTCTACGTTGCCTCGCTCAATTTCTAGGTTCCCTTGCTCAATTTCTAGCTTCCCTCGCTCAAATCCTAGGTTGCCTCGCTCAATTTCTAGTTTCCCTTGCTCAATTCCTACGTTGCCTCGCTCAATTCCTACATTGTCTCGCTCAATTTCTAAGTTCCCTCGGTCAATTTCTAGCTTTCTTCGAGGTTGCCTCGCTCAAATCATAGGTTGTCTTGCTCAATTTCTAGCTTCCCTCGCTCAATTCCTATGTTGCCTTGCTCAATTCCTACGTTCCCTCGCTCAATTTCTAACTTTCCTCGCTCAATGTCTATAGTTGTAATGTGAATGTTTTGTATTAAGATCTCGTATGAAGCATTTATATGAAGTGATCTTACCCCTATCAATACAAGTGAGACTGATGGTTCAATAATCCAAACCATTGAACGAGGTAACCTAGAACTTGAGCGAGAGAAGCTAGGAATTGAGCGAGGCAACGTAGGAATTGAGCGATTCCACCGCAGCTCGCTGTAGGATTTGGGGATGGATAGCAGAATCCGCGATTGATCCCCGATTCAAACAAAAGGCTATGGCTACGGATTATAACCGTAGCCATAGCCATATCCTGTGTACTTTTCTTTTTATTTTTACATTTAGAATTTTATTCTACCTACATTTTTCTCTAACACATATTTATATAAATATGTATATATAAGCATATAAAAAAAAAAATTCTCTCCTTTTTTCATTTCTTTATTTATTCATATAACAAGAATATCTTCAAAACTAAAATTAGTTACTTGACATACCATATATGATTTTAGGGCTGAAAGTTGGGCGGGTTTAACCCGACCAACCTATGACCCACCCGACATTGGGTTGGGCTTGGGCAGGATGTATCGGGTTTGGTCTTGGGGTTGGGTCATACAAACACCAACCCGATAAAACTTGAAAACTAATTGGGATTGACCGTCAAATGCATGGAAATGACCATGAAGGGAATTGACCATGAAGTGCATTGAAATGACCGTGAATCTAAACGGAATCGTCGAAATTGACCGTGAAATGCATGGAAATGACCGTGAAGTTAAAAATGCGTGGAAATGACCATGAACCGTCTATGGTAAACCAAAACGGAAAAGCTAATATTGTCCTATCACGTAGAATTTTGACATGTAGTCCGGTTTGGCCCACTCAATTTCCAGTTTGTCTCGCTCAATTTTCAGTTTGGCCAGCTCAATTTCCAATTCGTCTCGCTCAATTTTCAGTTTGGCCCACTCAATTTCCAGTTTGGCCCGCTCAATTTCTAGTTTATTCTCTCTTCTTTTTTTTCATTTATTTCATTATTCATTTAACAGGAATATCTTCTAAACTAAAATTAGTTACTTGACGTACCACATGATTTTGGGGTAAGAAAAGCTACTTTAGCCAACCAACCTAGTTATTTTCCAAGATTCCATCAGGTCGATGGTTGAAAATACATTTCATTCACTTTTTGTCAATTTCGGTCCACTTCATGGTCAAACTAGAAATTGAGGCGGGACAAATATGAAATTGAGTAGGCAAATTGAAAATTGAGTGAGGCAAGGTAGGAATTGAGCGAGGAACCTAGAAATTGAGAGAGAGGCAAGGTAGGAGTTCAATGAGGGAATCTAGAAATTGAGCGAGGTAAGCTAGAAATGAGTGAGGCAACGTAGAAAATGAGCGAGGAACCTACATTTGAGCTAGGCAACCTAGGAATTGAGCGAGGGAAGTTAGAAATTGAGCGAGGGAAGCTAGAATTTGAGCGAGGGAACCTAGAAATTCAGCGAGACAACTAGGATTTGAGCGAGGGAAGCTACAAATTGTGTGAGGGAATCTAGAAATTGAGCGAGGCAACCTAGGATTTGAGCGAGGCAACATAGGAATTGAGCGAGGGAACCTAGGAAATGAGCGAGGCAACGTAGAAATTCGTAAGAATCCTAGGAATTAAGCGAGGAAGCTAGAAATTAAGTTTAGGAACCTACAAATTCAAATGAGACAACCTAGGATTTGAGGGAGGGAAGCTAGAAATTGAGCGAGGGAACCTAGAAATTGAGTGAGGCAAGGTAAGAATTCAGCGAGAAAGCTAGGAATTGAGCGAGGGAAGCTAGAAATTGAGTGAGGCAACCTATGAATTAAGCGAGGCAATCTAGCAATTGAGTGAGGGAACCTAGGAATTGAGCAAGGCAACCTAGGATTTGAGCGAGGCAACCAGGATCTTTCTTCTCTGAGGGCTTTGGATTCAACGATTTTTAAAAGCAAAAGAGAGAAAAGAAGCGTTGAGATAATACCTTTCGTCATAATCTCATCTACTGGAAAAGGGGGCCCTCTTGATCACCTAAAGAGATTTGTAGGTTCCGTCACTCAATTTATAGGTTCCTTCGCTCAATTCCTATGTTGGCTCGCTCCAATTTCTACGTTGCCTCACTCAATTCCTAGGTTGCCTTGCTCAATTCCTAGCTTTCCTCGCTTAATTCCTACGTTGCCTCACTCAATTTCCAGGTTCCCTTGCTCAATTTGTAGCTTTCCTCGTCAATTCCTACGTTCCCTCGGTTGGCTCGCTCAAATCCTACGTTGCCTCACTCAATTCCTAGGATTCCTCGCTGAATTTCTACGTTGCCTCACTCAATTCCTAGTTTCCCTCGCTCAATCCCTACGTTGCCTCGCTCAATTTCTAGGTTGCCTCGCTCAAATCCTAGGTTCCCTTGCTCAATTTCTAGCTTCCCTCACTCAATTCCTAGGATTCCTCGCTGAATTTCTACGCTGCCTAGCTCAATTCGTAGGTTCCCTCGCTCAATCCCTATGTTGCCTCGCTCAATTCCTAGGTTGCCTCGCTCAATTTCTAGGTTCCCTCGCTCAATTCGTAGCTTCCCTCGCACAAATTCTAGGTTGTCTCGCTGAATTTCTAGGTTCCCTCACTAAATTTCTACGTTGCCTCGCTCAATTTCTAGGTTCTCTCGCTTAAATCCTAGGTTGCCTCGCTGAATTTCTAGCTTCCCTTGCTTAATTTCTACCTTCCCTCGCTGAATTCTTACATTGCCTCGCTCAATTTCTAGGATCCTTCTAGCTTCCCTCGCTCAATTCCTAGGTTACTTCGCTGAATCCCTACGTTGCCTTGCTCAATTTCTAGCTTCCCTCGCTTAATTTCTAGCTTCCCTCGCTCAATTCCTACGTTGCCTCGCTTAATTTCTAGGTTCCCTATTTCAATTTCTAGCTTCCCTCGATCATTTCCTAGGTTGTCTCGCTCAATTGATAGGTAGCCACGTTCAAATTCTAGGTTGCAATGTCGGGTGGGTCACAGGTTGGTCGGGTTGAACCCGCCCAACTTTCAGCCCTAAAATCATATATGGTACGTCAAGTAACTAATTTTGGTTTAGAAGATATTCTTGTTATATGAATAAAGAAAGGGTTCGAGTACCCACCGGTGGTGAAATCCCACGACATGTGTGTGTAAGCATGTGTGTGTGCGTGTAAAAAAAAAATTAATAAAGAAAGAAATGAAAAAAGGAGAGAAATTTTTTTTATATACTTATATATATATTTATATAAATATGTGTTAGAGAAAAATGTAGGTAGAATAAAATTCTAAATGTAAAAAAATAAAAAAATAAATAAAAAAATTAAAAAGAAAAGTACACAAGATATAGCTATAGCTACAGTTATAATCCGTAGCCATAGCCTTTTGTTTGAATCGGGGATCAATCGTGGATTCTGCGATCCATCCCCGAATTCTACAGCAAGTTGCGGTGGAATCGCGGAATCCGCGATTGATCTCCGATTCAAACAAAAGGGTGTTTGGTTTGAGTGTGTTGCACCGGAGCTTCAAAAGCTCCAATGCTAAAAGTATCATTGTAGTTTTGTGCATGAAACCTAAGAGATTCTGGTATTATGAAATTCATGGTATTGTGTTTGATGAGGTTATTGATAACAAAAGGGGAATGAATCCCCTTTCCTTTATGCTAGTTTGGTGATATGTTAACTGAAGCCATTTTTTTATTTTCTTCTTTGTCTCATTTATGCTCTGAAAGGTTCACATTCTTATCTATGGGGCATTTGATATTATAGTAGCTTGCATCTTAGGGTGGGTTTAAGTGCATTTCAAATATTCGAAAGTTCTGCAATATCCCCTTCTTCATTTCATTTGTGATGATGCAATGTCGAAAATATCACGAGATGTCATGGAAAAATAAAAATTTATAGAAATCCTTAGTTTTCTAGAAGTTTTTTTTTTTTTTTGGGGGGGGGGAATCTCTTCCTAGAGTGTTTTAACAACACGAGTTGCTTGACAAAGAAAATACATTTTTGGTGAAGAAATCGTTATTTAAGAAAAACTTGTTTAAATTTCTTTTCTTTTTAAGTATTAGCATGAAGTCTAGTACAAATACATATGTATGTATGATTTCCATGCATTTGGAGGAGAAAATTGAGGAAATGGGGGAAATCATGCGTCCTTTAACATCTCCCGAAGTTTCACTTAAATATTCCATCATTTTCTGAATGTTTCACTTAGATACATTCCCGATATGTGTGGTATTATTGACGATATGAAAACATGTTTCGGTATCCCAAGGGTGCGATACATATAACGATAATGATGCATAAAACACTGCAATGAAGGTACCATTGAATCGATCGGTAAAATCTTTCCACCTACTTTAATCGCCTTAAGTTCTGCTTGATTAGAGTTGTTGTTGGCCATTGGCCCAAAGATTTGATCTTGCTTCCAAGCCATTCTCCATCTATTAAAATTCCTCCGATCCTTGACTCCCTTGGATTACCAAGTGAGCTGCATCAACATCAAGTTTCCAAAAGCCTGAAGGAGAGAGACTAATGCATCGGGATGCATGAGGTGTGCTGAAAGTTATAAATAGTCCATTTCCATTCACGAAGAAGCTTGGGCATTGAATAGCCGTGGAAAACATCCGAAGTGTTTTCCCAAGAGGCTAGATGAGTCTTAATCTTGATGAGGAAAACTAGAAATTAAGCGAGGGAACCTAGAAATTGAGCGAGGCAACGTAGGAATTAAGCGAGGCAACGTAGGAATTGAGCGAGGGAAGGTAGGAATTGAGCGAGGTAACCTAGGAATTGAGCGAGGGAAGGTAGAAATTGAGCGAGGGAAGCTAGAAATTGAGCGAGATAAGCTAGAATTTAAGCGAGGGAACCTAGAAATTCAGCGAGGCAACCTCGAACGAGGGAAGCTACAAATTATGTGAGGGAACCTAGAAATTGAGCGAGGCAATCTAGGATTTGAGCGAGGGAACCTAGGAAATGAGTGAGGCAACATAGAAATTCAGCGAGGGAAGCTAGAAATAAAGCGAGGGAACCTAGAAATTCAGCGTGACAACCTAGGATTTGAGTGAGGGAAGCTAGAAATTGAGCGAGGGAACCTAGGAATTGAGCAAGGCAAGGTAGAAATTCAGCGAGGAAACCTAGGATTTGAGCTAGCCAACCTAGGAATTGACCGAGGGAAGTTAGAAATTCAGCGAGGGAAGCTAGAATTTGAGCGAGGAAACCTAAAAATTCAGCGAGGCAACATGGGATTTGAGCGAGGAAAGCTACAAATTGTGCGAGGGAAGATAGAAATTCAGTGAGACAATATATAAATTGAGCGAAGGAACCTAGGAATTGAGCGAGGCAACCTAGCAATTGAGTGAGGCAACGTAGAAATTCAGCGAGGCAACCTACGAATTGAGCGAGGAAAGCTAGAAATTGAGCGAGGGAAGCTAGAAATTCAGCGAGAGAACCTATGAATTGAGCGAGACAACCTAGGAATTGAGCTGGGGAAACTAGAAATTCAATGAGGCAACCTAAAAATTGAGTGAGAAAACCTAGGAATTGAGCGAGGGAACCTAGGAATTGAGCAAGGGAGACTAGAAATTGAGCAAAGGAGGCTAGGAATTGACCTAAGCCTTATCCCAACTAATTGGGGTCGGCTAAATGAATCTTTTTCCACTATTCTATTCTATCAAGATAGGTAATATATAATAATTATATGTGGGAGGTATAAACTGTATCATGAATTGTATGATAGGTTAAGCATTAAAGAGGGAGAGAAAGATGCATCAAGGAAGTGGAAAAGTAGAGACAACCCACACTAGAAGCATCAATGGTAAGGATCAAAAGGTCTTGGTGAAAGTTGGTGAGATTAGGGTGAAATGGAGAGGCTAATTTTAAAGGCTGTTGAATGAAGGAGTAGGCATGGAGACAAATTTAGGAGGGTCTTGGACCCTGGAGAGTCGGGATTGCATATATATATTTATCTCAAAATTCAGGTAAAGGGAAGTAAAGATAAATTTAACGATGATGCAAAAAAGGAAGGTTGTTGAGAATAGGCTATCATCTATAGAAGGCAGAAGGTACCAAGAAAAATCAAATTAGTTTGATTACCAAATCTTCTCGATAAAATTTTATACGTTGAAAAATCAAATTAGTTTGGTTACCAAGAAATGAAAAAAGGAGAGAAATTTTTTTTATGTGCTTATATATACATATTTATATAAATATGTGTTAGAGAAAAATGTAGGTAGAATAAAATTCTAAATGTAAAAAAAAAATAAAATAAATAAAATAAAAATAAAATAAAAAAAGAAGAAAGAGAAAAGTACACAGGATACGGCTATAGCTACGGTTATAATCCGTAGCCATAGCCGTTTATTTGTATCCGCGATCCATCCCCAAATCATACAGCGAGTTGTGGTGGAATCGCGGAATCCGCGATTCATCGCAGATTCTGTTTTTTTTTTTTTTTTTTTTTGAAATTTTCGTTGTTTTTGTGGGCCCCACCATGAGGTTTGTGTTATATCCAAATCGTCCATCTATTTGGCGAGCTCCTATTAAGGCTTAAGATGAAAAATAAGACAGATCTAACTATCAAGTGGACCACACTGTAAAAGGCAGTGGGAAATTGAACGTCTACCATTGAAACCCTTTTAGGGGTTACACAAGTTTTGGATCATTATGAAATTTTTTTTTTTTTTCCTCTTCATCCCGGCCTTTGTGACCTTATGAATAGATTGGATGGAAAATAAATGTTATGGTGGACCCTACAAAATTTTTAACGGTGAAAATCAATTTCCCCGCTGCTCTTTGTGGTGTGGTCCAGTTGATCTTTGGATATGATTTATTTTTTGGATAATGCTCCGAAATGATCTCGAAATATGGATGAACGTTGTGGATATAATAAATATAGAGCTGTGGGGCCATGTAACTTTGATCTCATTTAAGCCGTTCGTACAACTCTCAGTTGGAGGAGCGTCAGCGCTCGTCTTCGCAGCGAAAAGGCGGGGTAGTTTCGTCCTCAAAGTCGCTGTCCGCACGTGCTAGTCTAGATTGGTAACTAAAGTTTGTATTCTTTCATAGAAACCGCTGGGTAAAAGGTTTTGTCTACAGTGGTCATTTTCTCATTCTAAATTCATCATTCTCACGATACACGCGGATTGCGTGCAGACCACTTTAGGGATTCTTGCAGCCGAGAGCTCTATGGGGTCCACATTATTATATGTGTTATATCTATTCCGTTGATCCGTTTCTTCATCCCATTTTAGAATTTTTAGGAAAAAAATGAAGTAGAAAGAAAGCTCAAGTGGACCACAACACAGGAAAAAAGGTGGATATTGAATGCTCACCATTAAAAACATTTCTGCAGGCGGCAGAAATTTTGGTTAAGCTCATAATTATGTTTTCCTTTCATCCATCTAGGATTCACCTTATGAACGGTTTTGATGGAAAATCAACATCACAGTGGGCCCTAGAAAGGCTTCAACAGTGGGATATCAATATCACCACTATTTCCTGTGGTGTGGACCACTTGAGATTTTCATCGACCTCATATTTAGTTATTTTGCCTAAAACTAGCAGAAAAAACAGATGGACGGCTCAGATATAACACATACTTCATTGTGGATCCCACAGAGTGTAGGGCTGCAAGAATCTTCCTATAATTGCGCGCTGCAGGCAATCCGCGTCCTCCACAATGCCACCGTTGCTCCTACTATGAATGTAACTCATCCGACAAATGAACGGTCGCAAGAAACATCTATTCTTGGAAATTCTCCCTCCATCATATCGTATCGTGATTACTAGGGCAATATCTCTGCATTTTAGCGCGAGAAATTATAGAGAAATGATACAGTGCACTCGAGCACTTTGAGTTATAGTGTTCCTAGTTGTATTGGGATGCTTCGACAGATTAATCGATAAATCCTGACCGTCCGTTATGGTAAGAGGACATTTTATGTGCCATATTGTCAAAATCTCATTGATTGACGATATATATATATATATCTTGACCATCCACGGTAGAAGATAACTAGCCGATGGTCTGGATTACGGATTCACGAGACCACCTTCCGGAAATAAGAACTCATGCACACTGTGCAAAAATTTCAAGAGAAATTTGCGAGAATACGACCCATTTATGGCCCATTTAGGAGAATAAGCCCACCACATTTTCCTATGCGAAAATACACTCCAGCTGTAGGGACGCCTTGCCAAAGGTCGAAAATGCCCCAGCCTTTTCCTTCATGCGGGAAGACGAGCGCTGACGCGCCTCGAACTCCGAGTTGTACGAACGGTTCAAAAGTGATCAACGTTACATGGGCCCCACAGTTATGTATTTATTATATCCACAACGTTCATCCATATTTCGAGATCATTTCGGACCATTATCTATATAAAAAAAATCATATCCAAAGATCAACTGGACCACACCACAAAGAAAAGCAGAAATTTGATTTTCACCGTTGAAAACTTTGTAGGGCTCACCGTAACATTTATTTTCCATCCAATCTATTCATAAGGTCACAAAGACCAGGATGAAGAGGAAAAACAAGTTTCATAATGATCCAAAACTTCTGTGACCCCTAAAAGGGTTTCAATGGTAGACCTTCAATCATCCACAGCCTTTAACAGTGTGGTCCACTTGATAGCTAGATCTGTCTTATTTTTCGTCTCAAACCTTAATACGAGTTTGCAAAATATGGACGGTTTGGATATAACACATACCTCATAATAGGACCCACAAAAAGGGGTAGGATTACAACAGCAAAAAAAAAAAACCGGTCGACCGTCGATATATGGAAAATGGTCCAGAACTGTCCAGTGAGTTTTCCTCAAAAATCCTACAATTGTCTATATATCGACGGTCTGTCGATATATTGAAAAAGGTATTTTTTTTTTTTTTTTTTACCTTTAGCTACGGATTATAACCGTAGCCATAACTGTACCAGTGTCACTCTATAAAATTTTTATTTATTTTTTATTTTTTACATGGAGAAATTTATTCTACCTACAATTTTCTTTAATACATATTTATATAAATAGGTATATATAAGCATATAAAATTTTTTTTCCCTCTTTTTTTCATTTATTTCTTTAATCATTTAACAAGAATATCTTCTAAACCAAAATTAGTAACTTGACGTACCATATATGATTTTGGGGTAGGAGAAGCTACTTTAGCCAACTAACTTTGCCATTTTCCAAGATTCCATCAGGTCGATGGTAAAAAATCTATTTCATTCAATCCATGATCATTCTCATGCATTTCGCGGTCAATTCGCTTCAAACCATGATCATTCCCATGCATTTCACGGTCATCCCAAACAATTCCGTGTTAATTCATGGTCATTTCGAGGCATTTCACAGTCAATTCCCTTCACTTCACGGTCATTTGCATGCATTTCGCGGTCAATTCGCTTCAAACCATGATCATTCCCATGCATTTCACAGTCATACCAAACAATTCCGTGTTGATGCACGGTCATTTTGAGGCATTTCGGGTCAATTCCCTTCACTTCACTACATTGCATGCATTTCGCGGTCAATTCGCTTCAAACCATGATCATTCCCATGCATTTCACGGTCATCCCAAACAATTCCGTGTTGATTCACTCATTTCAGCATTTCACGGTCAATTCCCTTCACTTCACGATCATTTGCATGCATTTCGTGGTCAATTCGCTTCAAACCATGATCATTCCCATGCATTTCACTATCATACCAAACAATTTCGTGTTGATTCACGGTCATTTCGAGGCATTTCACGGTCAATTCCTTCACTTCACGGTCAGTTGCATGCATTTCGCGGTCAATTCGCTTCAAACCATGATCATTCCCATGCATTTCACAGTCATACCAAATAATTCCGTGTTGATTCACGGTCATTTCGAGGCATTTTACGGTCAATTCCCTTCACTTCACGGTTAGTTGCATGCATTTCGCGATCAATTCGCTTCAAACCATGATCATTCTAATGCTTTTCACGGTCATCCTAAACAATTCCGTGTTGATTCACGGTCATTTCGAGGCATTTCACGGTCAATTCCCTTCACTTCACGGTCATTTGCATGCATTTCGCGGTCAATTCGCTTCAAACCATGATCATTCCCATCCATTTCACGGTCATCCCAAACAATTTCGTGTTGATTCACGGTCATTTCGAGGTATTTCACGGTCAATTCCCTTCACTTCACAGTCATTTGCATGCATTTCGCGGTCAATTCGCTTCAAACCATGATCATTCCCATGCATTTCACGGTCATACCAAACAATTCCGTGTTGATTCACTCATCATTTCGAGGCATTTTACGGTCATTCCCTTCACTTCACGGTCATTTGCATGCATTTCGGTCAATTAAGCGCTTCAAACCATGATCATTGCCATGCATTTCACGGTCATACCAAACAATTCCGTGTTGATTCACGGTCATTTCGAGGCATTTCACGGTCAATTCCCTTCACTTCATGGTCGATTGCATGCATTTCATGCGGTCAATTCGCCTGCTTCACGTGATCATTCCCATGCATTTCATGGTCATACCAAACAATTACGTGTTAATTCACTCATTTCGAGGCATTTCACCACAATTCCCTTCACTTCACGGTCGATTGATGCATTTCATGCGGTCAATTCCTTCATTCACTTGGTCATTTCCATGCATTTCACTACTACTAATTTGCCTCACTTCACGGTCATTTCCATGCATATCACGGTCGTTCCGCCTATTCCGTGTTGATTCACGGTCATTTCGGCACAATTCACGATCATGCCCCTTCACTTAACGGTCATTTCCGCGCATTTCGCGATCCAATTGCTTTACTTCACGATCATTTCCATGCATTTCACGGTCATTCCCGCATATTCCGTGTTGATTCACGGTCATTTCGACGCATTTTACGGTCATATCCCTTCACTTCACGGTCATTTTGACGCATTTCATGGTCAATTTGCTTCACTTCACGATCATTTCCATGCATATCACGGTCATTCCCACATATCCGTGTTGATTCACGGTCATTTCGATGCATTTCATGGTTATACCCCTTCACTTCACGGTCATTTCCGCGCATTTGACGGTCAATTTGCTTCACTTCACGATCATTTCCATGCATTTCATGGTCAATCCTGCATATTTCGTGTTGATTCACGGTCATTTCGACGCATTTAACGGTCATAGCCCTTCACTTCACGGTCATTTTCGCGCATTTCACGGTCAATTCGCTTCATTTCACGATCATTTCCATGCATTTCACGGTCATTCCCACATATTCCGTGTTGATTCACTAGGTCATTTCGACGCATTTCACGGTCATACCCCTTCACTTCACTTGGTCATTTCGACGCATTTTCCGATTAATTCGCTTCACTTCATGATCATTTCCATGCATTTCACGGTCATTTCCACATATTCCGTGTTGATTCACAGTCATTTCGACGCATTTCACGGTCATACCCCTTCACTTCACGGTCATTTCGACGCATTTTTCGGTCAATTCGCTTCACTTCACGATCATTTCCATGCATTTCACGGTCATTCCCACATATTTCGTATTGATTCACGGTCTTTTCGACGCATTTCACGATCATACCCCTTCACTTCACGGTCATTTCGACGCATTTCTCAGTCAATTCGCTTCACTTCACGATCATTTCCATGCATTTCATGGTCATTCTCACATATTCCGTGTTGATTCACAGTCATTTCGACACATTTCACGGTCACACCCCTTCACTTCACGGTCATTTTCGCTCATTTCACGGTCAATTCGCTTCATTTCACGATCATTTCCATGCATTTCACTAAATCATTCCCACATATTCGTGTTGATTCACTATCATTTCGACGCATTTCAACACATACCCTTCACTTCACTGGTCATTTCGATGCATTTCACGGTCAATTCGCTTCACTTCACAATCATTTCTATGCATTTCACGGTCATTCCCACATATTCCGTGTTGATTCACGGTCATTTCGACGCATTTCACGGTCATACCCCTTCACTTCATGGTCATTTCGATGCATTTTTCGGTCAATTCGCTTCACTTCACGATTATTTCCATGCATTTCACGGTCATTCCCACATATTCCGTGTTGATTCACGGTCATTTCGACGCATTTCACGATCATACCCCTTCACTTCACGGTCATTTCGACGCATTTCTCGGTCAATTCGCTTCACTTCACGATCATTTCCATGTATTTCACGGTCATTCCCACATATTCTGTGTTGATTCACAGTCATTTCGATGCATTTCACGGTCACACCCCTTCACTTCACGGTCATTTTCGCACATTTCACGGTCACACCCCTTCACTTCACGGTCATTTTCGCGCATTTCACGGTCAATTCGCTTCATTTCACGATCATGTCCATGCATTTCACAGTCATTCCCACATATTCCGTGTTGATTCACGGTCATTTCGACGCATTTCACGGTCAATTCGCTTCACTTCACGATCATTTCCATGCATTTCACGATCTTTCATACATATTCCGTGTTGATTCATGGTCATTTCGACGCATTTCACGGTCATACCCTTTCACTTCACGGTCATTTCAACGCATTTCACAGTCAATTCGCTTCACTTCACGATCATTTCCATGCATTTCACGGTCAATTCCCTTCACTTCACGATCATTTTTGTGCATTTCAAGTTTAGGGATTTAAGAATAGGTTTAGATTATAGGTTATAGGTTATAGGTTAAGGTTTAGGCTAATGTTTAGATTTAGGTTTATGTTATAGATTATAGGTTATAGATTTAAGGAATTGAGAATAGGTTAAGGTTTAGGTTTAGGTTATAGGTTACTGAGGTTATAGGTTTAGGTTTGGGTTTAGGTTATAGGTTATATGTTTAGGTTATAGGTTAAAGGTTTAGGTTTAGGTTATAGGTTAAAGGTTTAAGTTTTGGGATTTGAGAATAGGTTTAGGTTAAGGTTATAAGTTTAGGTTAAAGTTTTAGGTTAATGTTATAGGTTTAATTTTAGGTTTAGGTTGTAGATTTAGATTTGAGAATGGTTTAGGTTATAAGTATAGGTTTAGGTTAGGTTGTAGGTTAAGGTTTAGGGAATTGAGTTTAGGTTATATGTTTAGGTTATCGGTTATAGGTTTAGGTTAAGGTTTAGGTTGTGGTTATAGGTTTTGGAATTTGAGACTAGGTTTAGGTTATAAGTATAGATTTAGGTTTAGGAATTCGGGTTCGAGTTCGGGTTTGTGTTTGGGTTTAGGTTATAGGTTTCAGTTTAGTTTATAGGTTATAGGTTTATGTTAAGTTTAGGTTTAGGCTATAGGTTTTGGGATTTAAGAATATGTTTATATTATAAGAATAGGTTTAGGTTAGGGTGTATATTAAGGTTTAGGGAAATGGGGGTGAAGTGAAGGGGCATGACCGTGAAATGCATCGAAATGACCTTGAGTCAACATGGTCATGCCCCTTCATTTCACGGTCATGCCCCTTCATTTCACGGTCATTTCCATGCATTTCACGGTCAATTCGCTTCACTTCACGGTCATTTCCATGCATTTCACGGTCATTCCCTTTTCGTGTTGATTCACGATCATTTCAACGAATTGACCGTGAAATGCGGCGAAATGACCGTGAAGTGAAGGGGTATGACTGTGAAATGCGTTGAAATGACCGTGAATCAACACGGAATATGTGGGAATGACCGTGATATGCATGGAAATGATCGTGAAGTGAAGCGAATTGACCGTGAAATGGCTAAGGTTTAGGTTTAAGTTTAGGTTATAGATTTAGAGAATTTAGAATAGGTTAAGGTTTAAGTTTCGGTTATAGGTTACGGGTTATAGGTTTAGGTTATAGGTTATACATTTAGGTTATAGGTTAAAGGTTTAAGTTTAGGTTATAGGTTAAAGGTTTAGGTTTTGGGATTTGAGAATAGGTTTAGTTTAAGGTTATAAGTTTAGGTTAAAGGTTTAGGTTAATGTTATAGGTTTAGTTTTAGGTTTAGGGTTTAGGGTTTAGGAAATGACCGTGAAGTGAAGCGAATTGACCGTGAAATGCATGGAAATGACCGTGAAATGAAGGGAATTGATCGTGAAATGCGCCGAAATGACCGTGAATCAACACGGAATAGGCGGAATGACCGCGAAATGCATACAAATGACCGTGAAGTGAAGGGAATTGACCGTGAAATGCCTCGAAATGACCGTGAATCAACACAGAATTGTTTGGGATGACCGTGAAATGCATGGGAATGATCATGGTTTGAAGCGAATTGACCGCGAAATGTATGCAACTGACTGTGAAGTGAAGGAAATTGACCGTGAAATGCCTCGAAATGACCGTGAATCAACACGGAATTGTTTGGGATGACCGTGAAATGCATGGGAATGATCATGGTTTGAAGCGAATTGACCGCGAAATGCATGCAACTGACCGTGAAGTGAAGGGAATTGACCGTGAAATGCCTCGAAATGACCGTGAATCAACACGGAATTGTTTGGTATGACCGTGAAATGCATGGGAATGATCATGGTTTGAAGCGAATTGACCGCGAAATGCATGCAAATGACCGTGAAGTGAAGGGAATTGACTGTGAAATGCCTCAAAATGACCGTGAATCAACACGGAATTGTTTGGGATGACCGTGAAATGCATGGGAATGATCATGGTTTGAAGCGTTTAATTGATCGCTAAATGCATGCAATTGACCGTGAAGTGAAGGGAATTGACCATGAAATACCTCGAAATGACCGTGAATCAACACGGAATTGTTTGGTATGACTGTGAAATGCATGGGAATGATCATGGTTTGAAGCGAATTGACTGCGAAATGCATGCAACTGACCGTGAAGTGAAGGGAATTGATCGCGAAATGCCTTGAAATGACCGTGAACCAACACGGAATTGTTTGGTATGACCGTGACATGCATGGGAATGATCATGGTTTGAAGCGAATTGACCGCGAAATGCATGCAAATGACCGTGAAGTGAAGGGAATTGACCGTGAAATGCCTCGAAATGACCGTGAATTAACACGGAATTGTTTGGGATGACCGTGAAATGGATGGGAATGATCATGGTTTGAAGCGAATTGACCGTGAAATGCATGCAAATGACCGTGAAGTGAAGGGAATTGACCATGAAATGCGTCAAAATGACCGTGAATTAACACAGAATTGTTTGGGATGACCGTGAAATGGATGGGAATGATCATGGTTTGAAGCGAATTGACCGCGAAATGCATGAGAATGATCATGGATTGAATGAAATAGATTTTTTACCATCGACCTGATGGAATCTTGGAAAATAGCAAGGTTAGTTGGCTAAAGTAGCTTCTCCTACCCCAAAATCATATATGGTACGTCAAGTAACTAATTTTGGTTTAGAAGATATTCTTGTTAAATGATTAAAGAAATAAATGAAAAAAAAGAGGGAAAAAAATTTTATATGCTTATATATACCTATTTATATAAATATGTATTAAAGAAAATTGTAGGTAGAATAAATTTCTCCATGTAAAAAATAATAATAATAATAATAATAAAATAATTTCATGCAGTGGCACTGGGTACAGTTATGGCTACGGTTATAATCCGTAGCTAAAGGTAAAAAAAAAAAACCTTTTTCAATATATCGACAGACCGTCGATATATCGACAATTGTAGGATTTTTGAGGAAAACTCACTGGACAGTTCTGGACCATTTTCGATATATCGACGGTTATTATGTTTTTTTTTTTTTTTTAATTTTTTTTTAATTTTTTGCTGTTGTAATCCCACCGCTTTTTGTGGGTCCTATTATGAGGTATGTGTTATATCCAAACCGTCCATATTTTTAGCAAACTCGTATTAAGGTTTGAGACTAAAAATAAGACAGATCTAGCTATCAAGTGGACCACACTGTTAAAGGCTGTAGATGATTGAACGCTTCACCATTGAAACCCTTTTAGGGGTCACGAAGTTTTGGATCATTATGAAACTTGTTTTTCCTCTTCATCCTGGTCTTTGTGACCTTATGAATAGATTGGATGGAAAATAAATGTTACGGTGGGCCCTACAAAGTTTTTAACGGTGAAAATCAATTTTCTATTGTTCTTTGTGGTGTGGTCCAGTTGATCTTTGGATATGATTTTTTTTTTATAGATAATGGTCCGAAATGATCTCGAAATATAGATGAACGTTGTGGATATAATAAATACATAACTGTGGGGCCCATGTAACGTTGATCACTTTTGAACCGTTCGTACAACTCGAAGTTCGAGGAGCGTCAGCGCTCGTCTTCCCGCTTGAAGGAAAAGGCAGGGGCATTTTCGACCTTTGGCAAGGCATCCGTACAGCTGTGGCGTATTCTCTCTCGCAAAGGAAAATGTGGTGGGCTTATTCCCTAAGGGCCCGTTTGGCCACCTGCATTACGTTGGAGTAGGTGGGATTGCATTCGTGATCCTGCGATATAAACCATACCGCCATGTTTGGTGCGGCTTTTTCAACCTGGGATTATAAGCATGGGGCTCCCCGCCAATGCCGTCTGTCAATACTCCTGGATTTGGCAATCCCTTCACTGTACGCAGTAACTCATCTGTATAAACATTGGGCTCCGCGCCAATACCGTCTCTCAGCCCGCCCGTGCGAAGGATATGTAGTCGGGGCCCAATCCCGATGTACATGGGAAATCCACCACGTTCATCAGTTTACGAATAATATGTAAATACATTGAACCGGAAATGACAATCATCCAAGTGTCATATGGGCCACACTACCGATGATTGAATGTCTACCATTCAGACATACGTGGGGCCTCATAAGATGTAAAACACGAAAACTTATCACCGTACAAATACGTGTAAACAATATACATTGTGAACGGTATAGATGTTATAAAAAATTAACGGTAGAGACAGGAAGAATTCAACGGTTGGAAATTACCTACAAACGTTTATCTGATTTTTGCAATCCGAACTTTGCCAAACAGGATTTGGCTCCAATCCCACTGGATACAAGTCCGTCCCAGCATCTTCCAAACATGCCATAATAGAAATCTGGGATAGGCCCAATCCTGAGACAATACCTTACACAAGCATTTAATGCTACTTTTTCAATTCCATCCAGCTTAATCCCACCTAATGCAGGTGGCCAAACGGGCCCTAAATGGCCATAAATGGGTCGTATTCTCACAAATTTCTCAAATTTCAATCGCACCTATCGTATAATTTCTCTTTTGGCCATGCATTTATGAGAGCGCATTAGGTGCCTACCTTGATATATGTGCGACTCTTACCGTGGAGCCCACCTTGATATATATATTTTATATCCATGCCGCACATCCGTTTTGCTATATCATTCTAGGACATGAGCCCAAATATGAAGTAGATCAAATCTCAAATGAACCATACCATAAGAAAAAAATGTCATTAACTATTAAAAATATTTGTGGACCACTAAAGTTTTAGATCAAGCTGATATTTGTTTTTTCCCTTCATCCAGGATTGTGTGACCTTATCAACAGGTTGGATGTCAAATAAACAGTACGTTGGGCCTAGTAAGTTTTTAATGGTAGAGCGTTCAATTACCACTTTTTGGTATAATATGGTCCACCTGAGATTGGTATCTAATTCATGCCTGGGCTCATGCCCTAACATGATATGAAAAGACGGATGGATGGATGTAGCGGGCCACACAGTAAAGGCCGCACTAATCCGCTCCCTTCATTTATGGAGGAATCATTGCATCCGTGGAAAGTATAATCAGGTTTCCATTACAGGGGCAGGGTCCCTCATTCAGTGATCTGGACCATTGATCTCTGGACCTGCATCAAAATTAAGCCGAGAAATTTACCACTGTAGACAAAACTTTTTATCCAGCCGTTTTTATGAAGCAATATGAACTGAAGTTACCAACTTAGACTGTCACGTGCAGACAACGATTTTGAGGACGAAACTACCCCTCCTTTTCATTGCTGTTGCATTTCCACTCCCTCCCTTCCGCTCCATTTTCGAAAAAAAAAAAAAAAAAGATGAAAAATCTTGCACAACTTCCGTTGCTTGGATCGCACCATCCTCTAGCTGGATCCCACCCTCTCTATTCATCAGCATTCTCTCGATTTTCTGAAAATGGTCCCTCCATGGAAGAAAGCAAGCACCACAGGTATAATGTAGTATATTTACCTAAATGGTGTAAATTTTTTATGGGCCATTGAACTGCTGGATGAAGCTCGCATCTTGGTTTTCGGTTCATCCATGTAAAAATCATTCTATGAACATGATGGATTACAAATAAAATATCATTGTGGGGGCATAGAAGGTTTCTACGGTGGAACCACTGTTTCTTATGGTATGATCCACTTGGTATTTCGATATGGCACCATTTTGGGCTAAAACCCTTACCTTAGATGGAAAAACGAATGAACATCGTGGATAGTCCACATACATTCAAGGCGGCCCCAACTTAGTTAACTCAGTACTATAAGAGCATACTGAGCAAACTGTAAATCCAATTTGCGAGAGGTTTTGGTCCATTTGACCTTACTTCTCAGTTCATCATTGGTGAAATTCCCCGAGCAATTCATAATTTTGACAGAGATATCATAAAAATGTGATGAGAAACTTCCACAGATTCATGTAATGTAACGGAAAATTTTATGAACCGTTCGGTCAATTTCATTAATTGTTCAGTCAAATTCACCGAAGAGAATTTCATGTAAAGCTCGGTCAATTTCATTAACTGCTTGGTCAAATTCACCAAAGAGCAAATTGTTAGGCTAGTTCAATTACATTTAAAGTTCATTCCAATTCATGTTAGCCTCGTTGAATTTCATGTTCGCCTCGTTGAATTTTAAGTTAGCCTCACCCAATTTCAAGCTTGCCTTGCTCAAATTCATGTTTCCCTTGCTCAATTTCTAGATTGTCTCGCTCAATTTTCAACTTGCCTCACTCAATTTTTATCTTGCCTTGGTCAATTTTCACCATGCCTCGCCCAATTTCTTATTTTCCTCGCTCGATTTCTAGTTTGCCTCGCTTAATTGCTAAGTCGCCTCACTGAATTTCTAGGTCACCTCGCTGAATTCTTAGGTTCCCTCTCTCAATTTCTAGGTTGTCTCGTTGAATTTTTAGTTTACCTCGCTGAATTTCTAGTTTCCCTCGCTCAAATTCTAGATTGCCTCACTAAATTTCTACATTGCCTCGCTGAATTTCTAGGTTCCATCGCTCAATTTCTGGGTTGTTTCCTTCAATTTCTAAGTTGCCTCACTCAGTTTATAGTTTCCCTCACTCAATTTCTAGCTTCCCTTGTTCAATTTCTAGGATGCCTTGCTCAATTTCTAGTTTCCCTCACTCAATTTTTAGCTTCCATCGCTCAATTCCTAGGTTGCCTCGCTAAATTTCTACATTGTCTCACTCAATTCCTAGGTTCCCTCGCTTAATTTCTAGGTTGCCTCGCTCAATTTTTAGCTTCTCTCGCTCAATTCCTAAGTTGTCTCGCTCAATTTCTAGGTTCCCTCGCTCAATTCTTAGGTTTCCTCGTTGAATTTCTACGTTGCCTCGCTCAATTCCTAGGTTGCCTCGCTGAATTTCTAGGTTCCCTTGCTCAAATTCTAGCTTCCCTCCCTCAATTTCTAACTTCCCTCGCTCAAATCCTAGGTTGCCTCGCTAAATTTCTAGGTTCCCTCGCTCAATTTCTAGCTTCCCTCGCTCACTTCCTAGGTTGCCTCGCTCAATTTCTAGCTTCCCTCACTCAATTCCTAGGTTGTCTCGCTGAATTTCTACGTTGCCTCACTCAATTCCTAGGTTCCCTTGCTTAATTTCTAGGTTGTCTCGCTCAATTTTTAGCTTCCCTCGCTCAATTCCTAAGTTACCTCGTTCAAATTATAGGTTGCCTCGCTGAATTTTTAGGTTGCCTCGCTTAATTTCTAGCTTCCCTCGCTGAATTTCTATGTTGCCTCGCTCAATTCCTAGGTTGCCTCGCTGAATTTCTAGGTTCCCTCGCTCAAATTCTAGATTCCCTCGCTCAATTTCTAACTTCCCTCACTCAAATCCTAGGTTCCCTCGCTCAATTTCTAGCTTCCCTCGCTCAATTCCTAGGTTGCCTCACTGAATTTATAGGTTCCCTCGCCCAATTTCTAGCTTCCCTCGCTCAATTCTTAGGTTGCCTCGCTGAATTTCTACGTTGCCTCGCTCAATTCATATGTTCCTTCGTTCAATTTCTAGGTTGCCTCACTCAATTTCTAGCTTCCATCGCTCAATTCCTAGGTTGCCTCGTTCAAATTATAGGTTTCCTCACTTAATTTCTAGCTTCCCTCGCTTAATTTCTATCTTTTCTCGCTCAATTCCTAGGTTTCCTCACTGAATTTCTACATTGCCTTGCTCAATTCCTAGCTTCCCTCGCTCAATTGATAGGTTACCTCGCTCAATTGATAGGTTACCTCGCTCAATTTCCAGGTTCCCACACTCAATTCCTAGGTTCTGTTGCTCAATTCCTAGGTTGCCTCACTCAATTTCTAGCTTCCCCCGCTCAACTCCTAGGTTCCCTCACTCAATTTGTATGTTGCCTCGCTCAAATCCTAGGTTCCCTCGCTCAATTCTTAGGTTGCCTCGCTGAAATCCTACGTTCCCTCTCTCAATTCCTACATTGTCTCGGTGAATTTCTAGGTTGCTTCGCTTAATTCCTAGGTTGCCTCGCTCAATGTCACGTACAGTTCTGGAATGGATATTCTTTGAATAGAATGAACGACCGTAACGGATGTCAGCTTAATCCGAAGAAAATTATGCGGAAGCTTTACAAAATTATTATGAAGCTACGCAACCAGAAATTGATCTCTATGATCGAAGTTATATACTCTATAACATAGGCCTTGTCTGACGTAGGGATGAACGTGATGAGGATAACTACTCTGAATCTACGATGCTTCTCTAGACTCCTCACAAAGACTTCTCGAGTCCACAAGGAAAGAAAGCAGAAAATAGAAATAAATTCTAAGAAATTCGAAATTGATTAATTGATTACTAAAAATGATTTCACAACCCTTTAAATAGGGGTACCAAGCAATGGGAAAGAAATCAAAATCAAACTACAACTAAAACTCCTAGAATTCACGACATACTATAAATAGTTAACTTACTATTTATAGACGGTCGTGATGTCTACTAGTGCGAAAGGTTTTCGGCAAAAAATAGTAAGTGTCCTATTTGGCTTCACCAAACCGTTCTCCTAATTATTCTAAGCTCTTTTCACGTTGGGCGCAACTCCTAAAGCCCGACGGATGAAGAGTTATAATCAAACTAAAACTTGCTATTTATAGTAAAAACGAAATTAAAACAGGGAAACGATCGTCAATCTAGGGGTTTTTCACAATTATGGGTGTCGTAAGTCTGCATAGCTGGGTTGGTTGGCTGAAGTAGCTCGTTCTACCCCAAAATCATATATTTTACGTCAGGTAACTTATTCCAGATTGCGAGATATGCCCGATCCAAGGTCCGATGGTCCGGATCACTTCTGTCATCGACCGGGCCTTTTTTGAGCCATCGTGGCCATGAAACTGTCCGCGACCCGCTCTACATCATTATCTACACAAGCAACGGAGAACATATGAAGCCTTTGGAATAGTTCCTAATTATTCTGTCTCTATCTCATTCATAGAGAACGGATCAAATTCCGAATCCATTTAAGGGTGAGGGTCAAATAATGAAAACATCATTTTCTGAAATGAGAAATCCAGGAATAGTGAGGTTCATACAAAGCAAAATAAGTTGAAAAATCAGATAAGTAGCTTGAGAATATGCAGCTTCAAGATATAAGAATCTATCCTACTGCATATCTTCATGACAGTCAACACCAGGTTGTTGATAAACATATAATGCGGCATTAGAACCACTAACACATCAGTATCACAGTTATCAACACCAATTTGATTGGTTTTGAAAATACATTAAAGCATATCAAATTATCAAAAACAAAAAAAAGTATTCATGTAGCTAACCTCAATTATTTGGGATAAGGCTTTGAAGACAATGATGATAAACCCGATAGAATAAAAGCAAATCAGATTCAAGACTGATCAGTAGATAGGTTGAGCGGCAATCTTGCCAAGTATGAAAATGAATATAGCGACCATCAAAGAACAGATTGATGGGTTTTTTGGACCCGTTGTCCTTTTGCAACTGGGATGCGCAAAGTCCTTTCGCAACTGGGATGCGCAAGTCCTTTCACAACTAGGATGCGGAAAAGAGTTTCCTAAAACTATAAAAAAGGGTCCCTAGGATTTTTCTACGTATGTTGTGTTGATGAGAAAAATACAAGAGGGCTATCAAAGGTGAGAGAGAGGGAGAAAGAGAGAGAGAGGAAGCTTATAGAAGGGAGGTTCTGCTCGTGGAGGTTTTTCTACTTTGCAATTTATATCTCAGCGCTTCTATGTCCTCATAATCGGTTAGATCTCTTCGTTTTCTCTATTTCTCTTATTGTTTATCCACTCCTGCGTGAGTGAAGAAGATTGTAACGTTCTACTTCATAGTCGATTGTTGATCTGGACGAGGTCCCGTGGTTTTTACCTCTTTAAGGGTTTTCCACGTAAAAATATCTTGTGTGGTGTGTGATTGATGCATTGATTATTTTCATTGCTTTATTATCCATAATTCTGGTTTGTTCTGGAGGGCTAGATCCTATAGTTTTGTGAAAGGCCCCCAACAAAGTGGTATCAGAGCTAAGTTCATTGAACGGTAGGATCAGTTTTGAATTATGGAAGGTGGCTCAAGGATGATCAGCCTCAATGGTTCTAACTGGACTATATGGAAGGCTAAGATGGAGGACTTGCTTTATTGCAAGGACCTATATTCTCCAATCTTAGGCATATCAGCAAAATCCAAGGATATGACTGATGATGATTGGAAGAAGACGGACCGAAAGGCGGTGGGGTTTATTAGACAATGGTTGGATGATTCCGTGTTTCACCATATGTCTACAGAAACCTCAGCCGCTAGCCTATGGCTAAAATTACAAGGGCTGTATGAGAGGAAGGCAATAAATAAGATATTTCTGATAAGGCGATTTGTGAATCTCAAGTTCAAGGATGGTGGTTCTGTGGCCGAGCATATGAATGAGGTCAGCAATATAGTGAACCAACTCATCTCTATGAAGATGGTCCTAGATGATGAATTACAGGCTTTACTATTGCTTAGTTCATTGCCTGACAGTTGGGAGACATTGGTGGTGTCTCTAAGTAACTCCACGCCAGACGGAAAGATATCCATGGAACAAGTAACCAGTTGTCTCTTCAATGAAGAGATAAGGAGGAAGTCTCAGGGGTCTACTCAGCAAGAGGCTCTTGTGACGCAGGAACGGGGGAGAGGAAAGAACAGGAAGGGCGGGAAGGCCCGAGATAAATCAAGAGGCAAGTCGAGTAATAGAAAAGATGTTGATTGCTAGAACTGTGGCAAGAAGGGCACTATAAACATGAATGTCGTGGTAAAAGGAACGACAAGAAAGGAAAAGGGAAGGAAGATGAATCAGATTCAACTACGGTCGCTTCAGATGGCGACATGGTAGTTATTCTTTCAGCAGATCACGATGTATGTCTCACGGCTACGAGTCAGGACACCGACTGGGTGGTTGACTCTGGAGCTTCTTTTCATGCGACTCCACGCAGGGACATCTTCACAAGCTACAAGTCAGGTGACTATGGGACTGTGAAGATGGGAAATTCTGGCGTATCAAAAATCGTGGGAGTCGGTGATATTTGTGTAAAGACCGATGTGGGTTGCACATTGGTTCTCAGGGATCTGAGGCATATCCCAGACCTTCGCCTCAACTTGATGTCGACGGGAAGGCTGGATGATGATGGCTATGAAAGCCGGTTTGCTGATGGGCGATGGAAGCTCATCAAGGGTTCGTTGATCATGGCTAGAGGAAAGAAATGTTGCACCCTTTACAAGGTAAGTGTCAGTATGTGCAAGGGTGGATTGAACGCAGTGGAAGATTCAGCTATTGACATGTGGCACAGGCGTCTAGGCCACATGAATGAAAAAGGGCTTCAGCTACTAGCGAGGAAGAAGCTCCTTCCAGACGTGACAGGTATGCCTCTCAAAACCTGTCTTGATTGTTTATCAGGGAAACAGCATAGAGTTTCATTCATTAAAACTGTTTCTCATGTTAATAAAGTGCATGCATTATATTTGGTTTATTCTGATGTTTGTGGTCCTATGAGGACAAAAACCTTGGGTGGGGCATTGTATTTTGTTACTTTTATAGATGATGCATCTAGGAGGGTTTGGGTTTATGCTTTGAAATCTAAGGACGAGGTCTTTAGTGTGTTTAAATTGTTTCATGCTATGGTCGAGAGAGAGATAGGTAAATCATTGAAGTACATCCGCACTGACAATGGTGGTGAATACATTGGCGACTTTCACGAGTACTGCAAGTCCCTGGGTATACAGCATGAACAAACGGTTCCCAAGACCCCCCAGCATAATGGTGTAGCTGAGCGAATGAATCGCACCATTGTTGAGAGAATCAGATGCATGTTATCCCATGCGAAATTGCCCAAGACGTTCTGGGGAGAAGCAATGCATACGGCGGTGTATTTGATAAACAGGTCTCCATCAGCCCCGTTGAATGGAGAAGTACCTGAGAAGGTGTGGACTGGACATGATCCATCGTACAGTCATCTCAGGGTGTTTGGATGCAAGGCATCCGTTCACGTACCAAAGGATGAGAGGTCCAAGCTCGATATGAAGATCAGGCAGTGTGTGTTCTTAGGGTACGGTGATGAAAAGTTCGGTTATAAATTGTGGGATCCGACGGAGAGGAAGATCGTCAGGAGCAGAGATGTGGTTTTCTTTGAAGATCAGTGTATAGAAGACATTGGTAAGCCAGAGAAGAATCAGCCTGGTTCAGGTGAGCTAGAGGACATGGATCCGATTATTCCTCCCGTGATGCCTGATGATGGGGGAGTACAGCAAGGTGCAGAGGACGAGAGAGTTCCTTCAGAAGATGGACCAGGGGAGCAGCCCCACTGATCCACTGTTGAGCCACGGTGAGGAGGTCATCTGGGACGGTGCATGTACTGCCTAAAGGTACTCGCCACATGAGTACATTATGCCGACCGATGGGGAGAGCCGAAGATTATTCTCGAGGCCCTAGCCGACGAGCATAAGGGGGAGTGGTTGAAAGCTATGCAAGAGGAGATGGAATCCTTGCATAAGAACCACACCTATGATATGGGGAAATTGCCTAAGGGCAAGAAAGCTTTGAGCAACAAGTGGGTGTTTAGAAAGAAGATTGAGCAGAAGAATTCACAGACGAGGTTCAAGGCCAGACTTGTGGTGAAAGGGTTTGGTCAGAGGAAAGGTATAGACTTCGAAGAGATATTCTCACTAGTGGTGAAGATGACATCCATACGGGTGTTGCTTGGGTTGGCGGCTAGCATGGATCTGGAGATAGAGCAGTTAGATGTTAAAACTGCCTTTCTCCATAGTGACCTGGAAGAAGAGATCTACATGCACCAACCAGAGGGGTTCGAAGTCAAGGGCAAGGAGCATATGGTGTATAGGCTGAGGAAGAGCTTGTATGGGCTGAAACAAGCTCCACGGCAATGGTACAAGAAGTTCGACTCGTTTATGTTGAAACATGGGTATGACAGAATGGAGTCGGATCACTGTGTGTTCACACGCAAGTTCTCAGATGGTGATTTCTTAGTTCTACTATTATACGTTGATGACATGCTCATCATGGGAAAAGACATCAAGAAGATCGACAGGCTGAAACAGGAGTTAGGCAAGTCTTTTACGATGAAAGATTTGGGCCCGGCTAAACAGATCCTAGGAATGGAGATAACCCGTGACAGAAGCAACAGGAAGCTTTTGCTGTCACAAGAGCGATATATTGAGAAAGTCCTAGAGCAGTTCAATATGAATGCAGCGAAGCCGGTCAGTACTCTACTGGATGGTCATTTCAGATTGAGCGACAGGCAGTGTCCCAAGACGAAGGCAGAGGTGAAAGAGATGCAGAAAATATCCTACGCGTCAGCTGTAGGAAGTTTGATGTATGTTATGGTGTGTACACGCCCAGACATAGCATATGCGGTTGGTGTTGTCAGCCGGTACCTTGCCAATCCTGGCAAAGAGCATTGGGCAGCGGTGAAATGGATACTACGGTATCTAAGAGGCTCATTCAGGTTGAGCCTATGCTATGGTGACGGTAAACCTGTGTTAGAGGGCTACACAGATGCAGATATGGCATGTGACATAGACTCCAGGAAGTCTACAATGGGGTTCATGTTCACGTTTGCAAGGGGAGCGGTTTCTTGGCAGAGCAAGCTACAGAAGGTCGTAGCATTGTCAACTATAGAGGCCGAGTACATTGCAGTCACAGAGGCATGTAAAGAGATGCTTTGGATGAAGAGGTTCCTACAGGAACTTAGCCTGAAGTAGGAGGAGCACGTGGTCTATTACGATAGTCAGAGTGCTATACACTTGAGCAAGAATCCAAGTCAGCATTCTAAGTTAAAGCACATAGAGATTCAATATCACTGGATCAGGGATACTTTAGAACAGAAGGTGTTACAGCTTGAGAAGGTCCACACGGACGATAATGGGTCAGATATGATGACCAAAGCCTTGCTTAAGGGCAAATTTGAGGTTTGTAGAAACCTGGCTAGCTTAAAGAAGGTGAATCCCTCCTGAGTCAAAAAGGGAGAGATTTGATGGGTTTTTTTTGACCCGTTGTCCTTTTACAACAGGGATGCGCAAAGTCCTTTCGCAACTGGGATGCACAAGTCCTTTCGCAACTGGGATGCGCAAGTCCTTTCACAACTAAGATGCGGAAAGGAGTTTCCTAAAACTATAAAAAAGGGTCCCTAGGATTTTTCTACGTATGTTGTGTTGATGAGAAAAATACAAGAGGGCTATCAAAGGTGAGAGAGAGGGAGAAAGAGAGAGAGGAAGCTTATAGAAGGGAGGTTCTGCTCGTGGAGGTTTTTCTACTTTGCAATTTATATCTCAGCGCTTCTATGTCCTCATAATCGGTTAGATCTCTTCGTTTTCTCTATTTCTCTTATTGTTTATCCACTCCTGCGTGAGTGAAGAAGATTGTAACGTTCTACTTCATAGTCGATTGTTGATCTGGACGAGGTCCCGTGGTTTTTACCTCTTTGAGGGTTTTTCACGTAAAAATCTCTTGTGTGGTGTGTGATTGATGCATTGATTATTTTCATTGCTTTATTATACATAATTCTGGTTTGTTCTAGAGGGCTAGATCCTAAGGTTTTGTGCAAGGCCCCCAACAAAGTGGTATCAGAGCTAAGTTCATTGAACGGGTAGGATCGGTTTTGAATTATGGAAGGTGGCTCAAGGATGATCAGCCTCAATGGTTCTAACTGGACTATATGGAAGGCTAAGATGGAGGACTTGCTTTATTGCACGGACCTATATTCTCCAATCTTAGGCATATCAGCAAAATCCAAGGATACGACTGATGATGATTGGAAGAAGACGGATCGAAAGGCGGTGGGGTTTATTAGACAATGGTTGGATGATTCCGTGTTTCACCATGTGTCTACAGAAACCTCAGCCGCTAGCCTATGGCTAAAATTACAAGGGCTGTATGAGAGGAAGACAGCCGGTAATAAGATATTTCTGATAAGGCGACTTATGAATCTCAAGTTCAAGGATGGTGGTTCTGTGGCCGAGCATATGAATGAGGTCAGCAATATAGTGAACGAACTCACCTCTATGAAGATGGTCCTGGATGATGAATTGCAGGCTTTACTATTGCTTAGTTCATTGCCTGACAGTTGGGAGACATTGGTGGTGTCTCTAAGTAACTCCGCGCTAGACGGAAAGATATCCATGGAACAGGTAACCAGTTGTCTCTTTAATGAAGAGATAAGGAGGAAGTCTCAGGGGTCTACTCAGCAAGAGGCTCTTGTAACGCAGGAACGGGGGAGAGGAAAGAACAGGAAGGGCGGGAAGGCCCGAGATAAATCAAGAGGCAAGTCGAGTAACAGAAAAGATGTTGATTGCTAGAACTGTGGCAAGAAGGGCCACTATAAATATGAATGTTGTGGTAAAAAGAACGACAAGAAAGGAAAAGGGAAGGAAGATGAATCAGATTCCACTGCGGTCGCTTTAGATGGCGACATGGTAGTTATTCTTTCAGCAGATCACGATGTATGTCTCACGGCTATGAGTCAGGACACCGACTGGGTGGTTGACTCGGGAGCTTCTTTTCATGCGACTCCACGCAGGGACTTCTTCACAAACTACAAGTCATGTGACTATGGGACTGTGAAGATGGGAAATTCTAGCGTATCAAAAATTGTGGGAGTCGATGATATTTGTGTGAAGATCGATGTGGGTTACACATTAGTTCTCAGGGATGTGAGGCATATCCCAGACCTTCGCCTTAACTTGATGTCGACGGGAAGACTGGATGATGATGGCTATGAAAGCCGGTTTGCTGATGGGCGATGGAAGCTCATCAAGGGTTCGTTGATCATGGCTAGAGGAAAGAAGTGTTGCACCCTTTACAAGGCAAGTGTCAGTATGTGCAAGGGTGGATTGAACGCAACGGAAGATTCAGCTATTGACATGTGGCACAGGCGTCTAGGCCACATGAATGAAAAAGGGCTTCAGCTACTAGCGAGGAAGCAGCTCCTTCCAGACGTGATAGGTATGCCTCTCAAAACCTGTCTTGATTGTTTATCAGGGAAACAGCAAAGAGTTTCATTCATTAAAACTGCTTCTCATGTTAATAAAGTGCATGCATTATATTTGGTTTATTCTGATGTTTGTGGTCCTATAAGGACAAAAACCTTGGGTGGGGCATTGTATTTTGTTACTTTTATAGATGATGCATCTAGGAGGGTTTGAGTTTATGCTTTGAAATCTAAGGACGAGGTCTTTGGTGTGTTTAAATTATTTCATGCTATGGTCGAGAGAGAGACAGGTAAATCATTAAAGTGCATCCGCACTGACAATGGTGGTGAATACATTGGCGACTTTCATGAGTACTGCAAGTCCCTGGGTATACGGCATGAACAGACGATTCCCAAGACCCCCCAGCATAATGGTGTAGCTGAGCGAATGAATCGCACCATTGTTGAGAGAATCAGATGCATGTTATCCCATGCGAAATTGCCCAAGACGTTACGGGAGAAGCAATGCATACGGGGTGTATTTGATAAACAGTGTCTCCATCGCCCCGTTGAATGGAGAAGTACGAGAAGGTGTGGACTGGACATGATCCATTGTACAGGTCATCTCGAGTGTTGTGGATGCGGGGCAGGCATCCGTTCACGTACCAAAGGATGAGAGGTCCAAGCTCGATATGAAGATCGTGCGGTGTGTGTTTTTAGGGTACGGTGATGAAAAGTTCGGTTATAAATTGTGGGATCCGACCGAGAGGAAGCTCGTCAGGAGCAGAGATGTGGTTTTCTTTGAAGATCAGTGTATAGAAGACATTGGTAAGCCAGAGAAGAATCAGCCTAGTTCAGGTGAACTAGAGGACATGGATCCGATTATTCCTTCCGTGGTGCCTGATGACGGGGGAGTACAGCAAGGTGCAGAGGACGAGAGAGTTCCTTTAGAAGATGGACCAGGGAGCAAATTTCACTTGATCCACTGTTGAGCCACGGTGAGGAGGTCATCTAGGGACAGATAGCCGTCTAAGAGGTACTCGCCACATGAGTACATTATGCTGACTGATGGGGGAGAGCCAGAAGATTATTCTGAGGCCCTAGCCGACGAGCATAAGGGGGAGTGGTTGAAAGCTATGCAATAGGAGATGGAATCCTTGCATAAGAACCACACCTATGATATGGCGAATTTTCCTAAGGGCAAGAAAGCTTTGAGCAACAAGTGGGTGTTCAGAAAGAAGATTGAGCACAAGAATTCACAGACGAGGTTCAAGGCCAGACTTGTGGTGAAAGGGTTTGGTCAGAGGAAAGGTATAGACTTCGAAGAGATATTCTCACCAGTGGTGAAGATGCATCCATATGGGTGTTGCTTGGGTTGGCGCCTAGCATGGATCTGGAGATAGAGCAGTTAGATGTTAAAACTGCCTTTCTCCATAGTGACCTGGAAGAAGAGATCTACATGCACCAACCAGAGGGGTTCGAAGTCAAGGGTAAGGAGCATATGGTGTGTAGGTGAGGAAGAGCTTGTATAATGGCCGAAACAAGCTCCACGGCAATGGTACAAGAAGTTCGACTCATTTATGTTGAAACATGGGTATGACAGAACGGAGTCGGATCACTGTGTGTTCACGCGCAAGTTCTCAGATGGTGATTTCTTAGTTCTGCTATTATACGTTGATGACATGCTCATCATGGGAAAAGACATCAAGAAGATCGACAGGCTGAAACAGGAGTTGAGCAAGTCTTTTGCGATGAAAGATTTGGGCACGGCTAGACAAATCCTAGGAATGGAGATAACCCGTGACAGAAGCAACATGAAGCTTTTGCTATCACAAGAGTGATATATTGAGAAAGTCCTAGAGCGGTTCAATATGAATGCAGCGAAGCCGGTCAGTACTCCACTGGATGGTCACTTCAGATTGAGCGACAGGCAGTGTCCCAAGACGAAGGCAGAGGTGGAAGAGATGCAGAAAATACCCTACGCGTCAGCTGTAGGAAGTTTGATGTATGCTATGGTATGTACACGCCCAGACATAGTATATGCGGTTGGTGTTGTCAGCCGGTACCTTGCCAATCCTGGCAAAGAGCATTGGGCAGCGGTGAAATGGATACTACAGTATCTAAGAGGCTCATTCAGGTTGAGCCTATGCTATGGTGATTCGTAAACCCGTGTTAGAGGGCTACACAGATGCAGATATGGCAAGTGACATAGACTCCAGGAAGTCTACAATGGGGTTCATGTTCACGTTTGCAGGGGGAGCAGTTTCTTGGCAGAGCAAGCTACAGAAGGTCATAGCATTGTCAACTATAGAGGCCGAGTACATTGCAGTCACAGAGGCATGTAAAGAGATGCTTTGGATGAAGAGGTTCCTACAGGAACTTAGCCTGAAGTAGGAGGAGCACGTGGTCTATTGCGATAGTCAGAGTGCTATACACTTGAGCAAGAATCCAAGTCAGCATTCTAAGTCAAAGCACATAGAGATTCGGTATCACTGGATCAGGGATACCTTGGAACAGAAGGTGTTACAGCTTGAGAAGGTCCACACGGACGATAATGGGTCAAATATGATGACCAAGGCCTTGCTTAAGGGCAAATTTGAGGTTTGTTGAAACCTGGCTGGCTTAAAGAAGGTGAATCCCTCCTGGGTCAAAAAGGGAGAGGTTTGATGGGTTTTTTTGACTCGTTGTCCTTTTACAACTGGGATGCGCAAAGTCCTTTCGTAACTGGGATGCGCAAGTCCTTTCGCAACTGGGATGCGCAAGTCCTTTCACAACTAGGATGCGGAAAGGAGTTTCCTAAAACTATAAAAAAGGGTCCCTAGGATTTTTCTACGTATGTTGTGTTGATGAGAAAAATACAAGAGGGCTATCAAAGGTGAGAGAGAGGGAGAAAGAGACAGAGGAAGCTTATAGAAGGGAGGTTCTGCTTGTGGAGGTTTTTCTACTTTGCAATTTATATCTCAGCGCTTCTATGTCCTCATAATCGGTTAGATCTCTTCGGTTTCTCTATTTCTCTTATTGTTTATCCACTCCTGCGTGAGTGAAGAAGATTGTAACGTTCTACTTCATAGTGGATTGTTGATCTGGACGATGTCCCGTGGTTTTTACCTCTTTGAGGGTTTTCCACGTAAAAATCTCTTGTGTGGTGTGTGATTGATGCATTGATTATTTTCATTGCTTTATTATCCATAATTCTGGTTTGTTTTGGAGGGCTAGATCCTAAGGTTTTGTGCAAGGCCCCCAACACAGATTGAACTCAGGAGTCAGGAGTGACATGTATGGTGATAGTAATGACTGCTAGATGCCTAACATTCTAGTCCCATGGATCACATGAATTCTGTTAATGAAAATAGATCCTCACTGTACGTCAATTTGAAAAACAAGGGGTCATCACTAAAACAGCTTGCACTGCAAAGCTACAAGCTGAAGGATCAAAGGGGGGAAAATGTTGGGTATTACAAGAAATGCATTATGAGATCCGAGTTCTTTTTCAAAAATAATAAGCAGAGGAGCAATACAAACGTATTAGAGACACCCAATTCTTTCCTGCCAACCAAGTAAGACCCTATGGGGACACTCAAACCATATCCTCAACTTCATCAATAAAATATAAATTAACTTTTCTACCAAAAATTTAAACCACAAATAAATCGTGTTTGCTCATCAAAATCCTACCATTGATTGACATTGTCCTAGCCTAGCAGATGGTTGTGGAGCTTGTCCTAGCCTTAGCATATAAAATGACTATGCCAATCAATGGTTAAAAAAAAATAAAAAAAATCAAGTAAGCATTTAGAAGATAAAGAAAATCATAAAAAATACAAATATGACTGCAAAATGAAGAGAAAACAAACCTTTGTAGAGGATTTATTTGCCAAAGAAACCTTATAAATCACACCAAATTACGGCCCCTATTGTGGATGGAGCATGACCCAAAAAGCCACATCTCACTGACCCGATCGACCCTGAGTCATTGTCCCATTGGCCCGGTTGGCCTGATTCACTGTTATGTCCCATAGTTGGGGTTGCTACCAGATCAGCTACGGTATCTATGGCTACGGTTATAATCCGTAGCTATAGAGGGCTGCCAAATCATTGTACACCACCCTACTTAAAAAGCGGGCGTATTTTGGTCTTCAAATTCGCTGTCCGCGGGTGACAGTCTAAGTTGGTAACTTAAGTTTGTATTGCTTCATAAATACCGCTGGATAAAAGGTTTTGTCTACAGTGGTAAATTTCTCCCCGTGATAGTACATTGCTGACTGAAATCGGATCGCGTGCTGAGTAACTCGGTACACCTTTATCGTGCTGAGTAAAATCTGTTGGGCCTACTGTGATTGAATGTGTATGGTTTATGCATGCTGTCCATCCATTGTTTCAGCTCATTTCAGGTGTTGATCCCAAAATTGAAGCATATCCAAACTTTGAGTAGACCACACCAAAGGAAACAGTGGGAATAATGATTTCTACCGTTGAAACATTCCAAGGGCATACAGTGATGTTTATTTCTCATCCAAACTGTTCATAAAATCACACAGACACGGATGAAGGGAAACGACAAATATAAACTAGATCCAAAACTTCTGTGGCCCGATAAATTTTCAACCATTAACATTCATTTCACAATGTGACTTGTGGTGTGGTCCACTTTAGCTTTGGATACGCTTTATTTTTAGTCTAGAGCTCCAAAATTATCAAATAAAATGGATGGACTGAGTGGATAAAGTATATAAACCACATTGTGCCCACAGAGTTTACTCAGTACGCAATCTGTTTCCATACTAACCATCCAATTTGCTTCTCGGAAATAGACGGTTCAGTTTTCTAGGAGAGATGGTTACGAAGAGAAACAGAGCAGAAACCAGATATGCCTAGAGAAAGGCAGGAGATGTGTCAGACTCAGGAATTCTTGGGTCCTGATACATCACCAGAAAAAAAAAGCATTAATACTCTGACCAAGTGTGATGGATGATGCGCTGGCACTCATTATTATTTGGAATTCCATATGTGGCAAGCAAGTCAAATGGTCCCACTTTACGTGTGTCTGGTCTAGCAGGTGAGACCCACCTGTTTGAGTTTCGACCCCACCCACCCTTTTACACTACTCGTTGTACCGACGTGGATCGGGTCCGAGTCGTCTCAGACGAGCCAGCAATTGATCACTCTGTTCTGTTCCTCAAGAAACGGATTGGCTACTACCCTGCCACCAGCCAATGGGTGGGGCTTCACCATGATGTATATGTTTCATCCATGTTGCCTATCTATCTTTCTAGATCATTTTACGATACGAGACCAAAAAGGAGGTATATCCCAGTCTCAAGTGGACCACATTACAAGAAACATTGTTGAATGAATGTTGACCATTAAAAAATTTTTGGGTGCCATCGATGGCGCAGGGATGAACATGATGAGGATAAATACTCCGAACTTCTCTGGACTCCTCACAGAGACTTCTTGAATCCACGAGGAGAGAAAGCAGAAAATAGAAATAAATTCTAATAAATTTGAAACTGATTAATTGATGACTAAAAACGAGTTCACAACCCTTTAAATAGGGGTACCAAGCAATGAGAAAGAATTCAGAATCAAACTACAACTAGAACTCCTAAATCCGCGACTTACTATAAATAGTAAACTTACTATTTATAAACGGTCGTAATGTCTACTACTGCGCAAGGTTTTTGGCCAAAAATAGTAAGTATCCTATTTGGCTTCACCAAACCGTTCTCCTAATTATTCTAAGCTCTTTTCATGTTGGGCGTAACTCCTAAAGTCCGACGGATGACGAGTTATAATTAAACTAAAATTTACTATTTATAGTAAAAACGAAATTAAAGCAGGAAATGACCGTCGATTCAGGGTTTTTTCGCAATTCCGAGCGTCGCAACTCGGCGTAGCGGAGTTGGTTGGCTAAAGTAGCTCGTTCTACCACAAAATCATATATTTTACATCAGCTAACTCATTCCGGATTGTGAGATACGCCTGATCTAAGGTCCGACGGTCCGGATCACTTCTGTCGTCGACCGGGCCTTTTCTGATCCATCTTGGCCATGAAACTGTCCGCGACCCGCTCTACATCAATAGAGCAAGCTGATCTTTATTTTTTCCCTTCATCTGGGTCTGCATGACCAGATCGGATGTTGGCCTTAGGAGGATTTTAATGGTGGATATCCAATCACTATTGTTTTCCTTTGGTGTGGTCCATCTAAGATTTACTTACCTCTCCTTTTTTATATCAAATACTAAAATATCTGTAAAAATGAATGAACGGAATGGATGAAACATATATATCATGGTGGGCCCACAGAGCACCGACTATCAGCCACCGGGCTGATGACAGGATGAGTAGCCAATCCGTTTCCTGATCCTCAGCATTTTCTATTTCCAACATGCGAGTTACCCAGAACCCCACATGTCGAAACTTAATTGGTGGATTCTAAAATGATTATTATACTGATAAAAAAACAAATATTATATTGATCACTATTGTTTTCCCTGTACGAAGTCAAAAAACAAATATTATATCGATCAAAAACTTCCGTAGCCTCGAAGAATTTTCAACGGTATTAATTTAATCTCCATTATGTGGTCCATTTGAAACTTGGATATCTTTTATTTTTGATATAATAATCTAAAATGATTTATAAAAATGGATGTACGCTGTGGATAAAATTAATACATCATTTTGGCCCCTCAGTGGCCATCGGAGCCTCCGCCTGCTCCGAACTCCAAACAGGCGGGGGTAATACCTAATCCGCGCCCCAGTCGGATGCGGTTTACCCAGTGACGCTGCCATCAGCCAGGTGGATAGTCGTCGGTGTTATGTGGACCCCACCATGATGTATGTATTTTATCCGTGCCATTCATCTATTTTGAAAGCTAATTTTAGTGCTTGATCCCAAAAATGACGTATATCTAAATCTCAGTTTGACCACACCATGGTAAAACAGTAGTGATTGAATGTGCACCATTAAAAACCTCCTAGGGCGCACTGTAATGGTTATTCCACATATAACCTATTGATTATGTCATACATACTTGGATAAAGGGAAAAATATATATTATCTTGATGCGAAAATTTTGTAGCTCCCATGATGTTTTTAATGGTGGGTGTTCAATCAACACTGTGTGGCCACTTGAGAATTGGATTAACCTCATTTTTGGACTCATACCATAAAATGATATGGAAGAATGGGTGGACGGCATGGATGAAACACATACATCATGGTGAGCCTACAGAGCACCCACCACTAGCCATTGGCTAGTGGCAGTATATGTAGCCAATCCGTTTCCCAGGCAGAGGCTCTGAGGGGCCACCGTGATGTATGGATGTTATCCACGCCGTCCAACCATTTTTTCATATCAATTTATATTGTAAATCTAAAAATGTGGCAGTTCTAAGACTCAGGTGGATTACAAAATGAGGATTAAACATTTACCGTTGAAAACTTCTTAATGTCGACAGAAGTTTTGGATAAGGCTCTCCATGTGACCTTATGGACAGAAACCTTTGGTCAAGGGTTAGAGCCATTATTGCCTATGCTTTCTAGGGTGAAAAAAGAAAATGAATGGACAGTATCAATAAAAAGCAAACATCGTGGTGGGCCCTCACAGCCCACCTTATGCCGGAGTGGATTAAGTGTTACCCGGATAACACTGTGTGGGGTCCACCTTGATGAATTTATGGTATATCCACACCGTTCATCTATTTTGCATCTCATTCTAGATGCAATCCTAAACTTTAAGTAGATCCAAATCTCGGTTGGACCACACCATTGAAAATAGTGATGAATGATCATTAAAAACTTTTTCTATGCCAATAAAGTTGTGGATCAAGCTGAGATTTGTATTTTCCTTTTATCCAGGTCTGATTGACATTATCAACATGTTGGATGGAAAATAAACATTACGAAAACCTTATGCTCGGCCTAAGAGTTTTTAATGGTGGGGCATTTAATCACCATTGTTTCATGTGGTGTCATCCACATGAGATTTGGATCTGATTAATTTTTGGGACCAAGTTCTAAAACGGGTTATTAAAAACCGATGAACAACTCCAATATACAACATGTCATCAAGGTGGGCCCCACGGCAAGGGTAACACTCACTAAGGTGTTACCAGGGCAACATCTAATCCACTATCATTAGGGGTGCACACGGTTTGGTTTGGTCTAATTATGGGGTGAAATCGGATCCGAACCGTTCCCAACGGTTCCAGGAAAGCTAGAATCGGGACTAGACTGTTTGCACCCTAGAACCGAATGGAGCTTGACCGTTAAAAACCGGTTCACTTCCAATTCGGTTCTACGGTTCTAAGCTTTTTATAATCAAGTTGAATTGTATGATTTATTCTTATAATCCATCCCAATTGTATGGTTCTTTTTTTTTTTTTAATAATTCAGTCCAATTGCATGGCTGTTGAGAGACAAAGAGAGGCCATGAAAGACGAGGAGATTAAAGAAAAAATAGGTTTTTTTTTTTTTTTTTTATTTATTTATATTTTATGTTTTAAAAAATAAAATTTAAATATTTATTGACTGAGGGGTCGTGTTCAAAGTCCGGTTCGGTTTTACATAACTTCAAACCGAGAACCAAATTGAACTAACTGGTTCTTTGATTTTTGGAACCGGTGCGCTTCAAAACTGGACCAAACAGTGTGGTTTTGGTCCAATCCGGTCCGGTTTACCAGTTCCACCGGCTCCGTGTGCATCCACAGCTCCCATGTTGAGCTTGGGAAAGGTGGGTGCAGTACCTAATAGGCCCCTGAAAACGCCCTTTCAGGTGAGTTGTTTGATACTCTGGAGGAATATGTCATCCATATCCTTGCATATAGAAGTTGCATACGAGGTAACCTAACTTATGTTAAAATTTTCAAATCATTGGAGCCATTGTTAATAGGTCATATCCCAAATTGGACAGACTTTTCATCAGTGAACGATTCAGGTTATCCCCCATTGTATGCTAACCGTTCATTAGACGTTCATCAATCAGCCAGTAATGCTATTAATTCAGTGTAGGTTTTGTTTATCATCCATCTAAAGTGAGGCCCACGATTTGGATGGTTGAAACAAAAATAGATGTAATCGATGCGTACAGGCTCCAAGTGCATGAGTCCTACCACGTATCGAAGTTTTTCTCGTTTTTGAGGCCGTTTTCATGTAACATAAAACTAAGGCTTTGGACAACATCGATTCTCAACTAACTCACTTCATAAATGAATTTTCATTTCCTGTTTTTAAATAATAAAAATGAATTTTCATTTCCATTTCCTTTTCACGACAGCTTCCTTTCATCTTTCTCTGTTTCAAAATATTTTATCCAAAATCATAGAAACCAAATACTTTTTAGTCACTTGGAAATAAAAATTCATTTCTTAATTATATATGTTTTTCAAGGATTAATCTAATGAGACCTCAAGTTTTTTTTTTTTTTTAAATTATTTTTTTTATTTTTAAAGACATTTGGAACTAAGAAATGAACATTCATATTAGAGTTGTTAAAGGGTACCCATATCCAGGGAGACTACACAATTTAAACAGCTTTGAATTTAGTTTTCTTGACTAGCTTATTATTAGGCCGTTGGGGTGGATTCTTTTATTCTTATTCAAAAATATAGTAAAATCAAGTATCTACAAGGCATCGACTTGTATTAAGTATCTACCCAACTAGTATATAATAATTATATTATGTGTGGTCTGTGTGAGTGCATGCATGCATGCATGTATGAAGAATGATTAATAATTTCAATGTTATTGTTCGTCGAATGTTACGAGGAAAATATGTCGACCTACCGTCAACAGGCCAGATCAAGCACCCTAACAATCAACAGGTGCAACCCTCTAACGATCCAACCCTCACCTCTCGACCGACCAGGAAAAATACTTCATCTCAATCCTAGGCCGAGCTCAACCTCATCGGAAAGGCCGAGCTCGACCTCAGTGAGTAGGTCGTGCCCGACCTCGGCGCGCCAGAGCCCAACTGGTAAGATCAACTCTTCAGCATCGGGCCGAGCCCGACTCTAACGTTAGGACGAGCCCGACCTAACCAACATCCAGTCGGCCCACGATTCGTGCCGAAGATCATGGAGACCATCTCCAGCGTGAATCTCCTCGCCGAAGATCCAGAAGGATCCGCTGCGCGCGAACTCAGAATCCTACTATGATTCGATCCCCACCAAAACAGGGATGGACACCTTCTATGCCACCGCCTCCTCCCACATATAAATAAGAAGGTCCTCAAAGGGGAGAGGTACACACAATCTCTAGCCCCAACCCTTATATGCTCAACTAGACCCAGATTCCTGACTTTGGCATCGGAGGGTCCCCGGCACACAAGTCAGGGTCTTCTTTCCTCCTAGGGATGTGGCTCAATCGCAGGTGTTCATGAGCTTCTAGAAGTACCTCCAAACGCATTTGGAACGTCCGTTCTAGGGGGAGCAAACTTCCTTTACAAGGAAGCATCAAGTGTTCGCGAGAAACTCATTTTCGAACAAGAAGTTACTGCAGCCGAGATTTTCAAGAATCACCAATAAACTAGGGTCTGTGTCCACAAATGGTGGGCCCCACGATAGTTTATGGACTCATCTGATCCATCCAAAAGGACCAGATTAGTGAGTTTTATCATGAAAGAGAAACCGCCATGAAAGGTCCTTTCATCATCTCCGTTTAAGTCGAAAACCCATCATTATAGAGCTGGCTTTATTCATCAATCAAGGACGTCCACATGACAGTCAATCAAGGACGTCCACACAACAACCCATATGGATGGAAACCATTCCATACCATCAGAACTGGGCCATGCAAGCTGGATCTTGCATATTATGCGTCTCAACTTCGGAGTTTAAGAAGAAAGTCGTAACTAATATCTAGATTAGTTATGATAGAAGGCGCCAGAAGCTATTCAGGAGGCTATAAAAACCTCTTCCCGAAATAGGCTCCTCCAACCCTAATATTCAAGAGAGAAAAGAAAGAAAGAGAAGTAGAGAGGACGGCAAGTGCGACGCCAAGTTCGAACAACAATAGGCCAGTGCGGCGCCAAGACATTAAGACCAAGCCTCAACAAATGATGAAGGCCCACATCATCCAAACAACAAACTCTAGCAGGTATATGACCCCACATAATCGCAACTTACCCTTAAAATGAATTAAAACATCCTTTGGTAGAATTGGTATATGTAGCACCAAGAGTATAAAGGGAAGAAAGAAATAAAATCTGAAAAATCACAAGTCCTGGTCGAGCGCATCGAACTGCAATCGAGGAAGTCTTCGATCCATCGAACATCACGCAATAGCATTGAACGATCACCTAATCTGTCCAGCAATAAAATGAAAGATATGCTATAGATCTCGATAGCATCGACTACTATTCAATATCATCAAAATCCATTCTTCGATAACATCAAATGACCCTCGATTACTTGGAACTTGAAATTCTTCCATAGAAACAGAAAATACTCTAAATGCTCCTTGATGACATCGAAGCCTCCTCGATGTTATCGAGAGTAAGTTGTCAATAACATCGAAGTCTATTCGATTTTATCGAAACTTACTTAGTTTTGTCTAGCAAGTTTTTCAAAGAAAAACTATTTTCTTCGAGTACATCGAAGATCATTCGATATAATCGAAATTCAAACTTCGATGAATCGAATGGCTCTTCGATTATATCGAACATGAGACAAAACTGTCTAGCAACCTTGTGTATTTTATTAAAGAAGATCTTGATGGATCAGAGTCCATTCTGTGTATAAATGAGCCAACTATTGGAAAGACCCATTTACTTAATTAACTAAGATAAGCACCCTCGTTTGGAAAGGGATCACTCATCATTTCATCATATGTCAAACTAAACTACTTGAAACATCTTTTTTGTATAATGCATTAATTGTTTATCTAATATTATAGTACATAATCTTAGAGGGAATTCTCTTTGAGTTAAACACTCATTCTTGAATATCCAACCGTACAGATAATGCAGACATATACCTAGATGGAGTTGAACATGGTATGGATCCCAAAGTTAAAATGGCCAGAGGCAAAGAGGAAGCCCTTAGAGAGGAACCCCCTCAGAATGTAGCAGAGCTTTACGGAGTTAATCAATAAATTATGGATAAATTCTGTTAACTCTTAGTGAAGACATTTTCAGTTTTGTATTAAGTCCCCATTTGTGTGGACATGGATTGGTACTGCTTAGTATGTGATGGGTTACCATGTTTACTTATCTCCTGCACTTTGATTTTTACCAAATACCTCTGCATTTATAATTAACTCTCGATTTATTTTTTCTGGATTTGAGTTATACTCTTGTCTAAAAAAACATTGGGGCGTTACAAGAAGGTACGATCATCTTACATGATTATCCCATTTTCATATTGTTTAATTTTGGAGCTTCATTATCTTTTATTGTAACTGCAATAGTTGAATGGATAGGCATGTAGCATGTAACTCTTAGTAAACTAATCTTGGTAGAATCACCTGTGGAAAAGACTGCCACCTAAGATAAAATATACAAATATTGTGAAACTGAAATTGAATGAACCCCAATGCTAGTAAATATAGTTGTAATGGAGATAAATGGGTATATTGTTATTCTAAGAATAGATTGGCTTACTACCTATCATGTTAAAATTAACTGTCATGCCAAGATAATGACTTTCTCTATCCCAAGGAGGGATCATTTCTGTTGAGGGTCAAATATTGCATACCAGACCCCAATTATTGCCTGGATTTACGAGTATGATACTGTTTAATGCCCTGCTTTAACCGTGTTGTGTTGCAAGGTGACTTTAGGAGCTTGGACTGAAAAAGGGTGCTAAATGCATGAAGTTGACGCTCCAGAATTACCAAGTCAAGGGACGAACTCCAGGGGACTGAGATCGAATAAATTACATGCCAGAGATTCAAGAAAATCAGGCCACTCACATTAAACGGGCCCGAAAATCATCTAGAATGCAAGATCAAAGGGATCTCGCCATTCGATTGGCTCGAAACTTCATACATGGCCTGGGGACCATAAATAAACCATACATTTTAAATTCCAACCATTGAATATCTTGAGAAGTGGGCTAACGAACAGATCAGCCCGTTAATCTCTAATTTGGGGCCCACCTGATATCTGGATATGTTTCAACACCTTAAATGGGATGCTAAGTTGGGTGGACGGAACAGATTTCTCCAAAACATCAAGTGGGACCCACTTCAGGTGGCCGGTGTACACAGCAGGTGTACACCCACCGAGCACCGAAGCGGTTGCTGACTCTAGCCCGCATCTCCCTCAGAAACAACAATTGCCGTTTCCAGCGTCCGCGAAACAGAGAGATTAGACGATCTCAGTGGGCCACCGTCATCATGTATTTAGATGATCCACACCGATCATTCACTCCATATTGTAGGCATGACTAAGGCCTAGGTGGAAAATTTTCAAAGGATGAGGAAGAATGGTTTTTGATTATTCAAACGTAAATTGGACGGCGAATCAGAAAATCAAGTGGGCCACGTCAACAGCGAAGTAAAACTGTCCATCTCAGACTAGTTTTTCGAGATAAATCGAATGGATAGGACGGATTCTATTGATATTATCATCTATGGGCTCCACCGACGTTGCAGCGAAAGCAAATACACACCCTGCTACAGTGCGTCCGGAAACCGAAGGTTGCGGGCTGTTGTGCGTTCATAGATGGGATCAGATCAGTGATCTGAACCGTCCAGAGGATGCAGAAGGAGGTCGAGACCCTGTCCATAAAGCCAAATCAGGAAGTTTGGATGATCAGTTGTCCAAAATCTGCGTCCAAACCAGCACGTTTCCTGTGTAAACGGGTCTGGCTGCGAAAACTATTGCGAAGCCAGTTGTGCATTCTCCATACACTCCAGACCGACCTCTCCACCACTTTTATAAGTGCTATAAAAAGAAAGAGAGAAGGGAGAAGAGGGCATCCAAGTTTCCACGGCTGAGAAGTTTCCCACGAGAGAAAGTGGTTTTTGTTTCTTTTCTTTTTCTTTTTATTTATTTTTGTTTCTTTTCTTTATTTTTGAGAGTTCCAGCCCATTCATGTTGGGCTGAACCTCTTAGCTAGGGTTAAGAGGAGAAGCTTGTAGCGTGATGGGGTGGTTCTATAGCTTGGATTCATGCTTTTGAACTAATATTGATTCTGGTTTGATTTTAAGGAATACTTCTAGTTTTTAATGGTTTGTTGTGACTGAAATTACAATGAGTCTGCGATAGCTTTGAGTATTTCTTGTCCATTATTTGATTATGAAACCAGGATACCCTGTTGTTCACCATCGCCCCTTGGACATGGCAGAATGACAGAACTCTTCCTGACATTCATACATCACTCAGATTGGCTGTGAATTGGTTTAATCTTGTTATTTGTCTTGTCTCATGGGCATGATTTTGTGATAGAATCCATTCTAATTTACACATGTCTGATCTCTTGAAAACTAGATCAAAAGAAGTTCAGAATTGATTTTCAGGTTATATCTTCCAACTGGATGAAGATGGGACTCGAAGTCCAGTTGAGTTCATGAATCAAGTGTAGATCTCCTTGATCTCTACAAGTGGAACCTCAGAATCCCTAGTTTCCTTTCTTTGAATTTTACAGTTTTAGATTAATTACCTTTATAATTATCTTCATATTCACTTGATTTAGATTTCGTCTTATTCTGATTCTAGTTCTAGTTACTTTCAGATTACGCATAGGTTTCAGTCCCTGTGGATTCGACCTCGGTCTTACCGAGATTATTACTACATCACAACCCTATACTTGGGGAGTGAACAATTTCCAAATCCGAGGGCGACAAAAAGACGAAGAAGTAGAACACATCATGGTGTTAAAGGTGTTAAAGGATAGAGAATTACCAGAGTTGACAACAGAACATATTCTAATTGTGAAAGACTGTCCAGAAATTTATCTAAGATACCCCTGGATTGCTACCTAGAAGAGAAGTGGATTTCAACATTGACCTTGTACCAAGAACCATGCACATATCAATGCAGACTTATCGTATGCCCCTGGTGGATCTGCATGAGCTTAAAAAACAGCTAGAAGAATTGAAGGACCAAGGTTTCATTGGACCAAGCACATCACTATGTAGAGCGCCATTGTTATTTGTGAAGAAGAAGGATGGGAGTATATGGTTATGCATAAATTATTGTCGATTGAATGAAGTGACAGTTAAGAACAAATACCCACTCTCACGTATTGATGACTTATTAGATCAATTAAAGGGGCCTTACTACTTTTCTAAGATTGACTTAAAGTCAGGATATTACCAATTATGGACAAGGAAGAAGACATTTATAAGATAACTTTCTGAACATGCTATGGGCACTATGAGTTTCTTGTTATGCCATTTGGCTTGACTAAAGCCTCAGATGTGTTCATGGATTTGATGAATAGGGTATTTTAGTCGTATTTAGACTAGTTCATGATCGTATTCATTGATGATATATTAATTTATTCCAAGATAAACGAAGATCATGAGGAGTACTTAAGAACAACGCAACAAACCTTGAAAGAAAATTAACTGTTTGACGAGTTCTCAAAGCGTGAATTTTGGACTAGGAGTGTAAAGTTCCTTGGGCATATTATCACAAAGGATGAAGTTGTTGTGGATCTGGTAAAGGTTGAAGTAGTAGTTCAACGAGAACAACCCACGACTGTATTTTATATCGGGAGTTTCCTCAAGCTTGTTAGAAATTATATGAGATTTATCAAAGAATTTTTGAAGATTTTTGACCCATTAACGAGTTTAACATGGAAGAGTGTGTCATTCAAATGAACGAAGAAATGTGAAGAAGCATTTGATGAGTTGAAATAATTATTAACTTTGACACCTATTGTTACTCTTCCCCATGAGGGATTTAAGCTTGTTGTTTACACTGATGCATTTATTTTAAGACTCGATTGTGTACTGATGTAAGAAGACAAAGTAATAGCTTACGCATCACGACACTTAAAGAATCACGAGCGCAAATATCCGACTCATGACTTGGAGCTAGCTGCCACAGTTTTTACTCTTAAAATTTAGCGATACTATTTATATGGCGAGCGATGCAATCTATTTAACGCTCACAATAGCCTCTGATATTTATTTTCATATAAGGATTTGAACATGAGATAGAGAAGATGAATAGAGTTCTTAAAGGATTACGATTTTGAATTATCCTACCATCTTTGTAAGGTGAATTTCATGGTAGATGCACTGAACAGGAAGCAGTATAAGCAGCAATGTATAACCAAGCTAATGATTAGAGAATGAAAAATGCTAGATTTTGTGAAAGAGTTCAATATAAAGTTATAATTACAAAAGCGGCATATCCATCTGAGTAACATAATGATTAAGTAAACCTTAAAGGAAATGATCATAGAAGCTCAGAAGAATGATGAATGGTTAATGAAAATGATGGTCAAACAACAGGATAAAGATAAATCCAAATGGAAAGTTTGGGAGGATAAATGTATCCGTTATCAAGAATGACTGCCAAATGTTTCAAAATTAAGAGAAGAAATCCTGAAAGAAGCACACCGATTTAAGTTTATAATTCACCCGAGCGGAACTAAGATGTATCAAAACATGAAATGATCATTCTGGTAACCGAATATAAATAAGGAGATAGTCGATAATGTATCATGATGTTTTACCTGTCAATAAGTAAAGGCCAATCATTAAAAGGCCTCGGATCTTTTGCAGCCTCTAAAGGTGTAAGAATGGAAATAGTACTGCATTTTGATGGATTTTATAGTTGGGCTCCTATTAACTTAGAAGAAGCATGATTCAGTGTCGATAGTCATTAATTGATAACGAAATCAACACATTTTTATCCCCATCCATATTAACTACTCTATGGATGTACTTGCCAAGATTTTTATCAAGTTATTTGTATGATTGCATGAAGTACCAAGTTCTATCGTGTCAAATCATGACCCGCGTTTCACATTGCACTTTTGGACAAGTTTACAGGAAGCCATGAGCACTACTTTGGACTATAGTACAACATATCATCCTTAGTCTAATAGACAGACCGAATTCGTAAATCAAATATTTGAATCTCTTATGTGCATGTGCCTTGGATTTTAAGGGAAGTTGGTATGACAACCTTTATTTCGTAGAGTTTGCGTATAGTAACAACTATCAGGCTAACATCGGGATGATCCCTTATAAAGCACTCTATGGACATCCGTGTCGTGCGCCAAATTGTTGGATTCAAGTTGGGGAGAAGGGGTTAGTTGGATCTAATATCATTTAAGAAGTCATGGAGAAAGTAGAAATTATAAAGAAACGATTGTTAACAGCATAGAGTAAGTAGAAGAGCCATGTAAATAATAGAAGCATGACTTGGAATTCATAATTGGAGATCATGTATTTCTGAAGATCTCACCAATTAAGGGATCAATGCATTTTGGAACTAAAGAGAAATTATCTCCTCAATTTATAGGACCTTTTGAGATTTTGGAGGGAGTTTGAGCTGTGACATATCATCTCGCTTTGTCATCTCAGTTAGCTAATGTGCTTAATGTATTCCATGTATTGATGCTGTGAAAATATGAAAGAGATGCCTCACACGTCATCAATTGGCAAGAACTCGAACCTTAGGAAGATACAACTTACATCGAAAAGCCAATTCACATCCTAGATCGGAAGGATCATGTTCTGCGAACCAAGACTGTACCACTGGTTAAAGTAATGTGGACACATTATAGAGATAATGAAGCATCCTGAGATCAAGAGGCGAAAATTTGAAGAAATATACTCAGTTGTTTGATGATTATATTAGATAAATTTCAAGGATAAATTTTTTTCCTTTTAAGAGCGTAGAATATAACGACGTTGATTTTTATTAGCCACTTAAGACCTTGAATAAACAATTTAATAATTTGATTTTTCATTCATTAAGAAAACTAAGAACTTAACCCAATTTTTAGGAGCACTCTTGGTAGAGGGATAACTCAGTGGATTAATTCCCCACACTGCAAGAATTATATTTTTGCCAAAACCAGCAAATTTTGGTGGAATCTTCTAAAATCAAGGCTTTTCCTCTATTTAAAGGGAAGATCTCCAAAAAAATTCTTGTGGAGCAGCTGTAAGAGGGAGAGAAGCCCTGCGAACAAGAAACCTATGCCCACGAGTTTCAATCTAGTTCCTTATTTTTAAATCCTGAAAATTTATCTAACAAACCCGAATTTAAATAATGAGTGAAATGGATCAATCTTACGATCATTGTTCTAGTATGTGAGCAAGTTTTGATGATAGAGATCAATTTTTAAGTTTTTACAACAATGATGATCAACGGTGAGAAATCCAGTTGTCTCAGTCTAAGAAAATATGAACCTACGGATATTAAGGCCAAATCGTGTTAGAGCCTTAAATCTTAGATTGAATTGATGAATAGATTTTCCACAGTAATTTGCGAAGTTGCATAATTAATGATGACATTTGTCGAAAATAATTTTCAACTATCAATTGTAGATGTCAGATATTTGGATCTGAATGATCCTTTGGTTGTCCAAATTTGACTATGAGAATCGGCGGTTAGACTAATTTGATTGACATGTGAAAACCTCGACGTAATTGGTATTGGGTGCAAACATCCCATATAGTCTAGCTACTGTCAGTTGTCCATGTTCAACTCAAGTCGATCGAACAAGCCTAGGGTGGTGGGCCTAACTTTAAATACCCCTTGGTTCGGACGATTTACCAACTGACCCAACATCATAAGCAATCCTAAACATTGCAAGGACTAACCATTCATTAGGAAACTATAACAAGATTTCATATAAAGCATAAATTCAATGACACTACTACTTAGGCATTTCATTAAACATGTGAGCATCAATAGAAATAACACACTCGAGCATTTCATCAAACATGTGAGCATCAATAGAATAATACATTAAATCATGTAGGCATTTTATCAAATATGTGAGCATCCATAAACAGGCAATAACACATATTGCGATCAATACAAAATAAGAACATGTTAGCACATGATAAGTTATTTACAAACAATAAATCATTAACTAAGACCCTCAAGGGTCGTAAATGGCAATATATAAATAATGGTCTGCACTTTTAAGTAGGAATCTCTGATTTTGATCTCCCACGGTTAGGGATTTTGCAGAAAATGATTCCTACACCAATTTCGAAGTATCTAGGTGAGATTCATGCAATTCCATTTAGAAAAACCTAGCTTGGCAAATGAGATGGATTCAATTAAGGAGAACAGTTGAGGCTAGGGCTTGATTGAAGGGAATCAATCAAGAACACTCTAGGATCTCCCTCCTTCTCTCTTTCTCTCTTTGTCTCTTCCTCTCTTTCTGTTGCTCCTTGAAAATCGACACCCGAGTACATAGACTTTGATCCTGAGTTCCCGGGTGTTAACTAAAAAAAAATATATGTGTGACTTAGTTTAGTTCACATTTATTCAACACACGAATAATCAGAGTTGCGCAATTCAATTTAGTGGAACCAAAGCTAAGTAGAGATGACAAAAATCAACAAATATAGGGCAAATAGTCGAAGTACAATTAAAAAGTGGTGTCCATTCAAATGTGGATTATACAAGCCACAATATACATACTCGAGATGGTTAAAGTGTAGAGTATTTAGTTTACGCCAAATCCTCAAAAACATAAAGATGGTGGCACAAGATGATCTAAGCCTACCCTTCTGAGGTCTCAGTATTACATGCATCAATTATATGCTTGGTTGGTTTTTTAAAACACCATCTCAGGTGGGAGTGAGTAGCTAACTCAGTGGTTCCATTAGTTCTAAGTCACACATGTTATCGACTCAACTATTATAGTTAATGATAAAATAAGAAATCAATCACTTCCTAAATACTCTTGTTAAATGCAGATCATGAAATGATGCATGCACCTCACAATCCAATACTCCCTCACAAGCGACTTCAACGCTTATTTTATAAATGTCAACACTCCCTCATTTCGCGACTCCAACGCCAAATTGACACATCTTATCTAATGCAATGTGATTGATGTGTATATTAGCTGAGTAATTATTAAGTTTCATTCATCCAGCATATTGGCAAAGCTAAGATACCGATGTTATATTGCGAGTCCTTATCAGGATCACGTGGCTCGTTACAGTAAGTAGCGATTCCTCACCAGTGTCTCTTAATTCAAATTTAGGTATTACCCGTTTATCTCATAAATCAACAATTTCAAAGGTATAACATGATACCTAAAGGTACGAAGATCAACTCAGTATAGATCGTCACCCAAACACTACGTATGATCACTCAGTTATGAGGTGCAGACTTATCACATAAAATAAAATTACCACAAAAGAAAAGGGCTCGTCACCCAATTTCATTCACGCCCGGGTCGTTCGAATGGTACTTTGAAACGGAACCATTGACCACGTAATTTGATAGGGGGCATTCGAACAATGATCCATCACCTCCATTAGTGCTCACTGGTGGCTATGGGGAGGCTCGTCACTCCAGCATAGGCCGACAGCTTAGACACGGTGTCCCATACCACCATGCTCAGCTTATGAGTCTTAGTGGGATCATATCACACTAATGGTTATGAATAGACACATCCATTGGGAATGAGGTATCCTAGATTATATGTGGTCATATCACACATTTTGAACATACATGATCGGTCGGCCAGTGGACTAATTTGATTGACTTGCGAGAATCCCGGCATAACCGACATTGGGTGTAAGAATCCTATGTAGTCCAACTACTGTCGGTCGTCCATGTTCGACATGAGTCGATCGAAAAAGTCTATGGTGACCAACCTAAATCGGACCACTCATTGTTTTGGACGATTTACCGACTGACCCAACATCGTAGAAATCCTAAGTCTTACTATGAACTAAACACTTCATCATACAATTATAGCATATATTCTACTACGCAACCACATAGGCATTTCATTGAATATGTAAGCATCCACATGGTACTACATCTACTAGAGCATTAAATCAAACATGTGAGCATGCATAAGGTAACACAACCACCTAAGCATTTAACCAAGCATGCGAGCATCGATAAAGTAACACATTCCACCACTCAAACATTTCATCAAACATGTGAGCATCTATATCCAACCAATAACATATATTATAGTAAAATCAAAATGTTAATATATTAGCATGCACAAATTCATCTACTAGCAACTAGTCATTAACTGACACCCTTAATGGTCGATAAATAATAACCTAGAGATAATGAACCGCACCTGTAAGAAGAAATCTCCGATTTTGAGCGCCTAAGTTTGGGGATTTGGAAACAAATCATCAATTCCTAAATCAAAATCAAGAAAACACCTTTAATGACTAGAATCTACACTAGGTTGCTTAATTGAAGGGTAAGATATATTTTTTACCTCTGATTATTGGCAGGAGTGGATTTGGTGGAGGTTTGTTAGTAGCCAAAGGTTTGGTTGAAGAAGTATTAACCATACAAGGACCAATATTTCCCTCTCTCTCTCTCTCTCTCTCTCTCTCTCACACACACACACACACACACACGCACACACACACACACACACACACACACACACTCTTCACTCTCTTTCTCTTTCTTTTCTCTTCATCTCTCTCTTTCCCTTTCTCTTCTCCCTCACCTAAGCTAGGGTATGAAATTCGTATAGAAGAAGGGAGTGCCCAAATGAGGACCTTATATAGTATCAGAATTGGTGAAAATGGCCCTAAGGGCTGGGATTTTACTATACTGCCCTAGAGGAGTGTGTTTCTACCCTTTGGGGGCTACTACAGGGCATAGGAGTTGACACCCACCGTTGGTTAGTTAGCACTATTGATGATCTACACATAGATACAATTGACCTGCCATTTGGATGCGTCGATCGATGGGTATGATCAGAAGTTTGTTCGACAGTCACCAATGGTCGATCGGGGCCGCGACTATATGGATATGTGTAAGATATTAACTTACATTGTTGCCCTAAATTTTATCATGATCTAACGGTCCGAAAGCCACAACTTGGGTAAAGACTAAACGCAGATAAGTAACTTAAATTCTTGGTTAATTTAGGTAATGTTTGCACAACTCACGCACTGACCTTGCAAGTCCAAGTTAAGCGATTCAAGGCACAATCTCATCTCAATGTCTTGTGATGGACATCAAGCCCACTAAGACGAATGTCTTTCTATAGTCTTAGGTTTAGTGGCCCACTAACGAGCAGTATAGAACTTGTTTGGATAATTATGACATTTTTAGAATGAATTGGACAATGAGATTTCTTGTACGTAATGATTAGAGTTTGGACTAGCTAATTCCATAGTGTGGCCTATTCATAATTAGTGAAAATAACGATTCAGTAATAATCACTCTAAACTGTTAGTTTGTAGGCTAGCTGGGTTAATTTGGTTTGTTAATTAAAATCTGATCCCTAATTGTCTCGGCTTTAGGTTCTTCTTTAATTAGTTACGGTTGTCTTTGATTAGTCAGTGATCAGTCAGTTAGATTTGATCCCTAGATGAACAAATCACGATGCTAGACTTGAAGTTTGCGTAATTAGGGCAGATTCGTTGGCTTTCTATGGTTGATTTATTGAATTTGTGTGTTCTTTACCAATACTACTCGTGTTGTAACGTCCTGGATTTTCGTTATTTTGAATTTTTAAAAATCTTTGAATTTTTTTATATAATTAACTTATGTTGTCACTTACTGACTATTAACACTCGATGTTAGCCTATAAACGGGTGGTACTAGTGAAGAACCACACAAACCCAATCAATCAACTGTAGGAAGCTAACAAATCCACCCCGATCACGTAACCTCAAATCTAACCTCATGATTTATTCATATAGGGCTCGAATTTAGCTGACTTATCACTCACTAATCAAGACAACCACAACTAAATAAAGATCTACTAAAAGCTGAGACAACTAGGGGTCAAATCTTAATTAACAATTCAAATCAATCCATTTACTCCTTTAGCCTAAGAACCAACGGTTAGGGTTATTAGGATTGAATCATTGCTTCCACTAGTTACAAATAGGCCACACTATGAACTTAACTAACCCAAACCCTAATCATTGCGCACAAGAAATCATGCTACCCAATTCATTCCAGAAATGTCCTAATTATTTGAACGAGCTCTATAATGCTCGTTAGTGGGCCACTAAACCCGATACTATAGAAATATGTTTATCTTAATGGGCTTGATGTCCTTCGCGGGACATCGAGCCGAGATAGCGTCTCGAATCATTCAACTTAGACTCGCAAGGTGAGTACTTGAGTTGTGCGAGTACCTTATATGAAAATCTGAAACTTAAGTAAAATAAGTCCATTGCTCTTTTGCAAAGCGATAACTTTAGGACCATCATTTCAAGGCTAAATTCAGGGTACTTACTAAAGATATTTCTTCACACATATCTGTATAGCCACGACCTTGATTGATCATCGTTAACCATCGATCTAAATTAAAGCTTTCTTGGTTGATCGGTATGCCCGATCATCGTATAATTGTGTCCAATAGAGATCGCATTGTTGGACACCTATTCCATGGCTTAGATTGACCCATATGCCTTCCGTTGGGTCTCATTAGTAGGAAACAACATCCCTTAGGGTTAATATAATGAATAAAGGGCCATTAGGGCCATTTGCACTGCTTCTGGTACTATATAAAGCCTTCATTTGGGTACCCCCTCCTCCCATACGAATTTCAACAAGAGAAAAAAAATGGAAAAAGAGAGAGAGAAAGAAAAAGAAGAAGAGAAGAAGAGTGAGAGTAGGAGTGGAGAGGTTTTGGTGCTTCCCTTCATCAGTTTCCTATAATCAAAGCCCTAGCCTCGATTGTTTTCCTCTGCCAAATCCATCTCACTCGCGATTGGAGATAAGAAACAAATCTTACTTTCTAACGTAGGTTTTTCTTGGATGAATTGTTGTATTTGTATAGGAATTTATGATTTTTCCCAAATCTATAGCCCTAAGAGCTCAAAATCGGAGATTCGTTATTAAAAGTGCAGACTATTATGCCTTGGTTTTCTTTTATTGACCCTTAAGGGTCTCAATTAATGATTAGTTTCTTGTATATAAATTTGTGCATACTAATATGTTAACATTTTGATTTTTACTATAATATATGTTATTGCATGGATATGGATGCTCACATGTTTGATGAAATGTCTGACTGATGGAATATTTTCCTTTTTCAATGCTCACATGCTTGGTTTAATGCTTAGGTGGTTGTATTACTTTATGCGTGTTCATATGCTTAATTTAATACTTTAGTGAACGTAGTACACTATGGATGCTCACTTGTTCGATGAAATGCCTAAGTGAATGTGTAGTGAAACTTATGCTATAATTGTGTCATGTAGTGTTATCCATAGCGATACTTAGGATTATCACAATATTAGGTTAGTTGGCTAACCTCTTAAACTAAAAGGGTAGTCTAAGTTAGGGCGGCAACCCTAGGCTTGTTTGATCGACCCGAGTTGAACACGGACGACCGATAGTAGCTGGACTACACGGGTTTTTTACACCCAATATCGGTTGCATCAGGGTCCTCTCAGATCAATCAAATTAGTCTATTAGTCGACTGATCATGTATGTTCATAATATATGACACAATCAAATCGAATTTAGAATATCCCATTCCTAATAGATAAGTTTATTCATAACCGTTAGTGTAATACGATCCCACCAAGACTCATGAGCTGGACATGGTGGTATGGGACACTATGTCCGAGCTGTCGGCCTATGCTGGGGTGACAAGCCTCCTCGTAGTGACCAGTGAGTACTAATGGAGGTGATAAATCATTGTTCAAACTGTCCCTGTTAAATTACCCGGCCAATGGGTTTCATGCCAGAGTACCATTCAAACTACCTGGGTATGAATGAAATTAGGTGACGAGCCTTATCCTTTATGTGTTTTAGTTTTATATGACACGCCTATACTTTGGAACTGAGTGATCATACACGGTATTTGGGTGACGACTCATACCGAGTTGATCCTCATACATTTGGGTATCATGTCGTACATTTGTAATGGTTGATTTGTGATATAAATGGGTGATACCTAAATTTGGATCAAGGGACACTAGTGATGAGCTGCTATGTGTTGCAACAAGCCACGTGATCCAGATAATGATTCGTGATATTACGTTGATATCCTAGATTTGTCAATATGCTGGATGAATGGAACTTAATAATCTTTCAGCTAACAAAAGCATTCACTACATTGCATTAGATAGGATTTTACGATTTTGTGTTATAGTCGCTTGTGAGGGAGTGTTGGCATTTGTGAAATCGGCGTTGAAGTCGCATGTGAGGGAATATTGGATTGAAAGGTCCATACATCATTACATAATATTTAGAAAATGTTTGATTTCTTATTTTATCATTACCTACGCTGATTGGGTTGATAATATATGTAACTTAGAACTAATGGAATTACTAAGTTAGCTACTCACTCCCACTTGGGACGATGCTTTAAAACACCAACCAAGCATTGTTGTTTATGCAGGTTCTATCGAGGCCTCTGGTGGGTAGACTTTGGTTAGTTTACACTTTTGCCGTGATGCCTTAGGAGCGTCGGACGAATCTGGAAGACCTTTCTTTTATTTTAGTTTTGAGCTTTATGTGTAAATTTTTTCTTATGTTCGTTATCGCTTGTATAATCCCATTTTGGGCGATCATCACTATTGGATTTGTATATTTGAATTTTAGCCCTATATTTCTATATCTTTTATTATCTCTACCTTACTTCTGATTATTTGTGTGTTGAATAAATATGAATCTGAATAAGGACAAAAATGCATTTTAATTAAGTTAACACCTAGGAACTTGAGACTAGAGTCTATGTACTCGTGTACCGATTTTCGGGATGTTACATATGTATATGCTCACCTCGAGTATTAAGGTTCCGTTAGTGACCACGTGAGCTAATTATAGCGAAAAATTTTCAAGGTTTTTTAGAAATTCAAAATAATGAAAATCCGGGATGTTACACTTTCTTTCTAGGGAAAAATTCTTATGGGGAGAGGTAGTATCCAAATAAGGGCCTTATATAATGCCAGAAGTGGTGCAAATGGTCAGAAGGGATAGGTTTTCATTATATTAGTCCTATGAGAGAGTGTTTCTAACTTTTGAGGCTCATTATATGGTGTATGGGTCAATATACATCGTAGTATAGTTAGCCCTAATGATGATATACGTATGGATATGATCAACCCGCCATTTAGATGGGCTGGTCGACGGGTATGATCAAAAGTCAATTTGACGGTCATCGATGGTCGATCGGGGCCATGTCTATATGGATATAAGCAAGGCATTAACTTAGGTTGGTCCCCTAAATTTGGTCATGATTTAATGGTTGGAGAGTCACAACTTTAGCAAAGACTGGATACATATAGTTAAATTAAGTTCTTGATTAATTTCAAAAATATTCACACATCTCATGCACTGACCTTGTGAGTTCAAGTTTAGCGATTCAAGGCACGATCTCGGCTCGATATCTCACGATGGACATCAAGCCTGCTAAGATGTTCACTCCCCAAGTATAGGGTTGTGATGTAGTAATAAAACTCGGTAAGACTGAAGTCGAATCCACAGGGACTGAAACCTGTACGTTATCTGAAAATAACCAGATCTAGAACTAAGCTAAGATGAAATCTAAACCAATTATGATTGAAGAATAATGGTGAAATAATTATCTAAAACTTAAGAAAATTCAGAGAAGGGAAACTAGGGATTCAGAGGATCCACTTGTAGAGATCAGGGAGATCTTATGCCTGCTTCACAAATCATGGAAATTAACTGAACTGACATTGATATAATTTTCAAGAGATGAAAGGTATATGAATTAGAATGGATTCTATCACCAAACCATGCCCAGGAGACAAAGCAAACAACAGAATTAAACTAATTACCAACCAATCAACATGCTATGAATGTTAGAAAGGGAACCGTCATCCGACCATGCCCAGGAGACAATGATGAACAACAGAGCGTCCTGACGTCATAAACATAAAGAGGAAAAGAACATGCTCAAAGCCATCATAGACCCATTGTAATTTCAGTCACAACAGACCATTAACGACTAAAAACATTCCCTTAATAAAACTCAAATCAACATCAGTTCAGTCTAAACAAAGGCACAACCAAAGAGGCATCCCATCACGCTATAAGCTTCACCTCTTAGCCCTAGCTAAGAGGTTTAGCCCATAAACATGTTTAGGCTAATCTCTTAAACAAATATAAAAAAGAAAAAGAAAAAGAAAACAAAACATAAAATTAAAAATAAAAAATTAGAACTCCCTGTCTCTCTCTCTCTCTCTTCACGTTCCTGCCTCCACGTCCAAGCCAGAATCGGATCCTCTTTTCGTTCTTGCCTCCAGCCGAATGGATTCCTCCTCCTCCCAAAAAGCTCTTCTATTATAGCTGCTGGAGTTCGGCTACCAAGGCCCTTGTAGAGTCTGTTTACACCACAGAAATAGAGGTTTCCTTTCGTGAGAAAAAAAAATGCTACCCAGTTGCGTAACTTGACGATGCCACATCCTCCTCCTTCCTTGTCTTCTTTCGAAAGAGACAACGTCTCCTTGGACTTTTCCAAGCGCTATACATGATAGACGGTCTGGATTTTCGAATCAATTAGAGATGGTGGGCCGAGGTAATCTGGAAAATCTGGATTTCCTAGATTTCGCAGCCTGCGCACCGTGAGCTGCGCTGGAACGATGGTGGGGCCCATTTCGATGCAGTCCGGAGAAATCTAATCCGTTTACTGCATTCCCCTTGAAGAATCGGTCAGGCACGGACGATTTTGGCTCCGTTTTGATGCGGCCCACGGAGTTTTAATTCAGCCGTCCGTTTCGCATTTGAACGGTAGAAAAACCGATCTCCGTAATTTCTTGAAGTTTCGTCACCTAGGACGTAGTAATATAAGCCTTGTGATTCTGGTGAACGGTTCAGATCAATTAGAGGGACCGAGATGGTGGCCCAGAAGGATCATCCGCACGCTCTGTTTGTGGATAGAGCCGGCGTAATGTCCCTGGCAGTTGTTTGGTGGGCCCTTGATCGAAGCAAATAGAGAATCCATTCCATCCATTTGGTTTGCAGTGAAATTTCAGTCCGGAAGGAAAGCCTTTTCATTTCCGATGATGAGGCCCACTGAATCTATTCTTCGGTCGTCAATCACGCGTTAGAGACTTCATGTACAGGTGTACGTTTTCATGGGGTACAAAATCCACCTAGGCGATGGTCATACCCCCCATCTGGTCTCAATGGACGGTCCAGATCATACGTTTGGATCATCGGTGGGGCCCACAACGAAAAACCAGCGGACGTCAATTTGACCGCTGGACGTTTTACGCAGAGAGACGGGTCAGCCCGTCTTTGACCGGGCTGACTGTCCGGTGCACAACCGGTGCGTGTACACCATGTACACGCACTGTCCATTCACGATCGACTGTGATGCTTGTGAGAAATCCGTGCTGTCCATCTTGTTCTCCATCTCTTTTCAACCGAGGAGACCGAAGTTGAAGCCTGTCCAGATATCAAGTGGGCCCCAAAGTGAAGATTAATGGGCTAATCTGTCCGTTGGCCCACTTCCCGAGGTATCCAATAGTTGAAAATTGACGTGTACGGTTAATTTATGGCTCACATCCCATCTAAGGAGTCTCATGTCAAACAGACGGTGAGAACCCCGTGATCTTGTATTCTGCACTAGTTTCGGGCCTTTTTAATGTGAACGGCTTGATTTCCTCGGATCCCTGGTACGTAAATTCTTCAATATTGGTCCTCTGGAGTCCGTCCCTTGCCTGTGGTGTCATCAGAGCGTTAAATTCATGCTTTACGTGCTCTTTTACAATCAAAGCTCCTAATTTCAACCTGCAGCATAAACACGATTAAGTCGGCCTTTAAACAATATTATGTTCGTAAATCCAAGCAGTAACTAGGGTCTGATATGCAATATTTGACCCTCAACACAACCCCCAACCAGCATTTTGCTAGTCCCGAGCAAAATATGCGAAAAATAAGTTGAGAATTACAGGAGAATTTCTATGAACTCGAGTGATTTTGGAAAACAATCCAGATATTTAGAATTTAACAATTCATGAATGTTGGGCCTTACTCTCTCCTAGACTTAAGCACACGGTAAACTTCATAACCAAGTTCAAAGTATTAGTCCCTTAATTAGAATAATCCTAAACATTGAGTTCCACAGGTGTAAAGTGCAATCCCAACTTTCAACATTAATATTCAATTCTTTATTTCAGGATATCGTTGGTAACCAACAAGAGAATTCATGATAATCAAAGCTTGCCTCAAAGATCATCTTTTCATTCCTTCAACTTTTGATTTTTTTTTTTTTTTTTATTTTTTTTATTTTTTTTAACGTCTAAGAAGGGAATCAAGTCTCCTCTCCTATAGGGAGCAAACCTATGGTGAAAACTGTATACCCAAATCTTTTTGTATATTATCCATGGGGAATGAAATCCACACTTATAGGGAGCAAACCTATAGTGAAGATTCTTTGCCTAACCTTTTTCAATGGTATCTTTTCCGTTTAATTGATCATGACGGGCAATTGTTTAAGTTGGTTGCTTCTATGCTTACTGATCACCAATTTAACCCTTCACTTTCAAAAAAAAAAAAAAATGAAATCTTAATGTGTAAACGAGATGTGACATGTGAAATCATGACTCAATCAATGTTTACAACTTCTAATCATGGATTAATAATTCAACCTTAACTGTGAAATGTAACGGACAACTGAATCCAAGAGTAGTAAATCACCAACATTCCATATCATGTAATTCTGAATAAAAGATGGTCGTCAAATCACTTCGAATTCACCAGAAAGTCCAGAAAAAATTTTAAAAATTTTCACAATTTTTGCTCAAGACGAAGAAAACCTCAAGACGAAGAAAACACCGATTTGGTAACCTAATCTCCCACCCCCAACCTAAAATCCACATTGTCCTCAATGTAAAAGATATAAGCATGCTATGCACATGGGACAACAAAAGTAAAAGAGAAGTGATGGGAAGATAGTACCTGGATGATGAGTTGTGAGAGACTTTCCAAGAGATTACAACATGGAATCCAATCAGCACGAGAGAGAAAGCAACACAAAACTAACAAAAATAAAATTCTACCTATACCACTTTTGCAGGTGCTTTCGATTGCATTTAGCGCATGCAAGAAGCCTTTAAACCCCTAGGTTTCCCCTAGTGGACGAGTTGTAGTCTCGTGAGGGTTTGCAGCAATGTTACCCACAAACATTGAACTAACTAATTATGAAAAAGAAATGGAATGAAAAGATGGGTTGCCTCCCAGGAGCGCTAAGTTTATCATCTTCAGCCAGACAAATAAAGCAACTACCCTAGTCCTAAGAAAGCGATAAACCTACCTATACCTCCATCAGACTAGGAGATCAGTCCTGGTAAACAGGATCATTCAGAGGTATGGACATGTCCTCTGAATCAAATTTCTCGACAAATGGCTTTAAGCGATGTCCATTTACTTTAAACTCTTTGCCATTGTCAGGGTCTCTTATCTCGACGGCCCCATGAGGATATGCAGTAACAACAATGTAAGGGCCGGTCCAACGAGATCGAAGCTTACCCGGAAAGAGATGTAATCGAGAATTATACAAAAGAACTTTCTGGCCTGGCATGAATGATTTTCGTAGAATATGTTGGTCATGAAACACCTTCATCCTGTCCTTGTAAATTCTCGAGTTCTCGTATGCGTCGTTCCGGATTTCTTCGAGTTCATTTAATTGAAGTTTGCGTAGCGAGCCAGCGTTGTTCAGATTTAAATTCAAATTTTTGATTGCCCAGTAGGCTCTATGTTCCAACTCCACAAGTAAGTGGCAAGCCTTCCCATAGATGAGTCTAAAGGGAGACATTCCAATAGGGGTTTTAAAAGCAGTACGGTAAGCCCATAAGGCATCGGTCAATCGAATTGACCAATCCTTACGGTCAGGGTTAACCATTTTCTTCAAAATGTGTTTGATCTCCCTATTGGAAATCTCAGCTTGCCCACTTGTCTGTGGGTGGTATGGGGTGCTCACCTTATGAGAGATACCATATTTCTTTATTAAACTTTCGAATGACCTATTACAAAAGTGTGAGCCCCCATCACTAATGATGGCTCAAGGCGTTCCGAATCGGGAAAGGATGTTTTCCTTCAGGAATTTAATGACCGTGCGATGGTCATTAGTTCGACACGGAATCGCTTCGACCCATTTAGTGACATAGTCTACGGCAAGTAAGATATATAAATTCCCAAAAGATTGGGGGAATGGTCCCATGAAATCGATGCCCCAGCAATCAAATGCCTCTATGATAAGAATGAGATTCAAGGGCATCATATTTCGATGGGACAATGCTCCCAATTTCTGACAACGCTCACAAGCTTTGCAAAACTCATGAGTGTCCCTGAACATAGTGGGCCAATAGAAGCCACACTGCAGAATCTTGGCTGTGGTCTTTTTTGTAGAAAAGTGACCACCACAGGCCTGTGAGTGACAGAAGGAGATGACACTCTGATGCTCATCGTTTGGCACACATCTCCTCAAGATTTGGTCTGGGCAATATTTAAATAAGTATGGATCATCCCAAAAGAAGTTGCGCACCTCGGTGAAAAATTTCTTCTTATCTTGCGCAGTCCAATGTGTCGGTATGGAACCTGTAGCAAGATAATTAGCGATATCAGTGAACCAAGGTGAATGGGAGACTCTGAACAATTGTTCATCAGGGAACATGTCATTGATATGGGTCACCTCAAGGGAATCAGAGGTATTAAGGCGAGAAAGGTGATCGGCCACTACGTTCTCTACTCCCTTTTTATCTTTAATTTTCAAATCAAATTCTTGGAGTAGAAGGATCCATCGTATCAGGCGGGGCTTAGAATCATTCTTAGAAAGAAGATACTTCAGTGTCGCATGATCTGTATAGATAATGATCTTGGATCCGATCAGGTAGGACCTAAATTTGTCTAAGGCGAACACCACGGCTAAGAGTTCTTTTTCTGTAGTCGAGTAGTTCACTTGGGCAGGATTTAAAGTCCTACTCACATAATGGATGACGTAGGGCCTCTTATCTTTTCTCTGGCCTAGAACCGCTCTAAGAGCATAATCAGAAGCGTCGCACATAAGCTCAAAAGGAAGGCTCCAGTCGGGTGGTTGCATGATGGGTGCAGTGGTTAACATACCTTTAAGCTTGGTGAAAGCTTCCTGGCATTGCTCAGTCCACTCGTATGGAATATCCTTTTGAAGAAGATTACATAAAGGACGAGAGAGGAGACTAAAGTCCTTTATGAATCGCCTGTAAAATCCTGCGTGTCCTAAGAAGGATCGCATGTCCCTAATGTTCTTGGGTGGAGGCAGGTTAGAGATAAGATCGATTTTTGCCTTATCTACCTCAATTCCCTTGGACGAGATGATATGTCCAAGGACAATCCCCTTATGAACCATGAAATGACACTTCTCCCAATTAAGTACCAAGTTGTTTTCTTCACATCTTTTCAGCACACATTTAAGACTTTCCAAGCATTTGCTGAAAGATGAGCCATAGACAGAGAAATCGTCCATGAAGACCTCTAGATATTGCCCCACCATATCAGAAAAGATACTCAGCATACATCGCTGAAAGGTGGTAGGGGCATTACATAGTCCAAATGGCATCCTTCGGTAAGCAAAGGTGCCATAGGGACATGTAAATGTGGTCTTTTCCTGGTCCTCAAGGGCAATTTCAATCTGATTGTAGCCCGAATACCCGTCAAGGAAACAGTAATAGGAATGACCAGCTAGCCTTTCTAAGATCTGATCAATGAAGGGCAAAGGAAAGTGATCCTTCCTTGTAACGGTATTCAACTTTCTGTAGTCAATGCACATTCTCCAACCAGTAGTGACACTAGTTGGCACGAGTTCATTATTAGCATTGGCTACGATGGTGATTCTGGACTTCTTAGGAATCACCTGAGTTGGACTCACCCATTGACTATCAGATATGGGGTATATAATACCCACATCCAATAGTTTAAGAACCTCGGTCTTAACCACTTCCTTCATGTTTGGATTTAGTCTACGTTGTGGTTGCCGAGCGGTCTTCGCATTTTCCTCAAGATATATGTGGTGAGTACAAATCGAGGGATCGATTCCCTTGAGGTCCGCTATCGTCCATCCTAGGGCTCCTTTATGCTCAATGAGAGTAGATATGAGCATACTCTCCTGTTCTTTCTCCAGGTGGGCAGAGATCACCACCGAGTATGTCTCATCTTGACCTAAATAGGCATATTTCAAATCAGATGGCAAAGGTTTTAGGTCAAGCTTTGGTGCCTTGAAGTTAGACGGTAGAGGCACTACATCAGTTTGTGGCAATTCTTCAAATTGTGGCCTCCACCGGTTAACTTCAAGTACCGGTGCAATATCAAGCAAGGCACACGTCTCCCTAATCATATCATCATCAAACTCATGGGAGTGGGCCAAGCACGTCTCTAGAGGATCAGAGGATAAATTAAGGGGTCTCCTATCTTCCACGAAAGTATCGATCATGTTAATGTCGTGGACATCGTCATCATCCTCTGAGTTGCTGCAGTTATTAAAAAAAATGTTTGACTCCAATGTCAAATTTTTGAACGACATAGTCATGACACCATTCCTGCAATTGATGATTGCATTTGACGTGGCAAGGAATGGGCGACCAAGAATGACGGGAATCTGAGTGCTCATGTTATTGATGGGTTTGGTGTCCAGGATGATAAAATCTACAGGGGGTAGTAAAATCTATCGACTTGGACTAACACATCCTCAATAATCCCTCTTGGTACATGAATAGTTCGATCGGCAAGTTGTAGTGTGGTTAGGGTGGGTTTTAACTCACCCAACCCTAACTGTTTGTATACCGAGTAGGGAATCAGATTGACGCTTGCTCCTAAGTCAAGAAGTGCATGATCAATTCGATGGCTCCCGATTACACATGATATGGTTGGGCTACCGGGATCCTTGAATTTCTGCGGCACGTCTTGCTTCAGGATGGCACTCACTTTCTCAGTCAAGAAGATCTTCTTTTGAATACTCTGTCGTCTTTTGGTCGTGCATAGGTCTTTTAAAAATTTTGCATATAAAGGAACTTGTTTTACGACATCAAGTAGAGGAATGTTGACTTTCACTTATTTCAACACCTCCAGAATATCCTGAGAGTTAGAAAGACGTTTTGGTGCAACCAACTGTTGGGGGAACGGAGCAACTGGCTTCTCCAGAAGTTCCAGTTCTAATTTTTGTGGGACATCACTAGATCCATCATTATTGTCCTTTTCTGGTTCTTGAGGCTTTTCGGCCCTAATCGGAAGGGTTTTATCAATGATCTTTCCACTCCTAAGAGTGGTGATGGATTTAGCGTGCCCCATTTGATTTGAAGAGCTGGGATCATTTATCTCGTATTGCGGTTTAGGATTGGGGAGCGGTTGTGCAGGAAGCATCCCCTTTTCTATAACCATCATACGTGAATCTATTTTTTGCATAAAGTCTGTAAGTCCACGCACTGACTGAGCTAGCTCTTGTATGAAATTTTGAACCGGTTCTTCTTGAGGTTTCCCCTAATTTGGATTTTGATTGAAGAAACTTTGAGGGGTAGTAGTTTATCCATTCTTCCAACTAAAATTTGGATAATTTCTCCAACCAGGATTGTATGTATTGGAGGTAGATCTATTGAAAGGTCTTTAATAGTTATTTACGGCATTAGTTTGCTCATTCAACACTCCTCGAAAAGCAGATATTGTAGGACAATTTTCAGTTGTGTGAATGTTGCAATCACAGATGCCGCAAACAATTTCATTAACCTTATCCTTCTTTCCTTCCATGGCCTCGACTCTTCGTATGAGATTAGTCACTTTAAAATTTACATCATTCTCTTCTTTCAGGAGATACACTCCACTTTTCTCCTTAGATTGAGTTGGCCTAGACGTGGTGTTTGATTTTGGGTAATGGTCCTAAGATTGTGCATTTTCGGCAAGTCTATCGAGATAATCCCATACCTCATCGACCTCTTTATTCATGAATTCTCCATTACACATTGTCTCAACCAGTTGGCACATGGAAGATGTCAGTCCATCATAGAAAAAATTTGTAATGCACCACATTTCAAAACCGTGTTATGGGCATGAACTGACAAGATCCTTGAACCTTTCCCAACATTGGTAGAATGTTTCATCTTCCTTTTGGGCGAAGTTCATGATTGCTTTTCTGAGGGTAATCGTTTTATGGTGTGGGAAAATTTTCTTTATGAATTTCCTCTGCATATCATTCCATGTGCCAATGGATCTAGGATGCAGTGAATGTAACCACGTCTTAGCCTTCTCTTTCAAGGAAAAAGGAAAGAGTTTCAGCCTGATTGTATCCTCGGATACATTGGGAAAGTATAAGGTGGCTATAATCCCATCGAACTCTTTCAAATGTAAGTATGGACTTTCTGATTCAAGCCCATGGAATTTAGGAAGGAGTTGGATAACTCCTGGCTTGATGTCCATCTGTCCTGTGTTTTCAGGAAAAATCATGCATGAGGGCGTGCTCACCCCCGCCGGTTGTAAATAATCCCGTAAAGTACGAGGCGGGGGTGCTTGATGCACCTCATTCTCATCATGTACTTCCTCATCCATATGTTGAGGTAGTGCTTGAGGTTGATTTGCAGCCATAACCTCAATTAACTCAGGGGTATTCGAGCGGTGTCTAATCCTGCGATGGACAGTCAACCCCTCAACTAATCCTCCTTCAGTCAAGAGACGTCGAGTGTCGTCACGGGCCCACTTGGGCATGAAACACTCGCAGCCCTCAATCAAATTCTAAACCTAATCCTAAGAAAGAAAATGAAAATCTAGAAAGAAAGAGAGAGTTGGAAGGAGATTACCAAATTGGAGTCCCTAAGCTAAAGACCTGCAAAATAAAACAAAATAAGTTAGTTTCTAAATAGAAGAAGTTTCTAAAACAAACCAAATCTAAAGAGTTAGAAAATCTAGAAAATCAGAAAGAGTTTACCAAATTAGAAGTTCTATCTTAACAACCTATAGAATAGGAAATAGGTTAGTTTTATGAATTAAATAGAAAACAAAATTAAAATTAGTAAAATCCTAATCTTAAACTAACTCTAAATCCAATTAATTTCAGAAAATCATAGCACGTCGATCCCTCAAGAATCCGCCTAAAAACTTATTCACTCCCCAAGTATAGGGTTGTGATGTAGTAATAAAACTTGGTAAGACCGAGGTCGAATCCACAGGGACTGAAACCTGTACGTTATCTGAAAATAACCAGATCTAGAACTAAGCTAAGATGAAATCTAAACCAATTATGATTGAAGAATAATGGTAAAATAATTATCTAAAACTTAAGAAAATTCAGAGAAGGGAAACTAGGGATTCAGAGGATCCACTTGTAGAGATCAGGGAGATCTTATGCCTGCTTCACAAATCATGAAAATTAACTGAACTGACATTGATATAATTTTCAAGAGATGAAAGGTATATGAATTAGAATGGATTCAATCACTAAACCATGCCCAGGAGACAAAGCAAACAACAGAATTAAACTAATTACCAACCAATCAACATGCTATGAAGGTTAGGAAGGGAACCGTCATCCGACCATGCTCAGGAGACAATGATGAACAACAGAGTGTCCTGACGTCATAAACATAAAGAGGAAAAGAACATGCTCAAAGCCATCACAAACCCATTGTAATTTCAGTCACAACAGACCATTAACGACTAAAGACATTCCCTTAATAAAACTCAAATCAACATCAGTTCAGTCTAAACAAAGGCACAACCAAAGAGGCATCCCATCACGCTACAAGCTTCACCTCTTAGCCCTAGCTAAGAGGTTTAGCCCATAAACATGTTTAGGCTAATCTCTTAAACAAATATTTAAAAAAAAAGAAAAAGAAAACAAAACATAAAAATAAAAATAAAAATTAGAACTCTCTCTCTCTCTCTCTCTCTCTCTCTCTCTCTCTCTCTCTCTCTCTCTCTCTTCACGTTCCTGCCTCCATGTCCAAGCCAGAATCGGATCCTCTTTTCGTTCTTACCTCCAGCCGAATGGATTCCTCCTCCTCCCAAAAAGCTCCTCTTTTATAGCTGCTGGAGTTCGGCTGCCAAGGCCCTTGTAGAGTCCGTTTACACCACAGAAAACAGAGGTTTCCTTTCGTGAGAAAAAAAAACGCTACCCAGTTGCGTAACTTGACGATGCCACATCCTCCTCCTTCCTTGTCTTCTTTCGAAAGAGACAACGTCTCCTTGGACTTTTCCAAGCGCTATACATGATAGACGGTCTGGATTTTCGAATCAATTAGAGATGGTGGGCCAAGGTAATCCGGAAAATCCGGATTTCACAGCCTGCGCACCGTGAGCTGCGCTGGAACGATGGTGGGGCCCATTTCGATGCAGTCCGGAGAAATCTAATCCGTTCACTGCATTCCCCTTGAAGAATCGGTCAGGCACGGACGATTTTGGCTCCGTTTTGATGCGACCCACGGAGTTTTAATTCAGCCGTCCGTTTCGCATTTGAACGGTAGAAAAACCGATCTCCGTAATTTCTTGAAGTTTCGTCACTTAGGACGTAGTAATATAAGCCTTGTGATTCTGGTGAACGGTTCAGATCAATTAGAGGGACCGAGATGGTGGCCCAGAAGGATCATCCGCACGCTCTGTTTACGGACAGAGCCGGCGCGATGCCCCTGGCAGTGTGTTTGGTGGGCCCTTGATTGAAGCAAATAGAGAATCCATTCCGTCCATTTGGTTTGCAGTGAAATTTCAGTCCGGAAGGAAAGCCTTTTAATTTCCGATGATGAGGCCCACTGAATCTATTCTTCAGTCGTCAATCACGCGTTAGAGACTTCATGTACAGGTGTACGTTTTCATGGGGTACAAAATCCACCTAGGCGATGGTCATACCCCCCATCTGGTCTCAATGGACGGTCCAGATCATACGTTTGGATCATCAGTGGGGCCCACAATGAAAAACCGGCGGACGTCAATTTGACCGTTGGACGTTTTACGCAGAGAGACTGGTCAGCCCGTCTTTGACCGGGCTGACTGTCCGGTGCACAGCCGGTGCGTGTACACCATGTACACGCACTGTTCATTCACGATCGACTGTGATGCTTGTGAGAAATCCGTGCCGTCCATCTTGTTCTCCATCTCTTTTCAACAGTGGAGACCGAAGTTGAAGCCTGTCCAGATATCAAGTGGGCCCCAAAGTGAAGATTAATGTGCTAATCTGTCCGTTGGCCCACTTCCCGAGGTATCCAATAGTTGAAAATTGACGTGTACGGTTAATTTATGGCTCACATCCCATCTATGGAGTCTCGTGTCAAACAGGCGGTGAGAACCCCGTGATCTTATATTCTGCACTAGTTTTGGGCCTCTTTAATGTAAACGGCTTGATTTCCTCGGATTCCTGGTACGTAAATTCTTCAATATTGGTCCTCTGGAGTCCATCCCTTGCCTGTGGTGTCATCAGAGCGTTAAATCCATGCTTTAAGTGCTCTTTTATAATCAAAGCTCCTAATTTCAACCTGCAGCATAAACACGATTAAGTCGGCCTTTAAACAATATTATGTTCGTAAATCCAAGCAGTAACTAGGGTCTGATATGCAATATTTGACCCTCAACATAAGACGAACATTGTCACGCCCAAAACTCAGAAACCGGGCTCACAAAATTTTTGATCGCCGAATCCGGTGCCGACAGCCTCCATAGTACCCAATTCTCGGCTCCCGGCACCTATACACCAGGTTCAGATCCTGAGATTCTACAAGGAGTATTTCAAACGTGTTTTTGATTCGTAATAAGCATAACCATAAGCATAACCCACGAACAATAACCATAAGAACACCATCACAAAATCCACTATGATAAAAAACTTTAAGGTACAATGCGTATGAAGGGAAATATAAGATAACAATAACGGAAACTCCTGAAACTCGATTATACGCTCTTACTGTGGCGAGGCTACGGCTATGTCTCGGCGTCACCTGCATGCATCAATCGTACATAAGCTTATAGAAAACTTAAAGAGTGGTGTAAATGTGTGGGCAATATGAGCGTGCTTAGAATGCAATGTCAGAGTAATGTGGAATCATATTGATGAATATATGAATGCAATCAGCCGTACTATGGCTATGCGGTGTAAGACATGAATGTTATTGGTTTTATCAAGACCATACGATGCGAGATGCAACTCAAGCATGCAAATCCTTATCCGCATATCAATGCAGCTCATCACTAGAGCATCAAATATCAGTATGATTCTCACTCCGGATAATCACCGGGGTTTAGTATACTCCAAATGACATTGCCTCATTTTTTAGGCGCGCAGTCCAAGTGAGTGTAAGAAACCTCATTATCCGCCTAGCCAATAGTCTGCCAATACCTATCCGGTACGTCAATAGCGAACCCATTCACAAACTGGTCAAACTCAGCCTAGCAATCCCCCTACCCTCGGGCGGGTTAGCCCACACCCATTTCCAACCAACCATGACACAGTGAGAGACACGGCCTCCTGGTATTCGGCTCTCATGCGCTCATATATCCACTCGGTTTCGACGTTGGAGTCATCCTCTGGTATAATTGGGTTTAAGAATTTTCACCCAGGGACATCTATGGTGCCCCGATGCTAGTAATAATATTTTCGGTGTCCGATCCTGCCATCCACGATGTGTCTGTGGAGGCGACAGCCCTGATGGCATTAGGGCTTACAGTAATCACAATCACACAAATGCAAAGTGCATGAGTCACGCAGTCCAATCATGCATCAATCCTTCGCATACCGTGCGCTCATGTGGGGTAACTCTGCCTATCAGGGAGTCCCATAAACTACCTGCACTATGGCATATGCAATGACCAATCACATCTCATAACAAACATACAGATGATGCGTATGGGCATGTATTATAATGCTATGCTGTCACAAACTCATAATCAGCAACGGTAGCCGGTATCGGCAATCAGCACCAATAATCGGCATTGATAATCAACCTCGAAGCAAGGAGGGGCCCATAGATGGATGGCCGATGATGGATCAATTAAAATCAATAGTGCCCAAGCACTTGGGTTAACCCACTAGAGAATGATGAGAATGGGCCTAACAAGGCCTAAGGGAAGGTCATAATGTGGACGTTCAACCATCATTGCCCATCAATGTGGACCTTTAACCAACATTGCTCATAAGGAATAGCGCTCATAGGGCCAATCGTATAATGGGCCCCTAGCCTCATACAAGGGCCTAACATACATCATCATGGGCCTCACTTATGGGGCATATACGCATCACATTGGGCTTCACTCATGAGCCAATATAACATTGGGCCGTATCAAATGGGTCGAATCAAATGGACCGAAACAAATGGGCTGAATCAAATGGGCCGAATCAAATAGGCCAAATTAAATGGGCCGAGTCAAATGGGCTGATTCAAATGGGCCGAATCAAATGGACTGAATCAATGAGCCGAATCAAACAGGTCGATTCAAATGGGCCCAAACCAACCACACCATTCATCTATAGCTAGAGATCATTTTAGAGCATTATCACAAAATGAATCATATCCCAAGGATCATTTGGACCATACCATAAATGGCAGTGGTGATAATGATTTCCACTGTTGAATTCCAGCGGGCCCCACCATAGTATTTATTTTCCATCCAATTTGTTCATAAGGTCACAAAGACCTGAATAGGGAGGAAAAAACAAATATTATATTGATTCAAAACTTTTGTAACCCAAAGGGTTTCAATGGTAGATGTCCAACTCCACTATTTTCTATAGTGTGGTCCACTTGATACTAGATCTATCTTATTTTTATTCCCAAGCCTTAGGACTGGCTCACCAAATGGATAGACGGTTTGGATGAGCCATATACAATAGAGTGGGGTCCACGAGCATGTCAGATGGGTGAACTGTTGGATGGAAAACGTCCATCGTCATGGGGTGCTAACCGTCCAGCGAATGGACGGTCCTGATTCTACCAGGTGGGTGGACCGTTCGGATGGAAAAACATCCATCATGGTGGGGCGTACGTGGCACCGTCCAGATGGACGGTGCAGATGAAACACATATTACAATGGTGGGTCCCACCAGATAGATGACCGGCGTGGATTTCACCTCACACCACAACCGTCCAGCGGTTGCCATGGTGAGTGGGTCCCACGTGGTGGCCACCTCCCACATATTATATATATGTGTGTGTGTATATAACATATGTACATGTATATATATATATATATATATTCATATATTACATTATTTAATTTATATTTATATTTATTTATTTATTTATTTTATTATTATTATTATTATTATTTGCAAATATTCCAGTGTCCAGATTGTTGGATGCTGGGCAGTTACCTGCCTCTGAATGGTACACCGTCCAGGGATCTGGATGGTGATTTGGATGATGTGGGGGTCATAGCATCAAGGTGGGTCTACGTGGTGTGGCCCAGCCGCCCTAGATCCAACTGATATTTTTGTTTTTCCTTCATCTAGGTTTGTCCAAACGGACGGGCAGCAATCCCGCCCGCGGGACAGTCCAATAAGGTGGATCCGGTGCATGGACGGCATGGATGTGCTCCATACTTCATGGTGGGCCACACACACACACACACACACCAGGTGGGCCACACACCTCTACATCATACAAGAGAGAGAGAGAGAGAAAAAAGACGTGAAGGGGAGGGACCTCGCCACTATTGTGTCCTCCTTAGTACAATTTATACATCAAGTGGGTCCCACAACAAGTGGGCCCTTAAAACAAAAGAATCAACGGCGGATCACCCACATATCAGCCTTTTTTTAAAAAAGCTCCTTGGACTCATATGCTTCTTGTTTTCAATTTTGATAGAGGTTGATGAAGAATGAAGGGATGAGATGAGAGATGAGAGAGTGGGAAAGTGGGCCACACTTAGTTTTTGGGAAAGCTTAGGGAGCTTGGACATTGGAAGCTCTCTTGGGAGTTGGGAGATTGCTTAAAGAATGAGAGAGAGAGAGAGAGAGAGGAATGATGGATTGATAAAGAATGGCGAAATGGGTGTGTAAGGAATGGGGATGGAAAGGTATGGGTTTAGTTGAAAATTGTGTAAAAGAGGAATGGGTGGGAAGAGAGAGTTGACTTGGAAAAAAGAGGGAGTGGGTGCTTGTACTTGTGATAGAGTGAGGTGGCATTGGGTATGGAGGGAGTACTTGACTTGATTGATGAGACATGTTGTAGAGATTCTCTCGAAATTTAGAACGTGCGGCATTTCTTTGGAATAAACGCAGGCCCACATCTCCTGGCTCACGACGTTGGAATCGCGACGACGGCGCGGTTGCTAAGGTACAAGTTTCGGGTTGAGTCGACTTCGGATCACGCGCAAATGTCGGATATAGGTCGAGGGTTGCCGGAATTCGATTGGGAGGACCGCGGAAGTCTATAAAATGGTACAGACGATGATACGGGCCTTACAAACATCTTTCTATAGTCTTGGGTTTGGTGGCCCATTAATAAGCGGTGTAGAACTTGTTCGAAAAATCATGATATTTTTTGAATGAATTGGGTGGCGAGATTTCTTGTACGCAACGATTAGGGTTTATATTAGCTAAGTTCATAGTGTGTCTTATTTGTAAAACCGTTGGTTCTTAGGCTAATGGAGTAAATAGGTCAGTTTGGTTTGTTAATTCCTAGTTATCTCAACTTTTGATAGGTCTTTATTTAGTTGCGGTCGTTTTGATTAGTCAACGATAGGTCAACTAGGTGTGGGCCCTGGATGAAGAAATCACGAGGTTCGACTCAAGGTTTAAGTGATCGGGCATATTCGTTGGCTTCCTACGGTTGATTAATCGAATTTGTGCAGTTCTTTACTGGTACCACCGGCGTATAGACTCACTTTGAGTATTAATAGCTAGTAAATGACAACATAAGCTAATTATAGTGAAAAGTTTCAAGGGTTTTTGAAAATCCAAATAGCGGAAATCTAGGTCGTTACAAGCAGTCACCTGACACGCTTTTTTCCTACCTAAGATCATGATCCCCTCTCCTCTATGTTAATTTCACGAGAAGGGGACAAGTGTCCACCATCGGCTCACCACGAGATGGCGGCCGATTTTAATCTATAAATGCAGTATAATAGTTGTCATTCCAGGAGATAATGATAGAGAGATAAAGAGGGTCAGTGAGTGAGAGGCGTAGGGTGGGTCCTACTTTCCGAGACTTCAGAGATTTCCTGACTGACATTGAGGTCCTACTCGATTAAGGAGACTAGCTCTAGATAAAACCGTCTACAAAACAAGCCATCGAAGTTAAAGAGTAGGTTTAGAATCAAGGACATTCAATAACCCCTTTTGTAGAAAAGGGTGTTGATTCTTGCATTGTCATTCTCACATCTCAAATCAACTTACATTCCAGTCACAAATTCCAAACACATCAAAAGTACACAGTCACAAATTCCAGACACATAAAAAATACACAGTCACCCCTTGTGCCATTTATTTTCTCCTTTTGACCACTCGAAGTCTTAAACTTCTTGAAGCACGACTATATACAATAATGTTGAAACTCCATTGAATCTCTTAAAAAACTATTAAATCCCATAAAGTAAAGATTGTATATTGCACATGCAGAAAATGATGCCTATTCATCCATTTCCTTTTCTGTAATTGAGGCCCTTACTTAGAATCTATAGTTGTAGACCAACTCTATGAGTCGCTTAAGTTGAAGATCTTATGATTCTCTAACCTTTAATCGATTTTATGGTTTCTAGTCAGCTGGAGATTCTAAGCATCATTTGGCTAGTGGTGACTCTAAATTAAATGCACATGTACCTCTAACTCAACTCCACATTCAAATCAAACCAAATCAAAGAAACTAAGGAAAAAGTCGAGGAAGAGAGGGCATCACTTCCGCACTCGTAGGGGGTGGCGTTCACAAAATCATAAAAACATCACGTATCCAACTGTTATGAAAAAAAAAAAAGAAGAATGGTTTAGATTTACTCAAACGCCTTCAAACAATATATCATTTAATTTAATAGTTAGTGACATGGCAAAATTGAAACAATTGAATTTCTACGTCCAAAAATCCATTTGTGCCAAAACTTAATTCTAATTGATCCCCCCCATTTACAGTACTATAATATGACTAGTTCAAACACTAAACGAAATCCGATCATATCACCAAAACAAGACCATTCCGATACAACTTGTTGGATTTGTAGGTCTGAATGCAATGGAATGAAAGAGATTTTTCAAAAATTCAATTCAATATATTGAGCTCAGGATTCTTATTGTGCTAATGTCAGATTTCGTACTTAATCTTATCCCTTTCACTAAGGTCGCATAATAATCTCTTTCCTTTTCTTCTCTTATCATATCCTGGAGCATATCCTTCCAACTCATCCGTCTTATTTAATTAGAAGTCAATGTAGGAATGGATTAAACTACATATATTATATATCCGAATGAGAAGCCATGTCTACAAATGAAACTTAATCTTCCAACACTTTATACCGTTTTAATAAATTGAAGTTAGAGATTCTTCATATATATATATATATATATATATATATATATATATATATATATATATATATATATGTGTGTGTGTGTGTGTGTGTGTGTGTGTGTGTGTGGAAATGGTTCCATGTGCTCGACCTCAACTGTGTGGGCTCCACTGTGATATGTGTCAAAATCTACCCCATTAGTCAGATGCACCATTCCATGGTGGGCCTCTGGCTGAAAAATCAAGTCAATCCATGACTTGTGTGGGCCACACCACATACAAAAGTTGAGAAGGGTTACCCTCCCATTAAAACATTCATAATCATTTGTTGGGCCCACTGAGATGTGGTTCACAAATCCAAACCATCCATTATGTGTGTCCCACTTGGATGAGGGGCTATAACAAGTTTCAGATGCATCAAGATTTCAGGTGGGCTCGATTAAGTGCTTTTATATGTTTTAGGCATGTCTTCACATTATTTTAAATGGTATGGCCCACCTGAGTTCCGTATATGGCTGATTTTTGGAATATCCGATAATTTAAAGGGAACCCATCAAACGAACAGGGCTGATTTTTGGAATATCCGATAATTTAAAGGGAACCCATCAAATGAACAGTGTTGATGTTCAACATACATCACAGTGGGGCCCACACAGCTTGATCTCATTGGAAGTTCCCCATGAGGTGGACCGCATAGAACCAGAGTAGTTTCACTTATGTATAACTTTTCCTCCACGAGTCTCCGCATCGTAAGTCTTTATCTATTTGAAATATTATATATACATGCATAAGGCAATCCAGGTGCACCACTCGTTATGTATTTGATCCAATCATAAGTACTACATTTGACATTTAACACGTTATATGTTGATTCACGTCTTTATGGTAACAAGCTTTTGATATTTTAAATAATCTCCCATAACCCCAATCTTGTGTTCTTGGAAAAAAGAAAAAGAAAAAGAAAAAAAAACGTTCCTAGGATCTTAGTCTTTAGCATCTAATGTGAATGGTAGATCAATCTTGGAGGCGTACCATCTGTCTATTTAAAGGCAACAGATTGAAGGGTCAGTATTGTCTCACTGAGGATATTATTAGGTCATGATACTTCCATTGTGGTCCCATGAGATGAACCGTTTAGATAACCACACCGTGGGCCCCACTTTCTTTAATGGACAGCACAAGGAGCACAATGACAGTTCTGCCTACAAGGGATAGATTGACAGAATATTAAATCTCTACATATATTGTTCAATGACCTGTGGACTTGCCACGCTCCCTATGGGCTATTGTTCATTGATCTAAACCGTATATTGATATGCCTTGCTATGGGCCATCTCTCTCTCTCTCTCTCTCTCTCTCTCTCTCTCTCTCTCTCTCTCTCTCTCTCCATTTTCCAAAATAGGAGATTTTTGGGGTTCCCAAATTAGCGGTGGAAACTGGACGCAAATTGACTGTGCCTCTGCGCGACATTAAGTTCCCGTGTTCGGATAGTATGTGGGTCCGACAGAGATGCCCTTTCAAATCCACTCCGTCCATAAGTTTCTCAAGATCAAAATAGGATATTACTCGAAGAATCAGGAAGATCTAAAACTTAGGTGGGCACACCACACAAAACATTGAAAATGGAGACGTCCACCGTTGAAACATTCCGAGCATGATGTTCATATGCCATCCAGATAGAAAACTTCTGTGGCACTCACAAAGCTTTCAATGGTGAGCATTCAATCCACGTTGTTTCGTGTGGTGTGGCCCACCTGATTTTTGGAGTCCTGATGCATCACAACCTGAATAGTGTCCCTTTTGTAGAAGTACAACCCGTAGGTTCATTGATCTAGACCGTTGATCTTAATAGACCCACTAGATATTAGACAAGATCCAAAAATCTTCGAAACTGGAAGATCGTATCCTTCCAATCTTTGACCTTTTTCTGTAACGTTTCTTTAATTTTCTCTCAACCGTATGTTTAGACTTTATCGGGTAAACATAAGGCTAGAAATATCTAATCAGGAGAATTTTTAGGACCCTCGATTCCATATTAGAGACCTAGGATCAACGGTCTGGATCACCAAACCAATGATCCCATTTGAAAAGACCAATGCACTAGGACGCTGCTCACTAAGGCTGAAAGTTGGGGCCGACCGACCCATGACCGACCCGACATTGGGTTAGGCTCGGGCAGGATATATTAGGTCCGATCTCAAGCTTGAACTATACAAACACCAGCCCGATAAAACTTGGATTGGGCTTGGGTTGAGGTCTCGGATTGCCCGACTCAACCCTAACCCGATCAATATATAAGTCACTTACAAATTATAATTGAGTGTGGATCGTTTGTGTCAAAGGCACACTAGTGATGTCGGGTCTCATTTGTCCGCGCCATTTTCAAGAACTCAAGTTAACAAGACATGCCAGATTTCTCTCCCGAATAGATTGCATGCTATGCTACACGACTTTTAAAGGAGTAGTTGTCTCATATTTTAGCTTGTTTTTTTAAAGAAAAAAATGAAATTTTTTATAACGAATAATCACATATATAATTAATAAAATTGTAGATACAAAAAATAAGTACTATATTGAAATATAATAAATTAATGTAATAACGAAAATATTAGCACGTATACTCGACCAACCCGATCAACCCGACCGATCCCGCTTGAGTTAGGCTTTGGTTGAGAATTCCCAACCCGAGGTGAGGTTGGGTTAGGTTGGATTAGGGTTGTACATGAACCTCAGGTGTTAGGGTTGAGCACCAACCCGACCCGCCCGACTTTCAGCCCTACTGCTCACGCCTACGGTTCGGTGTTTTTAATTCTTACTCCTACGGCAGAGTCCTAGGTTTTGAGTTTTTGTAAAAGGTATGTCCCATGTGTCACTAACCCAGACCGTCAATCTCATGGGCCCCACTTGATATGGACCGTGCCTCAAAAGTATCCTTAAGGAAAAATGCTATGTCTTTAGATGGTCGCATGAAAATAAACGGTCAAGGGTAGAAATACAGCAATGGTCAATAGGGAACTGAAAATAACCAAATGATCTGATATCTTGATCTTCCAATCAGGGAAATGGACGGTGGTTCTCATCTAATTGACGGTCTGGATTACTAAAACGTTAGCTTTACTTCGATAAACTTAATACCCGAGGAAATTGTGATTATCCTCGGTCGAGGACTCCAAGTTCCTCGCATGCAAAGACAAAATTCAATTTATCGACAACTCATATCGCGATATTTCGGGAATTTCTTTTTTGTTTTCTCGTTTCTTGTATTTTGAAACTCTTACAATGGTTCACCACCATTTTAAAAATGGTAGTGATTCATCCTCCCCACACGTGGCAGTCGTGTGAGGCTATCCACATTCCACAACCATCCAAATTGTGAGTCAGCATATATATATATACAGGAAAAGGTACTATGCGCTCGAGCGTAAAGCGGTCGTCCATGAGGTCGAGCTGGGGTGGGCCTCACCGTAATTCCTTTTGAAGATCTACACCGTTCACCAGATGTACCACTCCAATTGGGACCCATACGGCTGGAAATCGACCGTCATAGAACTCAGGTGGGCCATACCTTCTGAAAACATAAGTATACACGTGAAAACATGTAAAATCACTTGGTGGGGTCCCACCTGAAAAGTGGTTTAAATTACATTCAAGTGGGACACACATGATGGACGGTTTTGATCATGAATAAACCTCTCGAAAGACCCCAACAACTGGTTTTGAATGTTTCAATGGTGCACGGCCCCTCTCCATTTCTGTACGTGGTGTGGCCCACAAAAGTCACGAATTGAGGTGATTTTTAGCCATGTGGGCCCGTACAGTGATGGTGCATCTGACTGAGGTGGTAGATTTTCGAACGGCATCACGGTGGGGCCCACCCCAGCTCGACCTCATGGAGACCGCTTTACGCTCGAGCGCATAGTACCTTTTCCCTATTTTATATATATATATATATATATATATATATATATATATATACACTGAGCTAGGAAACTCAAATCATCCACATGATGGTTATGAAATGAACGGTCAGAGATTAAGAATAGTGAGTAGCCCACATTTCAATGGAAAAATCAGATGTCTAAGATCATCATCTAAGTTTAACTTTTGGGTTATACTCCATCCATAATTACAACTCACCACAATATTAAAAACGGTGGTGAACTACCATATGGAAGGCCTTAAAGGCAATAGGGACGATTGGGTACTGAGCAAACTCTGTGAGGCCCACCGTATTGTATGTTTCTTATCCACGCCGTCCATCCATTCTTACAGATCATTTTAGAGCATGAGATCAAAACTGAAATATATCCAAACCTCAACTAGACCACACCACAGGGAAAAAAAAAAAAAAAAAAAGAATTTGAAAGCCTACCGTTAAAAACTTCTTTGAGGGCTACAGAAGTTTTGGAACAAGGTCATACTTGTATTATTTTACTTTCATCCATGTCATGTTTGTGTGACCTTATAAGGATGGAAAATAAATACTACTGTAGGCATTAGGAAGATTTCAACGGTGGATCTAATTATCGCCACTTTTTACTGTGGTGTGGTCCACTTGAGATTTAAATATGCTTGGATTTCGGGCTAATGCCCTAAAATGAGGTGATAAAATGGATGGATGACGTGGACAATGACACGTACATCGAGGTGGTCCCCATATAGTTTACTCAGTACGCAATAGGCGTCCGCAAGGCGTTTGGATCAACCAGAGGTCCAGAACAGACGGCTGCAGTTTGTCAGTTCTCATTTAATAATTCTCTTGAAATGTTCAAAGACAGTATTCCACTATAATTTTGTTTAAATTACGAAATTGCCACTGACATTTATGTACAAACCACTAGTCCAAATGATGGTGACCTGTCCATCTGGCATACATTTAGAGAAAATCTGACCGTTCATAGCATCATTTCCACTGCGGATGTATCGGAGCCTTGAACAACAAATGGATGGACTTGATCCAGACCTGTTAATACGGACCGTTGATTGTTTTATTCTTAACCATCCGTTCCTTGATCACCAACTGGATGGCTAGAATTATTCGACCAGTGTGGCCCCTCAGTTTCGACGGTCTGACTGGCCGTGTACGAATGACATGGGTCAGGTGGATGTCACCACCGTCTAAAAAGATGATCATGGACTATCACTACATTCTGATGACCAGGCCATTTGAATTTCACTCCATGATGCATCCACTGTGGACCCTACCAAGTTAACGGTTTGGATTGCTAGATTTTAATCCCATTTGCACAAACCGAAAGAGACCTTTTTTTAGAGCTTTGTTAAGTCCACACGTGTGTAACTCATCTAGTGCACCTCCCAACACGTATACCAACATGGCATACGTGTGAAACATCCAAACCATCCATAAGGTGGACCTCACCAGTAGATGTAGCTGCCTAGAGATAAAAGATAATTAATTCAGTAGGTAAGCAATGACATTGTAAATAAGTTGACGGTTAGAAAACTTTGGCTGAGGCATTATAACTGTAGATTTGTTTAGTTAATTTATGGCCCACCTGATTAGCGGACAGATCTGATTCTTGAAATGGGAAATGTGAACAGTGATACCCTTTTGAATGGATGGCTTAGATATTGCAACCGTTCATCGAGGTGACATATGTGATGGTTTGGGTATTAGCAAACTCGTGTACCAGCATTCACTGAGCTGGTGCTTTTCATGCACAAGACGGTGGATGTGGGATGTGATTGGTGAATCCAATTCCTCTATCATCCACAAGCAAGATTCTTGTTGTTATCCGGAACCGGATTCGCTGGTGTACACGTGCATAAGAAAGACTATCAACATGATACTCGTGTGCCAACATGGCACGGGTGTGTGAGAGAGTAGCCGTTAGATCCCGACCTAAAGCCAAGGTCCAAAGATCCAATGGATCAGATATCCTTCCCTTTGGAAATTATAATCTCAAATTACAATATCACATATCCTCGACACTCCAGCACACCTACAGTGAAAATCCAACCATTGATTCAGTGGGCCTTGCATGTAGATGCCCGGTTCACGTCATGGGTGACAAAGGAATTTCAAAACTCTATGATTAGCACAAGGGCGTTTTTTTGACTCGGAAACTCGTTCATTCCTGAGTCTAAGAAAGGTATGTCTGAGTCAGTCCGAGTAGTCCTCTAGTTTCAAACGGGACGGGGAATTTCCCGCGCAAGGACGCTGGGTGGGGCCCACAACTATGTTTGTGGGAAATCTACTCTGTTAATACATTTTACGGGCTCATTTTATGGCATTCAAATAAGAATCAGGTGGATCCAAAACTCAATTGGGTCACATGAGAGGAAATAGTAGGTATTCAGAACCATTGAAATATTCTTATGGCCATAAAAGCCTTGTTTCAGGTTTTTTTTTTTTTTTTTTTTAAGAAATTTTTAATTTTTAATTTTTAATTTTTTTTATTTATTTTTTTTATTATTACTATTTTTTTCACTTCATTCCAGTGTTAATGACATTATAATCGGTTTGGATGGCGTATAAACATCAAGGTGGAGCTCAGTAAGATTTTAACAGTAGATATTTCTTTCCTTAATTTTCCCTCTCGTGTGGCTCACTTGAGTTCTGGATCCACTTAATTTTTGGTCACTAATCCTAAAATGAGCTCTCCAAACAGATGAACAGGGTAGATTTCCTACAAATATGTCGGTGGCCCTACCCAGCATCCTTGCCTATGAACTTCCTACTAAAGGCTCTGCAGGAAATCCGCGTCCTTTCAATCCCGACCCGAGTGCTGAACTAGATTGACTCGACCGAGTCTAAGTCAACTCGGACGAGTCACATCCAACTGAGTCGAGTCATCAATCCTTTGTGAAACACTCGTATGAAGTGTATTTATGAGAATATTGGATCAAAACCCATCTGTTAAGAACCCCAATTTGAACATTCTTGGTGGAGGTACACCCACTTCCAACAGTCTCGTGTCCATTTGTCAACCTTTAAAATCTTGTCCCATCCTTCATATATTAGAATAAGCTGATTTTGGTCACATCAATGGCGCACTCACCTTCGAGTGCCATCCAATCTCTCCCACTTTGTGCCCATGTTCGCACATTTGCCAGATGTATCAAGTGGTACGGAATGATGACTGAGTGGTGCAATCCTGGCCTTTGCCCATCTGGAAAGTGACCCGTGGCATGCGTGCCTCTTGTTGGACAGTGTAGAGGCCCACTGTACTGTTTATGTGACATCCAATCTGTTGATTATGTCATACAGACCTAGATGAAGGAAAAAAAAAAAACAACGATCAGCTTGTTCCAAAACTTTTATGGCCACCCAAAAGTTTTTAATGGTCTATATTCATTCAACACTCTTTCCTGTAATGTCGTCCAATTGAGATTGGGATATACATCATTTTTCATGTCATATACTAAAATGATCTAGAAAAATAGATTGACGGCATGGATGAAACACATACATCATGGTGGGGCCCATAGAGCACTGACCACCAGCCATTGGTTGGTGGTAGGGGGAGCAGCCAATCCGCTTCTAGCATAGAGATATTCACTGTAAATCCAATCCAACCCTCTTTCTAGAGCTGAGCAGAATCTGGACGATCTGACGGATTTGAATCAAAGACCAAGATCGGGTCGGATCGAGTTGGCCCACTCAGATCTGATCGTACATCGGATCAAGTTTAGATCAGTGGTCAATTTGGGCCGATCCAATCCGATTGGATCCGATCAGATCCGGTCATGTCTACATAGGAGACGTAGAGATCTTCTTCTCATCAAGAGAACTCCAAAACAACCACCATGGGCGAAAAAAATAAGAATAAAATAAAGAAAGGTGTAACATTTTTGGCTCTCTTTACAGCGAAATGATTAGATTTGTTGCAGATTTTTTGCCCCCTCTTTTATCTTTCTTTCCGTCACCGTCTCCTACAAAAACTTAATACTCTGGTAGAGTGCAATGGATGATACACAATACTCACAAACTATTAAAAATCGCATATATATTATGTACGATTAATTCAATTAAACCCTTTAAAATATATATCTCAACTTAGATTCATCTTGAACCAAAAAATTTCCTTATTTGATGATTTGATAAACAGATTAGTGGATATTTATTAGACGGCCAGAAATGAGAATGCCAACGATGTTCACAAATCAGAGAGAGGATTATCCAACCGGTTCATTTCTTTGAGTTTATCTAAGTATCAGTCGATATTCACTGTCAATCCAATCCAACCCTCTTTCTAGAGCTGAGCAGAATCTGGACCAAACCGACGGATTTGAACCAAAGACCAAGATCGGGTCGGATCGAGTTGGCCCACTCAGATCTGATCGTACATCGGATCAAGTTTAGATCAGTGGTCAATTTGGGCCGATCCGATCCGATTGGATCCGATCAGATCCGGTCATGTCTACATAGGAGACGTAGAGATTTTCTTCTCATCAAGAGAACTCCAAAACAACCACCATGGGCGAAAGAAATAAGAATAAAATAAAGAAAGGTGTAACATTTTCGGCTCTCTTTACAGTGAAATGATTAGATCTGTTGCAGATTTTTTGCCCCCTCTTTTATCTTTCTCTCCGTCACCGTCTCCTGCAAAAACTTAATACTCTGGTAGAGTGCAATGGATGATACACAATACTCACAAATTATTAAAAATCGCATATATATTATGTACGATTAATTCAATTAAACCCTTTAAAATATATATCTCAACTTAGATTCATCTTGAACCAAAAAATTTCCTTATTTGATGATTTGATAAACAGATTAGTGGATATTTATTAGACGGCCAGAAATGAGAATGCCAACGATGTTCACGAATCAGAGAGAGGATTATCCAACCAGTTTCATTTCTTTGAGTTTATCTAAGTATCAGTCGATTCCACAGTTTAGTCAGTTTTATTTTGAGTTAATACATACTATCTGTATTATTTTAAGTGTCTGCATATCAATCTTCATAGGCAATCAGAGTATCAAATAACTCTCTTAAAAACCATGATGGCATGACTCAGTACGAACACATATTTCCTGCGAAAGCCTTCCGCGGGAAGTTCCTGCGCTGTAAACTTAGGTGGGGCCCACCGTGATGTTTTTCAGGAATCCGCTTCGTTCATCTATTTTTTGAGCTCATTTTAAGAGAGTATACCAAAATTGAGCAGGATCCAAGACTCAAGTGGGCCATGGCTCGCTGTTGGATTTTTATTTTATTTTTTAAATTTTTTTTCAAAAGAAAAATAAAAATAGAAGTATTGATCGGAACCGTACCCAATCCGATCCGACTCGGTTTCCCTGACCGAGTCGGACTCAGATTAGATTAGGCCAGCAGTGTATAGGATCGGATCGAGTCAAATGATCCGGACTCGGTCCCGGATCGGATCAAGTTCGGGTCCGTCCATGTAAATTTCGGACCGAGTCGAGTTGGACCCAATCCGGTCAGACTCGACTCGATGCCAAACTCTACCTCTTTCCATGGACAGCGGACGTGGATTTCCTCGAAAGCCTTTCACAGGAAGTTCCTGTGCAAAGATGTTGAGTGGGGCCCAATGCAATGTATGTGAGAAATCCATTCCGTCCATCCTTTTTATGAACTCATTTTAGGACGTGCGACAAAAAATGCGGTGGATACAAAACCCATGTGGGTCACACCAGAGGGAAATTTGGGGAAAGAAATTCCTACTGTTGAAACCTTCATGGGCTCCACCTTGATGTTTATATGCTTATCCAAACCGTTTATAAGGTCATTCCCAATTGGATCAAGTTAAAACACCGAAAAGATAGTCTGATACAAAACTTTTATGGCCAAGAATGCTTCAATGGTGCTCAATGAATTCCAACGGCTTCCTACCGTGCAGACCACAATATGGGATACAACTCATTTTTGGTCTCATGTTCTAAAATAAGCTCAAAAAACAGTTAGGTGGATTTCTCAAAACATCTACGTGGAACCCATGCAGCTTCCTTTTACAGGAACTTCATGCAAAAGGCTTTGGCAGGAAATCGGCGTCCATGGGTGGCCATGTGAAAACATACCCATCAGATGATCCTAACCATCCAACTAATGGAATTTTTAAAATATTTGTGATAACCATCTATTTTCCAATCTAACCGTAAGATGATCCTCGGTACAAATGGTCTGCTAGAAAAACTTGCCTAAACCATACTTTTATTTTGTATGTTGGTGGCCCACTAGAAAATCCAATCATCGAGACCAACAAGATAAATAGCTCGGATCCCACACGCATGCCACATTGGCACATGTGCCTGCATGTGAATGAGCCAGGTCCCACATGCGTGTGGGCTCAGCAAGCGCCAAGTGCCATGCTATGCACCGCAAGCTGTTTGAATATTTATCTACACCCCGATTTGCAAGCCACGCGCATAGGAGTGGACCCCACATCAGTCGGTGAGCACTAGACCATGCCTAAAGTCGTAGAAACCTAGCAGGAGGAAATTGAGCGGCCTGGATGGGCCCATGATAATGCAACCCTAACATGTTTCTCATTCACATTAGATAAAGCCAAATAATAATAATAGTAGAGAGAGAGAGCAATGATCAGCTTCCAACCACCCATGGGCCATGGCTGAGAGAAATGTCAACGACTGGACTTTTTAATCAGAACTGGCCACTTATAGGGGAAGCGGACTGGTGTATTGACGTCGGCAAGTTCTGTGGGTCTGATCATGAGGTATGTGTTATATCCAAGCCGTCCATTCATTTGGAGAGCTCATCTTAAGGCTTGAGACAAAAAATAAAAGAGATCTAATATCAAGTGGACCACACTGCTTAGGATATTGAACGTCTACCATTGAAACCCTTTTTGGGGTCACAGAAGTTTTGGATCAATATGAAATTTTGTTTTCCTCTTCATTCTGGTCTCTGGAACCTTATGAACAGATTGGATGGAAAATAAACGTTATGATGAGCCCTAGGAATTGTTTAACGGTGAAAATCAAGCTATTTTTGGTGTTTTCCAGATGATTTCTGGATATGATTTTTTTTTTTTTTTCGATAATGCTGAAAAATGATGGCTAAAAATAGACAAACGGTGTAGATATAATAAATACATCACTGTGGGCCATTTAACTTTGATCTCCTTTGAACCGTTCGTACAACTCAGAGCTTGAGGTGTGTCATTGCTTGTCTTCGCACGACGTGTACCTACAACAGCTATATACCTGGTGTGTGGTACACCAGCCAATCTGCTTCCACTTATAGGCAGTACCAGTGGTACGGAGTATTTTTAACCATTGAGTGTATTAAACAGAAAAGATTTAAAAACAATGGCTACAAGACGGTTGGCACTGAGTATTCTTTGTCATGATATATTAAATAAAGAAGATTAAAAACATTTAATACATGCAATGGATTTAGATGCCTACAACACTGCAAGGAGCAATGCAGGCGCCTCTAGGTGAATAATTCTCTTTTTGATCACCTGCCAACAAGGTACCACAATTTGTACGATATCATCTTTCTCATCAATGTGTCACTTGTGTATTATGAAAGCAATATTGATTGATGTCTTAAATCTTTAAATTAACATGCATGTTGATGACAGTTTGGTGCTATTGAGTAGGCTTCGATGCTATTGAAGTTTGGCCCGATGCCATCGTAAAAATTTGAAATTTATCGAGTTGGTTGCTAGACACTTTAGGTGCCCTGTTCCATGCCATCGAAGGCTGGTCGATAACATCGAAGACTTGCTCGATGACATCAGTAAAATTCAAGAAAATCATGTTTAGTCGCTGGAACGTTTTGGTAATTAGTTCGATGCCATCGAAGTGGGTTCGATGCTATCGATGGTTTGCCAATGCTATCAAAGTCCCATCATGACATCAAATGAATGCGCGTAGTTACATAGAGTTGCATATCTACAAGATTTGTTTCTGATTTCGATTGTAATTCTCCTTAAGGCTATATATAGGGGTATAATCGGGATTGGAGTGTATCAAGGTGCTTTTTAATTCATTCATAGGGTTTTCAAGGGGCTTATAAAGGGGAGATTCAAGGCTTGTTCGAATCGGGTATTTTCTCATCTCTTGTAATTTCTGTTTTCATAGTAAATTTGTCGCTTGGTATCATGATTTTTTCTCGAATGGATTTTTTCAAGTTAATTTATAGTCTTTGTGATTAGACTTGCTTGTTGCAATTGAATTACTTCACTAGATTCATCTCTCCATGCTTTCGTGGTCCCCCTAAAAGCAATGGGCCACCTTGCAAAGATCACTTCAAGCTCACTAGACGTTTAGATTACATGATAAATGGAGACTTGACTCAACATGCAAATTAATGTGGCCCACCTGGAGAATGGATCAACCTTATTTTCAAAAAGGGTGATCTTGTTAGTGGGGCCTATTGATATTTTTCATATATTGATGATTTGGACTCGAGGGAATAGTTTTCAACAATATCGACTGAAGGATGAGAATCTCATAATATTTTTATGAGAAGTTAGCTTAAATAATGCCATATTAATAATAATTTCAAAATATCATAGGTTTTTTTTAATTTTCACAATTTTATAAAAAAATGTTTGCATGTATCGGAAAATCATTTAAATTGTAACTAGTTCAATATATAAATATGTATTCAGAATAATAAATTTTAAAATTATTTATAATTTATAATAATACATTTAAACCATTTTTAATGAAAATTTTAATAATTTTTTAAGAAAAAACTATAAATTGAAAATCTCTTAGGACATGTTTGGATCAATAATTTATACATAATTTATATTATAACATAAATAAGCAATGACTACAATATGCTTTACTTCTACCCTGATGTCAGTGGACCATGGAGTTACCTAGAGTTGTTTTATTCTTCATGCATTTGTAAACGTTTCTATCCTTCACTAGTTTTGGCTGAATGATCTTTGAGTGCCATTACAACCCTTTGAATAATTCAAAGGGATTTTGATTGCTCGAAAATGAAATGAATGTGAATCTTTAAATAATCATTACTTATTTCATGGTAAACACCTTAGTAATCCAAACACACCCTTAAGAACTGCAAATATGAACCTTACATCTTACATTTATAAACATTGATGAAAAAATAAAAAAATAAAAAAACAAAAAACAAAAGAAAGTTGACCTCACTTTGTAAAACTCATTGAAACTCTGTAAAGAAACTCAGTAAAACACAACTCAGCTCAACCCAACCTCTCTCTCTCTCTCTCTCTCTCTCTCTCTCTCTCTCTATATATATATATATATATATATATATATATATATATATATATATATATGAAAAAGGTACTATGCGCTCGACCTCATGAGTCCGTCCCATGAGGTTGAGCTGTGTGGGCGCCACCGTGATGCGTTTCGAACATCTACCCCCTCAGTCAGATGCACCATTCTATCGTGGGCCTAGGTCTCAAAAATCAAGTTAATCCGTGACTTATGTGGGCCACACCACATACACCGTGACTTATCGTGGGCATAGTACCTTTTTCATATATATATATATATATATATATATATATATATATATATATATATATATATATGAAAAATCAAGTTAATCCGTGACTTATCGTGGGCATAGTACCTAGGTCTCAAAAATCAAGTTAATCCGTGACTTATCGTGGGCATAGTACCTTTTTCATATATATATATATATATATATATATATATATATATATTCCAAAAATCAGCCATATAGGGGAACTTTGGTGGGCCCTACCATCTAAAATTATGTGAAGACATTCCTAAAACATATAAAAGCACTTGGTGGAGCCGACTTGAAACTTGGATGTGTCTGAAATTTGGTCTAACCCCTCCCCCAAGTGGGACACACATAATGGATGGGCTAGATTTATGAACCACATCTTCCAAAAATGATTATGAATGTTTTAATGGTGGGTAACCCCTCTAAACTTTTGTATGTGGTGTGGCCCACACAAGTCACGGATTGACTTGATTTTTAAACCTGAGGCCCACCATGGAATGGTACATTTGACTAATGGGGTAGATGTTCGACACACAACATGGTGGGGCCCACACAGCTCCACATAGAACCATTCCCCCCCCCCCCCACACACACACACATATATATATATATATATATACACACACACACACACAAATTGCCCGTGACACCCCAACATGTGTAGTACTGGGATGTTGTGTGAACCACCTCAACTATACACACCCTATCCATCATGTTCTTCCCTTTGCCGTCACCCCGGAAATCAAAGATCAGAATGATAGGTTTTTTTGACCCGTTGTCCTTTCGCAACTGGGATGCGCAAAGTCCTTTCGCAACTGGGATGCGCAAGTCCTTTCGCAACTAGGATGCGGAAAGGAGTTTCCTAAAACTATAAAAAGGGTCCCTAGGATTTTTCTCGTTTGTTGTGTTGATGAGAAAAATACAAGAGGGCTATCATTTATGAAAGGTGAGAGAGAGGGAGAAAGAGAGAATGAAGTTATGAAGGGAGGTTTTAATCGTAGAGGTTTTTCTACTTTGCAATTTGTATCTCAGCGCTTCTATGTCCTCATAATCGGTGAGATCTCTCTGGTTTTCTTTATTCTTTCATTATTTATCCACTCCTGCGTGAGTGGAGAAGGTTGTAAACGTTTTACTTCATAGTAGATTGTTGATCTGGAAGAGGTCCCATGGTTTTTACCTCTTTGAGGGTTTTCCACGTAAAAATCTTTTGTGTGGTGTGTGATTGATGCATTGATTATTTTCATTGCTTTATTATCTATAATTCTGGTTTGTTCTGGAGGGCTAGATCATAAGGTTTTGTGCAAGGCCCCCAACAAAGTGGTATCAGAGTCAGGTTCATTGAACGGGTAGGATCGGTTTTTGAATTATGGAAGGTGGCTCAAGGATGATCAGCCTCAATGATTCTAACTGGACCATATGGAAGGCTAAGATGGAGGATTGCTTTATTGCAAGGACCTATATTCTCCAATCTTAGGCATATCAGAAAAATCCAAGGATATGACTGATGATGATTGGAAGAAGATGAACCGAAATGCGGTGGGGTTTATTAGACAATGGTTGGATGATTCCGTGTTTCACCATGTGTCTACAGAAACCTCAGCATGAAGCTTATGGCTAAAATTACAAGGACTGTATGAGAGGAAGACAGCCGGTAATAAGATATTTCTGATAAGGCAACTTGTGAATCTCAAGTTCAAGGATGGTGGTTCTGTGGCCGAGCACATGAATGAGGTCAGCAATATAGTGAACCAACTCACCTCTATGAAGATGGTCCTGGATGATGAATTACAGGCTTTACTATTGCTTAGTTCATTGCCTGACAGTTGGGAGACATTGGTGGTGTCTCTAAGTAACTCCGCGCCAGACGGAAAGATATCCATGGAATAGGTAACTAGCTGTCTCTTTAATGAAGAGACAAGGAGGAAGTCTCAGGGGTCTACTCAACAAGAGGCTCTTGTGATGCAGGAACGGGGGAGAGGAAAGAACATGAAGGGCGAGAAGGCCCGAGATAAATCAAGAGGCAAGTCGAGTAACAGAAAAGATGTTGAATGCTGGAATTGTGGCAAGAAGGGCCACTACAAGCATGAATGTCGTGGTAAGAAAAACGACAAGAAAGGAAAAGGGAAGGAAGGTGAATCTGATTCCACTGCAATCGCTTCAGATGGCGACATGGTAGTTATTCTTTCTACAGATCATGACGTATGTCTCACGGTTACGAGTCAAGGCACCGACTGAGTGATAGACTCGGGAGCTTCTTTTCATGCGACTCCACGCAGGGACTTCTTCACAAGCTACAAGTCGTGACTATGGGGTGAAAGATGGGAAAAATTCAGCGTATCAAAAATCGTGGGAGTCGGTGATATTTGTGTGAAGACCGATATGGGCACAGCACATTGGTTCTCGGATGTGAGGCATATCCCGGACCTTCGCCTCAACTTGATGTCGACGGGAAGGCCACAGATGATGATGGCTATGAAAGTCGGTTTGTGGGCGATGGAAGCTCATCATATTCGTTGATCGTGGGCGGAGGAAAGAAGTGTTGCACCACTGTACAAGGCAAGTGTCGTATGTGCAGGGTGGGTTGAACGCAACGGAAGATTCATTATTGACATGTGGCACAAAGGCATAGGTCACATTAGTGAAAAAGGGCTTCACTTTAGCGACTTCAATCCTTCCGACATGACCACTTCTCAAAACTAGCGATTGTTTATCGAGAAAACAATAGAGTTTCATTTGTTAAACTACATACATGTTAATAAAGTGCATGTATTAGATTTGGTTTATTCTGATGTTTGTGGTCCTATGAGGACAAAAACCTTGGGTGGGGCATTGTATTTTGTTACTTTTATAGATGATGCATCTAGGAGGGTTTGGGCTTATGCTTTGAAATCCAAGGATGAGGTCTTTGGTGTGTTTAAATTGTTTCATGCTATGGTCGAGAGAGAGACAGGTAGACCATTGAAGTGCATCCGCACTGATAATGGTGGTGAATACATTGGCGACTTTCATGAGTTTTAAAAACATGAGTCCACACATACGGCATGAACAGACCCCAAGACCCCAAGTGGTGTAGGCGAGTGAATGAATCGCACTATTGTTGAGAGAATCAGATGCATGTTATCCCATGTAAAATTGCCCAAGACGTTCTGGGGAGAAGCAATGCACACGGCGGTGTATTTGATAAACAGGTCTCCGTCAGCCCCATTGAATGGAGAAGTACCTGAGAAGGTGTGGACTGGACATGATCCATCATACAGTCATCTCAGGGTGTTTGGATGTAGGGCATCCGTTCACGTGCCAAGAATGAAAGGTCCAAGCTCGATATGAAGATCGGGCAGTGTGTGTTCTTAGGATACGGTGATGAAAAGTTCGGTTATAAATTGTGGGATCCGACCGAGAGGAAGCTCGTCAGGAGCAGAGATGTGGTTTTCTTTGAAGATCAGTGTATAGAAGACATTGGTAAGCCAGAGAAGAACCAGCCTAGTTCAGGTGAGCTAGAGGACATGGATCCAGTTACTCCTCCCGTGGTGCCTGATGATAGGGGAGTACAACAAGGTGCAGAGGATGAGAGAGTTTCTTCAGAAGATGGACCAGCAACCCCACTTGATCCACTGTTAAGCCACAGGTGAGGAGGTCATCTAGGGACAGACAACCGTCCAAGAGGTACTCGCCACATGAGTACATTATGCTAACTGATGGGGGAGAGCCAGAAGATTATTCTAAGGCCTTAGCCGACGAGCATAAGGGGGAGTGGTTGAAAGCTATACAAGAGAAGATGAAATCCTTGCATAAGAACCACACCTATGATATGGTGAAATTGCCTAAGGGCAAGAAAGCTTTGAGCAACAAGTGGGTGTTCAAAAATTGAGCGGAATTCACAGACGAGGTTCAAGGCCGGACTTGTGGTGAAAGGTTTTGGTCGAGGAAAGGCATAGACTTCGAAGAGATATTCTCACCATGGAAGATGACATCCATACGGGTGTTGCTTGGGTTGGCGGCTAGAATGGATCTGGAGATAGAATAGTTAGATGTTAAAGGTCTTTCTCCATGGTGACTGGAAGAAGAGATCTACATGCACCAACTAGAGGTTCAAGTCAAGCAAGGAGCATATGGTGTGTAGGGCCGAGGAAGAGCTTGTATGGGCTCAAACAGGCTCCACGGCAATGGTACAAGAAGTTTGACTGGTTTATATTGAAACATGGGTATTACAATTCAGTCGGACCACATTTTTGTGTTCACCTATAGCAGTTCTCGGATGGTGATTTATTAGTTCTACTATTATACGTTGATGACATGCTCATCATGAGAAAAAAGACATCAAGAAGATTGACAGTGAACAAGAGTTGGGAAAGTCTTTTATGAAAGACTTGGGCCATGTTTCCTAGGAATGGAGATAACCCGTGATAGAAGCGTGTGAGGAAGCTCTATTTGAGATCACAAGAGCGGTATATTGGGAAAGTCTAGAGTGGTTTAATATGAATGCAAAACGGTCAAGACTCCACTAGATGGTCACTTCGGATTGAGCGAGAGGCGGTGTCCCATGGCGAAGGCAAGTGGAAGAGATGCAGAAGATACCCTCGCGTCGCTAGGAAGTTTGATGTATGCTATATGGTGTGTACACGCCCGGACATAGCATATGCGGTTGGTGTTGTCATCCCATTCTTGCCAATCTTGGCAAAGAGCATTGGGCGGCGGTGAAATGGATCTTGCGGTATCTAAGGGGCTCATCCAGTGAGCCTATGCTATGGTGACTCATAAATCAAGTTAGAGGGCTACATAGATGCAGATATGGCGGTGAGACATAGACTCAGGAAGTCACATCACACATGTTCACATTTGCGGGGAGCGGTTTCTTGACGAGCAAGCTACGGAAGGTCGTAGCATTGTCAACTCACGAAGCGTGTACATTTGCGATCACAAAATGTAAAGAGATGCTTTGGATGAAGAGGTTCCTCGGAATTTAGCCCCAAGGGGAGGAGCACGTGGTCTATTACGATGTCGTAGTCTATACACTTGAGCAAGAATCCAAGTCGATTCCAAATATCAAAAACATAGAGATTCGGTATCCTTGGATCGGAGATACTTTCTCTGTTACTATGAAGGTCCACACGGACGATAATGGGTCGATATGATGACCAAGGCCTTGCTAAAAGTTTGAGGTTTGTAGAAACCTGGGCCGGTTTAAAGAAGGTGAATCCTCTCACAAAAAGGAGAGATTTGATGGGTTTTTTTGATCCGTTGTCCTTTCGTAATTGGGATGCGCAAAGTCCTTTCGCAGGTGCGTAGGATGCGCAAGTCCTTTCTCTCTAGGATATATGTAGTCCTTTCGCATATAGGATATATAGTTTCCTAAAACTATAAAAATGGTCCTAGGATTTTTCTACGTATGTTGTGTTAATGAGAAAAATATAAGAGGGCTATCAAAGGTGAGAGAGAGGAGAAAGAGAGAGAGAGAAGCTTATAGAAGGGAGGTTGCCTCGTGGAGGTTTTTCACTTTGTAATTTATATATCAGGATGTCCTCATGTCGGTGAGATCTCTCTCCTTTTCTTTATTCTTTCATTATTTATCCACTCATGCGTGAGTGAAGAAGGTTTAAACGTTCTACTTCATAGTGGAATTGTTGATCAGAAGGTCCTGGTTTTTACCTCTTTGAGGGTTTTCCACGTAAAAATCTCTTGTGTGGTGTGTGATTGATGCATTGATTATTTTCATTACTTTATATGGTCTGTCTTTTGAAATGATCTGATTTTTAGTATCTCTCATCCCATATGGGTGCATCTGGTAGATGGATTAGATGGCATATACATAACAGTGTGCCCCCCAAGATGGTGGGAAGGTTTTATTAGTTGGGTGTCCCCTCCCAACTGCCCCTTTTGATGTAGCCTACCTGAATTTTCATTTGGGTTGACATCAAGTGACCATTTAGAATAGGGTAGTTGGAGTAAACCCTATGCTCTGGCTAAAGAACTTGGTCATAGCCTTATTTAGCTAAAATGATCAAAGGCTTAAAATAGTCTATAAAAAGTTTTTGATCTATTCAAACCATTGCCACCCTACATCTGATGGATGAATTGGATGTGCCAACACATGTAGATGGGCCATCTTGTCAAATTACTATTTATCCTTAATAAATGGATTAGATTAATTAAATTATTCAAAACTCAACCCATGCAATTCTTGCTATGCCCGTTTTCAATGTGCACAGCTAGCTTCTTTGGACTGTTGTGCACATTTTTTAAAAGGATAACCACGATTTTGGGGCCCACCCATCAAGATGGGGCAACCACTAACAATGCATGTGTTCAAACTTAGAGCATCCACTAATCAATTACCTCGTTCCTAAAAAGCAGTGAGAAAAGACCATACAGCCTCCCACCTTTGATTGACAGTGGCCAGGGAATCTCCACATGCATTTTTCTCAATAATATTTTAAAATCCAACCGACGTAGCTGTGCTCCCACCACCTTTAATGGCCAGCTGCATGAGATTGGCGTCCACCGACTCTTGGTGCATAGTAGTGTATGCCGACGTCCTGGCTCCACAAGATATTATTATTTATGGTAGCATATTATCCGTACCTCCATGTCTTTCCTAGCACGTGTTACACATGGATGAAATCCAAAACCATCAATTTTGTATCTTCAATAGTAAGTGGGCCATGGTCCAAAAATTATATTGTTGGGAAGATTTTAGACCCTTATTTGGCCACATATGGATGAACAACGGCTCTGATTAAGCAAAGAAATGCCAACCCTAAGGGCCTGTTTGAGAGCGTGTTTGGCACAACTTTACCCAAAAGTAGTTATACATTGTATATTTATAGGTCTTTGAATTTAATTATTAAATCAACTTTAATATCTATATAATTAGTGAAAGTATGTAATGTTTGACATAATGGTTGTAAAAAGCTTGCTGAAATATATACTTTGGAAAAAAAATAATGAAATTCCATGCCCCGGGTGGGCCACAAGCACAAGGTCATGTACGAGTGACTAACCGTGAGGTCGACCTCATGGGAAGTGTGGGCCCCGCTGTAATGTGTGTCAAACATCTACTCCATCAGTCAGATGCACCATTCCATGGTAGACCACGGGCTTAAAAATCAGGTCAATCCATAACTTAGGTGGGACACACCACGTACAACAGTTGAGAGGGGTTATTCACCCATTAAAACCTTCATGATTATTTATTGGGCCCACCAAGATGTAGTTTACAAATCCAACCCATTCATTATGTGTGTCCCACTTGGATAAAGGGCCAGAACAAGTTTCAGCCGCATCCAAAACTTAGGTGGGCCCCACCAAGTGCTTTTATATTTTTTAGTCATGTCTTCACATAATTTTAGATGTTATGGCCCACCTAAGTTCTGTATATGGCTGATTTTTGGGATGTCCCATAACCTAAAGGGGACCTATCAAATGCACAGTGTTGATGTCTGACACACATTACGGTGGGCCCCACACAGCTCGACCTCATAGTACCATTTCCATATATATATATATATATATATATATATATATAGAGAGAGAGAGAGAGAGAGAGAGAGAGAGAGAGAGAGAGAGAGAGAGAGAGGATAAAATGGTGGGACCTTTACAAAAGCTGAATATAGATGGTGAGATACCATAAATACACACAGTCATTTTCGAGCAGTGATAAGCTTATCACCCATTTGATTCTACGATTCTACTATTAAGATGCCATTCAATTGCGATCAATGGTTTAGATTGTCTGTAAGATGGACCAGATGGACAAACGGACTATATTTTCTCTCTTTTTATTTTCTATATAATTTTCTTTGGAATGTTGGTTTTATTTTTGGATTCTACTTACGTTAGACATGATCAATATCATGAAAAAAATAGGTTCCACCTTGAAAATTACCATTCTCCAAAATCAGGCTAATCTGCTTAGTTGGTGGGCCACACCTTTTATGCACTGTTTTCAACAGTATGGCCCACCTGATGAGACAGCTGGCCTGATCTTTGTGCTAGGTGATATTAATTGTGGGGTCTACCATTTTCAAGGCAGTGATGTCCCAGGTAAGTGGGATGTTAGGGGAAAGAAGGTACGGTGCCAGAAGGTGACAGAGTTCCCTCTCAGCTCAGGATGTCTTTTTGCTTATTTGTTTGTAGGTGGGGCATGGTTCAGTAATCCAAATGATCATATGGTGGATTCACCGTTGATGGCCCATCCACCTAATTTGTCTACATCGAAATATCCGACCATACTCTATTTAGCCTTTTTGATTGAATGGGAAATGTTACTGTATTTAATTTCCAACTGTTTCTTTATTGAAATGTGTAGAATTTTTCCATTTTTAGATTTTATTTTATTTTTTATCACTGAACAATGGGCCCCATTGGTATAACTTGAAAACTCCAACTTAACTATACAATCACTCAGCCATAGGGTTGAAAGTCCAGCGGGTTGGGTTGGGTCGGCTTGGGTTGGTGCTCAACCTTAGCCCAACTTGTGAGATTCCGGTTTTTTGCAACATTGCTCGTGTGCACACGTGTCCCAACTTGCACCGGTGATAGACCATACACTGCACTCTAGTGCACCTAGAAAACTCACTAAAGTGATTTGTTCTAGATGATCTTGAGACCTCTATCATGTGGATCGCATCGTCATTGCGGTTGCAACGGTGAAAAACGTGTGTCAATCCGACGCTCCGTTAGTGAGATATGACCCATCGAATGTACGGCCCAAATTATGTATCTAGTAACATAAGCAACCTTTATTATACTAGGCCCATTGGACTTGAGCCCATGTGGGCGTAAAGCCCACTTTTAAAACATGAAAATTACAACAAATAGGATAATTGTTACATGAGCACATATAAGACAAAATTGGATTCTATCCCAATACTCATCATTAGCTCTCTCCCCATGCCTTAGAAACTAATCATGACTCATGTTCACCTCATCCTATACATGCCTCCAATGCTTGTCTTGATTTGTGTCATATTACTTCAAATAACCAATTGCAACACTCTACTTCATCATCCATCATGCATCACCTACAACCCATAATTCTTATCCGTCCATTAGCCAATGCATGTTTAGATTTCTTCCACCTTAGCCAATGCATGCTTAGCACCATCCGCTACCCATACCATACATCACATTTCACCTCACTTTTAGCACCAATAAAATCCCATGAACTTGTCACATCATTTTGCCACCTCAACGCCTACTTCCCTATATAAGAGTAGGAGCTCTCTTGCACTTATTCTTTTCCTATACTTAGAAAAATTATGAAATTTTAAGAGAGAGTGAGAGAGAGTGGGGCCAAGGTGTGGCCCACCATTGATCAAGAGGGAGTGGACCACGCCACATCATCTAACCATCCATCCATTGAAGTGAGTCTACACTCCTCCTTCCATCTTCCTCATCCTCCTCTTTCTTCCCCTTTTTATTTTCTTAATATTGTGAGCCACATTGGTGTGAAGTTCTTGTGTGCATGTATTTATATCTATGGTGGTCAGCATAGTGGCCCATGTCAGTATGGTCCACCATGATGAACATTATATCTACACCCTTCATTTGTAATCCTGTTTTTGTTTCTGTACAGCAAGTTCTAAAAATCATATAAAATCAACCATGCTAAGATCGGAGTTGAAACGGATATTATGAATCACAATATGTACTAACTCTGAACTAAATTTTGTAGCCATCCAACGGTCCAATCATCCGTAACATTAAGTTTACTTGGCTGTTATCCAACAACACATACAGGATTCAGATTTGCTTAAATGGACCTTTTTTTAAAAATTCTGTTAATGAATATATTAAAAATATATGTTTCGTTGGATTCGTAGGAAATCGAACCAGCTTTCCAACGATATATAATAAGCCTCAATCAGAGTTCAGACGGCTGATATCTTGGCCTTATACGAAAGATGTATTTGAGAGCTTATTATGACCATTCTTATTTAGGCCATATCCGTGATTCCAACGGTCAGATGTATTGGATATTTGTTCTTAACTTACTTGAGATAGTTAATAATCATATGTATGGTCCCTATGGTCAGATTCTTTCATGATAAATTTAGAAAATTCTAGACCAATAGATACTTCTATAAGGACAAATCTTGAATTTATATGTGTGGTCTAGATGAATCTAAGGCTCTGTATGGTTGGAAACCTATAAATGGCCTGAATGACTTATTCCCAAACTATCCATTAGATCAGATCTTCCAATAGAGAATCTGATCATAGAGATTTCATCAATATATATTTCATGTGTTACTTGATGAATATGTTGGATCCATGTTATACATAATAATTATCCTCTCATTGACCCACTTGGGTGTGGGATCACTTGTGATTTATGCATTTTATTAGTTCATCCAATATGAGAACCCATGTATATTTTTATGAGTCTCTTATTTATGGTTTGCTAGTATGTGGGCCCCACTTACCATTGGATCTATTTCATTCCCTTTACATTTTCTATTTGCTGAAAATTTTCCAAGTACTTAACTGTATTGCATGTAGGCTTCTTTGACACTTTGTAGTGGGCCCCACAGTCTGTACTTAAGGGTCATACTTTGGGGGATGTTTAATGCTTATATAAGTGAGATGGGATGTTCCACCATATTGTCAGGAATGATCCCAAAGTGTTTGGAAATTGGACCATAAGTTGTGATAGGCCCCATTTTTGAAAACTATCTGATTATTTGTATGTTGTACCAACTTTGGGCCTCTGTGGTGGACCACACACTAAAGGTTTGAGTAGGCAACCACTTGGAACCTATAACCTACACTAATGAATAGATAAATAATATTTTAATTTAGCCAAATCAGACCCCACATGATCAGAGAGTAGATCCCAAAATGTGGTCAGGTATGGTTGTGCAGAAAAATTATGTGTAGAAAATTAAAGTGCTTATGTTTGGCCCTATACCAAATATTACGTGTGCACAACCAGTTGGTCCCAACTTATAATTTTTGAAGTGCATATATAGTACAACCAAAGGCACCTGATGGCACACTGAAATGTGGTCCCTTGTGATCATGGGATATACTTAAAATTAGGCCAAAACTAATTCTGTACTATATTTCCTGCACAGTTTCTCCAAGTACCCATGTTTGGGCCATCACCGTAAATTGTACTCACCCAACCAATGAAGCGTACCTTATAATTTATAAAGCCTATACATAGAGCTACCAGGTGGTTATTCTCTTTCACCACATGTAGGCCCCACCTGATCCTGAATCTGACTCTAAAATGGCCCAGAACCAACATTGCACAAAAATATGTTTGATGTAAAATTTATGTGGGGCCATGTCAGTGGGGTCCACCACCTTCCCAAAGCATTTCATGCAGTATCTAAACTCTAAAAAATAACTCTCAGGTGTTGTTGGGCTCAAAACCTTAAGTGGGCTATCTAGTATGGACTTTCTGATATGGGCCTTACCTTCCATGTGATGAGGCCTAATGTGATGTATGTGAGGCCCTTGTATGAGGCCCATTATGATGTGTATAAGGTCTATGTGGTGAGGCCCACTACAATGAATATAAGTCCCCTGTGATGAGACCCATTGTAATGTATACGAGGCCTATGGGATGAGGCTCATTATGATGTATATAAGGCTTATGTGTTGAGGCCCACTGTGATGTATATGAGGCCTATGGGATGAGGCCCATTGTGATGTATGTGAGGCCCATTGTGATATATGAGACTCTTATCTAAGGCCCAATTATGATGTTGATCCCACCATGATGTATATGACAATGTTTATGATGGCCATCCATTTTTTTTAGCTAGTTTAAGGGCCATGGGTCCCATTGTGAGATAATCTCTATAGCGGGCTGCATTCTAGGAGACAATGGTGGTTAAATGTCCACATTGTAAACTCCCTAGGGCTCATTGCTAAGCCCATTCCCCATTGTAAGTTAGAATCTAAGGCGGGCCGCACTTTAGGAGCAGTGATGGTTAAATGTCCACGTTGTAAACTCTCTAGAGCCCATTGTTAAGCCCATTTCTATTTTCCCCTTATTGGGCCCTTATTGAGAATAATGCTTTCCACCATACCCTGTAGTACTACTCAAACCTTGGAACCCATCTTGTGGCCATGATATGTAAGCCCATTGTGATATGTAGGCCATATGTAGGACCGTTGTGATAAGTAGGCCCATTGTGATATGTAGGACCATTGTGATATGTAGGCCCATTATGATTGTAGGAGGTCCATTGTGATGGTATGAGGCCCATTGTGATGGTATGAGGCCCATTGTGGGAGGCCCATTGTGATTGTAAGAGGCCCATTATGATGGTATGAGGCCCATTGTGCGAGGCCCATTGTGAATGTAAGAGGCCCATTATGATGGTATGAGGCCCATTGTGATTATATGAGGCCCATTATGACTGGATGAGGCCCATTGCGATGTGTGAGGCCCATCGTGGTTGTGTGAGGCTGATCATTGTTATGATTGATAATCATGCATGGCATACACCATGATTCATGCTCATACGCATCATTTGCATGCATGTTATGAGGAGTGATTGACCATAACATATGCCATTGGGCTGGTTGTTTTCGGGACTCCCTGAGAGACAGAGTTGCCCCACATGAGCGCGCGGTATGTGTAAGACTGGATTGTATGACTCATGCATCTTGCATTTATGTGATATGATTTCTGTTCGCCCTAGTGACATCTGGGTTGAGGCCTCCATAGGCATATCGTGGATGACAAGATTGGACACTGAAAATGTTTCGGTTCTACATGGGGCGCCATAGATGTCCCTAGGTGAAAGTCCCTAAACTTTTATGGTACCAAGAGGATGCTCCAACGTCGAGACTGAGTGGATGTATGAGCGCATGAGTGCCGAATACCATTAGGTCGCGTCTCCCACTGTGTTCGTAGGGCTGAAAGTTGGGCGGGTTCAACCTGACCGACCCAACATTGGGTTGGGCTCGGGCAGGATATGTCAGGTCTGATCTCAAGCTTGGGCTATACAAACACCAATTCGATAAAACTTGAGTTGAGCTCGGGTTGAGGTCTCGAGTTGCCCGACCCAACCCGAACACGATCAATATATAAGTTACTTATAAATTATAATTGAGTGTGGATCGTTTGTGTCGAAGGCACACTAATGATGTCAGGTCTCATTTGTCCACATCATTTCCAAAGACTCAAGCTAACAAGATATGCTGGATTTCTCTCTCTCAAATAGATTGTGAGCTATGCTACATGACTTTTAAATGAGTACTTGTCCTATATTTTAGCTTGTTTTTTTAAAGAAAAAAATTATGTTCTTTATGATGAATAATCACATATATAATTAATAAAATTATAGATACAAAAAATAAGTCATATATTGAAATATAATAAACTAATGTAATAACGAAAATATTAGCACGTATACACCTGACCAACCCGATCAACCCGACCGAGCCCGCTTGGGTTGAGAATTCCCAACCCGAGATTGGGTTGGGTTGGGTTAGGTTAGGGTTGAGGTATAGGAACCTTGGGTTGGGTTAGGATTGAGGTATAGGAACCTCGGGTTGAGGTTAGGGTTGAGCACTAACCCGACCCAACCCACTCGACTTTCAGCCCTGCTGTATCGTGGTTGGTTGGAAGGGGGTGTGGCCTTACCCGCCCGAGGATAGGGGGCAATGCTAGGTTGAGTTTGACTAGCTTGTAAATGGGTCTGCTATCGACGTGCCAGATAGGTATTGGCAGACTATTGGCCAGGCAGATAGTGAGGTCTCTTACGCTCACTTAGACTGCGCGCCTGAGAGAGGGGCGGTGCCATTTAGAACATACTAGACCCTGCTGTTTGTCCAGAGAGGAACTGTACTGATATGTGGATTCAAATGAGGACTGACATGACTTATGATTGCACCTTGCATATGACATTGGCCACGTAGGCCTTGCATTGCATAGCCTTAGTATGCTGACAACATTGTACTAAACCCTGGTGATGATCCCAGAGATGTGTGGTACTGATATGTGGACTTATTGAGCAGGAGTTGCGTACTCAACATTTGACTCATTCATTCATTTATTCACTATTCACTCGGGCTGGTGGTGCGCAACCAAATCATTATGTGTATCTTCACAATGGCTAGGATTTCGGTTGGGGTGTGCGACCAACTTGAGATAAGGATTACCACATTGAGTCTAGCTATCCAAATTTAGGTATGAGACTGATTTGGATAGAAGTCTCTTGTGATGAACCCCACAGCTTGCAATACCACGTACTATCATCCCGACTACACACTCCAGCCTTGTCATTTCTTTTGCATTGCATATTGCATTACATCCTCTGCATATGACATATTGTGACGCCCTCTCATTGTGGTCACAAGTGGGCAGGCACTCGTAGGCAGATGCTGATGTGGGTGGGGCCTAGCGGGCTTGGGTGAGCTACCAGTGGTTAGCAGGCTACTGTGCACACAGTGTAAGCAAGACCTTGTCCCACATATTCGTGGATTCGTCAAGATTTGCATATTGCATTGCATCCTTAGCATATGACATTTGGTTTATTATGTCCTTGTACTCAAACGATTACATGTCAGCCTTGCCATTACCTTTCCATCATATGCCGTATAGTACAAAATAAAATTTAATTATCTTGTTCATGATGATTAACTATTTTAATGATTGATGGTCGCTTGTTAAATGACATGCCTATTATTGATGTCATGTTCATGATAACCTGTATAGTTATACGACATACTTGATTGATAACCTACTCACCTATGATAACATGATTGGTTGATAACATGCCTATGGTTGTTTTGGATGCCTTTACGGGAGTGCCCTAATAAGACGTGCTTTACTCCCGGCACACAGTAGACTCACGAGTTGTGGCTTGTTCATATGTATGACTTACACTTTTCAAGATGCATACAAGAGCTGTTGGAGTTTGCTATTGTTTCCTTCATTACTGTTGAGCTGGTGCACCATATCACGTATGATATGTCGAACAAGTTCGCCTCTTCGATATGCGTTAATACCATGTACAAAATGTGTAACCCCTTAAACAGATTAATCGTTCAAAAAAAAAATTCACACTAAAAAATCTTCTTTGTAGGATCTTAGGATCGGAATCTGGCATATGGGTGTCAGGAGTTGAAAATGGGATACTACGGAAGCTAGCGGCGCTGGATTCGGCGATCGAAAATTTTGTGAGCCCGATTTTCGAGTTTGGGGTGTGACACAACCCAAGGTTCCTATACCCCAACTCTAACCCAACCCAAGCTTAGGTAGGGAATTCTCAACCCAAGCCCAACCCAAGTGGGCTTGGCCGGGTTGGTTGGGTAGATATAAGCTAATATTTTCATTATTACATGAGTCTATTATATTTTCAATACATTTTTTTTTTGTACTTATAATTTTATTGATTAATATGTAGATATTTATAGTAAAAAAGATCAATTTTTTCTAAACAAACAAGCTAATATATAGGACAACTACTCATTTATAAGTTGTATTGTGTATCAAGTTGTAAGTGCTGTAATGTATAAATCACACTCCTATTTGTCAAATTTCGATGAGACAAAACAACTTATGATATGATTCACACAATGTGAATCAAGATGGAAAGTTGAATCAAGATGGAAAGTTCACCTTCAAGAGATTCAAGATGGAAAGTTCACCTTTAAGTGAATCAAGAAGATGGAAAGTTCACCTTCAAGAGAATTAAGATAGATGAAGAAAATTCAAGTTCTACTAAAGACTAATAGATATTCAAACTCCTACTTCAAGCTCTATTAAAGATTCAAGAACAAGTTCTGAGAACTTCAAGCTACTTCAATGTTCAATCTTTTCAGGTATAATAGACCTTACAAAGACCTTAGGCTTAGGTCCTTTCAAAACATATTCATATATGAGTTTTTATACTTTAGTTAGGCTTAAGTTCGATTAGTCTAGGCCTTGGTTAGACTAGTCTAAGCTTTCGCTCAACAAGTCTAAGATAATCTTCGACCAGTCTAAGTTTGAAATCCAAAAAATGGATATTTCTGGTGCTTTCTCGACTAGTCAAGCAGACTGCTCCACCAGTCGAGGGTTGCTCGACTCGAAGTCCAACAACCATATTTTGGCACCCTTGACCAGTTGAAGCCCATGCTCGACCAGTCAAGCAGGGCCTTTACCAGTCGAAGAACAGTTTTATCCGATCGCGCTCAAAATTTAAAATTTTGTTAGATCTTAGATGAGTCGAAGGAGACCTTAGACGAGTCAAAACAACAACATTTCTAACTATAAATAGAGGCCTTCTCTCATTCTGAAATTATTCATTCAAGCTAAGAAAAGCCTTCACCAAGAGAGAGAGAAGTCCCCACTATCTTCAAGCTATTGCATGGTATTTTAATATTTTTGTTTAAATAGCCTTTTATTTTAATTCTTTGATCTTATTTTTTAAAGAGAGTAATTGCTCTTCTTTGAGATCTTAAGGAATTCAAACAAGTAGCCTTTAGTTTGATTTAATTTAAAATCGATTTAGAACTTAGAACCCTTGTTTGTGTTACTGGACATTGAACATTCCACTTTAAGCGAAGCGGTTCTACGAGCTAAATCAAGAACGTCTTCAATAAGAAGATAAGTACATTTCTATTCTTTGTATTTTGGTTTATTTGAGATAGTCAGAAAATCTCATGTGTTAGTTTTGACTGAGATAGTTAAAAAATCTCAGTGTGAGGTTTTTATTTGTGATAAGCTCTTTAAAATCATAACCATGTAAGGTTTTAAGGTAAACCTGTGAAAACCTTATTTTTAGTGAACGCCAATATCATGTGGGTCGTGATTATTGGGAGTGAAGTAGGTGTGGCTGTTTGAGAACACTTGGTGTACACATCGAACCACTATAAATCCTAGTATTGTGGTGAATGTTTAATTTTTGTATCTGTGGTGAATGATCGTAATTTTATTTCTGCAAAAGTGGTGAATGTTTGTAATAGATAAGTTTATTATCTCTTGCTTGGTTTGAAGTCTTGATCCTTACAAACGTTCGTGAAATCAGGTTGTCCTACTTAAAACTTTGTTTTTGGTGTAAGGTTGTCCTATGAAGTAAGTTTGAATCTATTTTTCAATACTAGTGCTATTGAGATTTCTGTTTTATTCTGATTTATTTGTTATTTTAGTACTTTAAGTTTTTATTTGGCATAGTCCTATTCACCCCTCCTCTAGGATTTTAAGCTCGCCTTTTTCACATGGTATCAGAGCTAAGTTGTTCATATTTTTGAATTAAGTTTTTTGAGTTTAAAGATCTAGAGTTTTCATTATGTCAAATTTTAATAGCTTGTCTATTACCCGGGCACTACCTTTTGAGGCTCTAACTATGCATACTAGAAAGCTAGAATGATGATTTTTTCTAAAATGCTTAGATGAAAGCGTGTGGCAAGCCACTGTAATCAAATGGAAACCTCTATGTCTGAAGTTCTAGGCAGTGATGAAACTAAATCTATGAAAGAAACTGCATTCTATTTATGGACTACACCTCATAAAAGCAAGAGCAGTGTAAATGCTAAGGCCTTAAATGCCATAACTTGTGCTCTATCACCTGATGAATTCAAAAAAATATCATTTCATGTGATACAACTAAACAAGCTTGGGATATTCTTAAAATGACACATGAAGGAACTACGATAGTCAAGAAATCTAAAGTTCAAATCCTCACTACAAAATTTGAGAAAATTCATATGGAAGAAAATGAAACTTTCATGGACTTCTATATGAAATTAAATAATATAGCAAATTCCATGTAGGGTATAGGAGATGGAATCTCAGAAAGCAAGGTCTGTGCTAAAATACTGCGATATCTTCATGAGAGATTCAATTCCAAAGTAACTGCCGTTCAGGAATTAAGAGATACTGATCAAATGAAGGTTGAGGAGTTAGTTTGTTCTCTCCAAATGTATGAGTTAAAATTTAAAGCTCCTAAAGGTAAGTCTATTGCTCTTAAATCATCTAAATCTATTTCAAAAGATTACTGTGTTAATTCTGATGTTGAAGATGTAGAAGATGATATTTCTTTACTTGCTAAGAAATTTTATAGAATTTTCAAAAACAAGAAAAGATCGAATTTTCAAAAACTTTCTAACAAAAGAAAAGGAAAATCTAAATCATGGAAATCGGTAAAAGACAGTCGATGTCTTAACTACCATGAATATGGGCATTTGGCGAATAAATGTCCTAAAAGGGATAGATAAAAAAGAAAGGGCATGATAACTACTTAGGATAAATCATCCGACTCTGAAAGTTCTTCTGAGTTAGATGAATTAGAACAAAAAATTTCAAATGAAGCAAAAGCCCTGATGACTATAGCCAGAGTCACCTCCTTAGATAGTTGTAACTTATCTGATTATGATAATCTCAGGAGTGACCCTAAAAATGAGAATGAAGATGATAATCAAGACGGCTACAATGCCTTATAAAGGGAAAGTTGTAAAATTGCTGTCAAATTGAAAATTCAAAGGGAAAAATATCTTAAACTAAAAGAAGAACTTGAAAACAATATTTTGGAAAAATTTCATCTTTCTGATTGTTTTGAAAAAACAAAACTTGATTTAAATTTCAAAACCTCAGAGTTAGAAAAATTCAGAATTGAAAATGAGAATTTAAAACTTGAAGTTTCTTCTCTTTTGAGTTCTAAGGATACTTGGAAATATGCCCATGGAGACCCTAAGCTAAAAAAAACTATTAACCGCATCCAGAAAATGTGGCGATAAATTGGGTCTAGGCTATATCAAAGATAGTTCACTGAAAAATAAAAATACATCTCCAATATTTGTAAAGGAAGAATCCTCAAACTCAGAAGGTAAGAACTTCAGAAATTTTGGTCGAAATGATTTTAAAAATCCAAAACCTTTTCAAGTTTCTAAGATTAATTCTAATACTATTAGTTATAGAAATCAAAGATTTAATAAACCTCCTTCAGCTGAAAAAATAGTGGACTTACTCAAAGAGCTTCTTAAATCTAACTCAAATGGAATCGGAGTTAATTGATAGTGGAGTAATTCTAACTCCTAAAAATGGAGAAAATCCAATGAAATTCCTAAACCTAGAACCATATTGAAATGGGTTCTAAAGGTTACACGTTTTGTTGCCCACACAGCCTTCAAATCCACTAGCCATTCAAAATGGTACTTAGTGGATGTTCAAGTCATATGACTAGTGACAAAGAAATATTCACCAACTTCAGAGAAGTAAAGGACGGTTTAGTTACTTTCGGTGATGGAAGTAACTGCAGAATCATAGGTCAAGGTACTATTCAACTCTCTAATCTCACTCCCTTTGAAAATGTACTATATATTGAAGGTTTAAAATATAACCTCCTAAGTATATCTCAAATCTGCAATAACGAACAAGCGCGAAATTTACAAATCACGATTGTGAGATATTAAATGAGAAGGGAAATGTAATATTAAATGGTTGTAGGACTTCTGAGAATTGCTACATTATTAATGACTCATGCTCTTCTAATTTTTCATGTTACATGGTCCAAACAAACAAAATAGAACTATGGCATAAACATCTTGGGCATGTCAACTTTAGAGATCTTCATAGCTTGAGCAAGAGAGATCATATTCGTGGCTTACCCAAATTAAAAAAGGTAGAAAAGTTTTGTGGTGCATGTCAGATTGACAAGCAAATCAGGAGTAGTCATAAGAAAGCGGACTCTTTAGCCACATCCAAACCTCTTGAACTACTCCATATGGATTTGGTAGGACCAAGGAGAATGAAGAGTAGAGGTGGAAAGAAGTATTTTCTGGTTATTGTAAATGATTTTACTAGATATACTTAGATAGCCTTCTTGAGAGAAAAATCTGAAACTCTTGATGAAGTTAGAAGAATTCTAAAATGAATTCAGACTGAAAAAGAAGTACATATGATCAAGATCAGAAGTGATCATGTTATTAAGTTTGAAAATAACAGTTTTGAGGAGTATTGTATAGACCATGGTATATTACATGAGTTTTAAGCTCCTAAAACACCTCAACAAAATGGGGTCATTGAAAGAAAGAACAGAGTGTTACAGGAAATGACCAATGTTATGCTAAACAACATGAATTTATCAAAAAACTTACAAGCCGAAGCTTTTAATACTGCTTGCTACGTTATAAATCGTGTGTATGTTAAAACGCAAAAAATAAAATAGCCTATGAGCTATGATTTAATAAGAAGCCAACTATTAAATACTTTCGAACTTTTGGAAGTAAATGTTACATTTTACGTGACTGGAAAAATTTGAAAAAGTTTGAAGCAAAGAGTGATGAGGGAATATTCTTAGGTTATGCACCGAATAGTCGAGCATATCGTGTTCTTAATAAAAGAACAGGAGTGATTCAGGAATCTATTAATGTTGTGATTGACAATCACCTCATCACACCTACACCAAGTCAAGTGATGATGAAGTCAACATTATCGACAAACCTGACTCTTCATCTAAATCAAATAATTTTGAATTAAAATTAGTCAAAGACCATCCAACTGATCAGATATTAGGTAACCCTCATACTGGTGTTTAGACAAGAAAACAGTTAGGGAATATCTGTAACTACGTCCGCTTCACTTCCCAAATTGAACCGGCAAAAGTAAATGAAGCACTTGCCGAAGAAAGTTGGATTTTAGCTATGCAAGAAGAGTTAAATCAATTTGTTAGAAATGATGTTTGGTATTTCGTTCCTAGATCATCTCTTAAACATATAATTGGAACCAAATGGATTTTTAAGAACAAATCTAATGAAATGAGAAATATCATTAGAGGCTCGACTGGTTGTACAAGGCTACACTCAGATAGAAGGAATTGACTATAATGAAACCTTTGCACCAGTTGCATGCCTTGAATCCATTAGATTATTTATTTCAATTGCTTGCTATAAAAAATTTAAGAGATATCAAATGGATGTTAAAAGTGTGTTTCTAAATGGTGATTTATATGAAGAGGTATATGTTGAACAACCTAAGGGTTTCGAGGACCCAAAACTCTCAGATCATGTATATCGTCTTAAAAAAGGCACTTTATGGATTAAAACAAGCTCTTAAGGCATGGTACGAAAAGTTGACAAAATTTTTGCTTAGTCACAACTTTATCATGGGAAGCCTTGATAAAACTTTATTTGTCAAAAAATATAATGAATATATATTGATTGTACAAATCTACGTTGATGATATTTTTATGGATCTACAAGCACTAACTTGTCCATTGAGTTTGCAGATCTAATGAAAGTCAAGTTTGAAATCAGTATGGTTGGAGAATTGAATTACTTTCTTGATTTACAAGTAAAACAATAGGAAGATCGTATTTTCATTTCTCAAATTAAATATGCTTTAAATTTGGTAAAGAAATTTGGATTCGAGAATGATAAAAAGTTTGAAACTTCTAAGAGTACAATTCTCAAACTCTCAAAGGATGAAACAAGAAAAAGTATAGACTCTCGCTTATATCGAAGCATAATTGGTAATCTTTTATACTTAACTGCTAGTAGACCAAATATTGCTTTTAGGGTTGGAATCTGTGCTAGATATCAGTCTATGTTGAGGGTCAAATATTGCATATTAGACCCCAATTATTACTTGATTTTACGTACATGATAATGTTTAGCGCTCTATTTTAATCGTGTTTGCGCTGCAAGGTGAATCTAAGAGCTTGGACTGAAAAGGGGTACTACAAGATTGAATTTGATGCTCCAAAATTACCAAGGCAATGGACGGACCCTGGAGGACCGAGATCGAAGAACTTACATGCTAGAGATCCGAGAAAATCAAGCAATTGAAGTTTAAGAGGCCTGAAAGTCATCCTGAATGCAAGATCACAGGGTTCCCACCATCCGTTCAGTGCGAAACTTTATATCTGGCCTGAGAACTATAAATTAACCATACACGTCGAAATTCAACCCTTGGATCCTTGTGAAAGTGACCCAATGGACAGATTAACCCATAAAACTCTGATCTGGGCCCCACCTTATATCTGGATATGCTTCAATTTTGGTCTCAGCCCCTTAAATACGATGACAAAATAGATGGACGGAGTGGATTTCACCTATACATGACAATGAGACCCACCTGGAGGGTGTGCGTGTGCATAACACACATGCACACGCCGTGCACCGCATTCCACAAAGTCGGTCAGCGTGCGCTAATCGACTCAAATCTCTTCTTACACCAAGACGTCCAACAGACTTGCCGTGCACCACCGATTTTGAATAGTGGGTCCCACCCATCATCCAAACGGATGATCTGGACCGTCCATATGCAGGGGGGGTAAGACCCTAGCCAAGATGACATTTTGGCCCCATGCACACATACATACGTGGATCATCGAAAAACGTAGGATGAACGGTGAGTTAATTTGATACAGTGGACCGCACCAAAACTCAACTAAAACTACTCCTTTCCGACTGGTTTTTCGTTAGGAATCCAATGAATGAGGTGGATTTATCAGAAAACATCACTATGGGGTCCAACGAGCGTTCCAGCGCAGTCCAGTATGCAAGGCTGTGCGTCCGACAGATTCGACCTCCGTGGGCCTTTGTGTGATCACAATCAAGGTCGAATCGATGATCTAGACCATCTAAAAGATAGAAAAGGGGGTCTTGACCCTTCCTACGGAGAAAATGGACGGCTTGGATGGATTCTTCCTCGAAACTCAATCCAAACGCGGGTCGCCTTATGTTTCACTACACGCTGCCTTCTTGCTGTGTAAACCGACTTCCACTGACTTTAGCAGCACGAACCGCCCCTTTGTTCTCTATAAAAGGGAGAGAAAAAGAGAGAGCTGACATCTTTGGGACGTGACGAGCAAGAAAGAAAGAGAAAGTGTGGAGGGTTGGTTCAAGAAGAGAGTTTGCTTTCTTTTTCTTTATTCTTTTATTATTTTATTTAAGAGTCTTTAGCCTAATCATGCCCATGGTTGGCTAAACCTCTTAGCTAGGGCTAAGAGGTGAAGCTTGTAGTATGATGGGAGACTTTTCTTTATGCCTTTTGATTCAGGTTTAAGTTGAACTGATTTTGATTCTAGTTTGATTATAAGGAATGCCTTTAGTTTTTAATGGTTTGTTGTGACTTAAATTACAATGGATCAGTGATAGCTTTGAGCATCTTAGTCTAGTTCTAGTTCGAGTTACTTTCAGAATACGTACAAGATTCAGTCCCTGTGGATTCGACCTTGGTCTTATTGAGATTATTACTACATCGCAACCCTATACTTGGGATGGTGAACAAGTTTTTAGTGCCGTTGCCGGGGATTGACGATTATGTTTTTTTCTCGGATTAGCTAGTTTTAGAATTAGGTTAAGATTAGGGTTTTTCTAGATTTAGGTTTTTCTATTTGATTTCTAGAAACTAACTTAATTTTCCTGTTTTGTAGGACCCTGATATAGGCTTCCTAAATTGGTAATCTCTTTCTAATTTTTCTTCCTCTCTATTTATAGATTAAGATTCGTTTTATAGAAACTTTCTAATTCTAGGTTTTCTTTTATTTTTAGAAACTTTCTTATTTTCTAATTTAAATTTAGAACTTTCCTAATTTGTTTTAGAAATTTTCTATTTCCTTCTAGGAATTTTTTCCTTTTTAGAAACTACTTTACTTTTTATTTTAGGATCTCTTGCTATTTCTAGACTTTCTATCTTTAGAAACTAACTTGGTTTATTTTATTTTGCAGGATCTAACTTAGGAACTTTGAATTTGGTAACTTCCTTCCAACTCTTCTCTCTTTCGTTTCTTAGATTTCTATTCTTTTCTTTCCTTTAGATTTAGGTTAGAATCTGAATTGAGGGCTGCGAGTGTTTCATGCCCAAATGGGTCCGTGACAACACTCGATGTCTCATGACTGAAGGAGGATTGGTTGATGGGTTGACTATCCATTGCAGGACTAGACACCACTCGAAATCCCTAGAGTTAATTGAAGTAATGGCTGCAAACCAACCTCTTCTACCCCAACCTAGGGTGGAGAACATCCAGGATGAGAATTAGGTGCATCAAGCACCCCCGCCTCATACTTTACGAGATTATTTACAACCAACGAGGGTGAGTACGCTCTCATGCATGGTTTTTCCTGAAAATATGGGTCACATGGATATCAAGCTAGGCGTGATCCAACTCCTTACTAAATTTCATGGGCTTGAGTCAGAAAATCCATATTTACACCTGAAAGAGTTTGATGAGATCATAGCCACTTTATATTTTTCAAACGTATCTGAAGACACAATCAGGATGAAACTCTTTCCCTTTTCTTTGAAAGAGAAAGCTAAGACATGATTGCATTCACTACGTCCTAGATCTATTAAACCATGGAATGATATGCAAAGGGAGTTCATAAAGAAAAAAATTTCATATTATAAAACGAACACCCTTAGAAAATCAATCATGAACTTTGCCCAAAAGGAGGATGAATCATTCTTCCAATATTGGGAAAGGTTCAAGCATCTTGTCAGTTCATGCCCACAACACAGTTTTAAAACGTGGTGCATTACACACTTTTTCTATGATGGACTGACATATTCCATTCGCCAATTGGTTGAGACGATGTGCAATGAAGAATTCATGAATAAAAATGTCGATCATGTGTGAGATTACTTGGATAGATTTGCTGAAAACGACAATTATGGGACACATACCCAAAATCAAGCACCATGTCTAGGCCAACTCAATCTAAGGAGAGGGGTGGAATGTATCTCCTGAAAGAGGACGATGATATCAATTCTAAAGTGACTAATCTCATAAGAAAATTTAAGGCCATGGAATTAAAGAAGGATAAGGTTAATGAAACTGTTTGCGGTATTTATGATTGCAATATTCACACAACTGAAAATTGTCCAACAATACCTGCCTTTTGAGGGGTGTTGAATGAACAATCTAATGCTGTGAATAATTATCAAAGACCTTTCAATGGACCTACCTTAAATACATACAATCCTAGTTGGAGAAATCATCCAAACTTTAGTTGGAGGAATGGACAAACTGCTACCCCTCAAGGTTTCTTTAATCAAATTCCACAACAATAGAAACCTCAAGAGGACTCGGTTCTAAAACATTTTCAAAAGCAATAGCTTTTCGATCAGGGTATGCTACAAGCCTTTTAAGACCTTACAAAAGCGATACAAGAACTTAAGGCTGAAAATATGATTGGGAATAAAGGGAGCCTCCCAGCTCAACCTCTTCCCAATAAAAAACCGCAATATGAAGTTAGCAACCAAAGCTCTTCAAATAAGATGGAGCAAGCTAAATCTATCACCACTCTTAGGAGTGGGAAGATCATTGACAAAACCATTCCGGTTAGGGCTGAAAAACCTAAGGAACCAGAAGAGGACAAAGATGATGGATCTAGCCATGCTCCATTATTAGAACCAGAACCTCAAGGGAAACCAATTGCTCCATTTCCCCAACAATTGGTTGCACCAAAACCTCTCTCTAACTCTCAGGACATTCTAGAGGTGTTAAAACAAGTGAAAGTCAATATTCTTCTACTAGATGCCGTAAAACAAATACCTTCATATGCCAAATTCTTGAAAGACCTGTGCACGACCAAAAAACAGCAAAATATTCAAAAGAAAACCTTCTTGACTGAGAAAGTTAGTACCATCCTAAAGAAAGATGTGCTGCATAAATTCAAAGATCTCAGTAGCCTAACCATATCATGTGTAATCAGGAACTATTGAATTGAGCAATCACTTCTTAACTTAGGAGCGAGCGTCAATTTGATTCCCTACTCGGTGTACAAGCAGGTAGAATTGGGTGAATTAAGACCCACCTTAACCACATTACAACTCGCTGATCACTCTATTCGTATACCGAGAGGGATAATTGAGGATGTGTTGGTTCAGGTTGACAAATTCTATTACCTCGTAGATTTTATCATCCTGGATACTGAACCCATCGGTGACACGAGCACTAAATTCCCGTCATTTTTGGTCGCCCATTCCTTGCCACTTCAAATATAATTATCGATTGCAGGAATGGTGTCATGAGTATGTCTTTCAGGAATATGATATTGGAGTTAAACATCTTTTTCAACATGGGCAGACGGTTAGAGGATGATGATGATTTCCATGACATTAACATGATTAACTCTTTTGTTGAAGATATGACACCTTTGACCTTATCCTCTGACCCTCTAGAGACGTGCCTGGCCCACTCCCATGATGTCGATGATGACATGATTAGGGAGATGGTTACTATGCTTGATACTGTGTCAGTACTTGATGTTAACTGGTAGAGACCACAATTTGAAGAATTGCCCCAAACTGAAGAAGTATCTCTACCATTTAACCTCAAGGCACTGAAGCTTGACTTAAAGCCTTTGCCCTCTAATTTAAAATATGTTTATTTAGGTCAAGATGAGACACACTCGGTGGTGATCTCTTTCCACCTAGAGAAAGAACAGAAGAGTATGCTCATATCTACTCTCATTGAGCATAAGGGAGCCCTTGGATGGACGTTTGCGGACCTAAAGGGAATTGACCCTTTGATTTGTACTCACCTCATTTATCTCGAGGATAATACGAAAACCTCTCGGCAATCACAACATAGATTAAATCTAAATATGAAAGAAGTTGTTAAAGCAGAGGTTCTTAAACTATTGGATGTGGGTATCATATACCCTATATTTGATAGTCAATGGGTGAGTCCAACTCAAGTGGTTCCTAAGAAGTCCAGAATCACCATCGTAGCCAATGCCAATAACAAACTCATGCCAACTAGAATTACTACTGGTTGGAGAATGTGCATTGACTACAGGAAGTTAAATACAATCTCGAGGAAGGACGACTTTCCTTTGCCCTTCATTGATCAAATTCTGGAAAGGTTAGCTGGTTATTCCTATTATTGTTTCCTTGACGGGTATTTGGGCTATAATCAGATAAAGATTGCCCCTGAAGATCAGGAAAAGACTACATTTACATGTCCCTATGACACCTTTGTTTACCGAAGGATGTCATTCGGACTATGTAATGCCCCTGCCACTTTTTAGCGATATTTGATGAATATCTTTTTTGATATGGTGAGGCAATATCTAGAGGTCTTCATTGACGATTTATCTATCTTCTGTCCATCTTTCAGCGAGTGCTTAGAGAGTCTTAAATGTGTACTAAAAAGATGTGAAGAAAAGAATTTGGTACTTAATTAGGAGAAGTGTCATTTCATGGTTCATAAGAGAATTGTCCTTGGACATATCATCTCATCCAAAGGAATCGAGGTTGATAAGGTAAAAATTAATCTTATCTCTAACCTACCTCAACCCAAGAACATACGAGACATGCGATCCTTCTTAGGACACGCCGATTTTTACAAACGATTCATAAAGGACTTTAGTCTCATCTCTCGTGTTATATATAATTTACTTCAAAAGGATGTACCATACGAGTGGAGTGAGCAATGCCAGGAAGCTTTCACTGAGATTAAACGCATGTTAACTACTGCACCTATCATCCAGCAACCCGACTGGAACCTTCCTTTTGAACTTATGTGCGACGCGTCTGATTATGTTCTTAGGGCAGTTTTAGGCCAGAGAAAAGAAAAGAAGCCCTATGTTATTCATTACGCAAGTAAGACTCTAAATCCTGCCCAAGGAACTCTTAGCCGTAGTGTTCGCTTTAGAAAAATTTAGGTCCTACTTGATCGGATCCAAGATCATCATTTATACAGATCATGTAGCGTTCAAGTATCTTCTTACTAAGAATGATGCCAAGCCCTACCTAATAAGATGGATCCTCCTACTCCAAGAATTTAATTTAGAAATAAAAGATAAAAAGGGAGTAGAGAATGTAGTGGCTGACCATCTTTCCCGCCTTAATCTCTTTGATTCCCTTGAGATGACACATATCAATAACATGTTCCCTGACGAACAATTGTTCAGAGTCTCCCATTTACCTTGGTTCACTGATATTGCTAATTATCCTACCACATGTTTCATCCGACATATTAGACTGCGCAAGATAAGAAAAAAATTTCATTGAGGTGCGCAACTTTTTCTAGGACGATCCATATTTGTTTAAATATTGCCCAGACCAAATCTTAAAGAGATGTGTGTCAGACGATGAGCATCAGAGTGTCATCTCCTTCTGTCACACATAGGCCTGTGGTGGTCACTTTTCTTCTATAAAGATCATGACCAAGATTCTGCAGTGTGGCTTTTACTGGCCCACTATGTTCAGGGACACTCATGAGTTTTGCAAGGCTTATGAGCGTTGTCAGAAATTGGAGAATTGTCCCATCGAAATATGATGCCCTTGAACCCCATTCTCATTATAGAGGCATTTGATTGCTGGGGCATTGATTTCATGTGACCATTCCCCTAATCCTTTGGAAATCTATACATTTTACTCGCTGTAGACTATGTCACTAAATGAGTTGAAGCGATTCCGTGCCGGAACAATGACCATCACATGGTCATTAAATTCTTAAAACAAAACATTCTTTTTCGGTTCGGAATGCTTTAGGCCATCATTAGTGATGGGGGCTCACACTTTTGTAATAGACCATTTGAGAGTTCAATGAAGGAATATGGTATCTCTCATAAGGTGAGCACCCCATACCACCCACAGACAAGTGGGCAAGCTGAGATTTCCAATAGGGATGTCAAACACATCTTGGAAAAAATAGTTAACCCTGACCGTAAGGATTAGTCAATGTCACGCCCCAAACCCGGGAATAGGATTTAAAGGAATCCCGATCACCGAATCCTGTGCCGACAGCCTCCGTAGTACCCCATTCTCGGCTCCCAGCACTCATATGCCAAGTTCCGATCCTGTGATCCTATAAGGAGGATTTTCCAACGTACATTTCTCATAAGAAGCATAACCACAAGTTTACCCAAATCATAAAAAACAACATCATCATCACATATCCACTAATATAAACTGGAATACAATGCTGAAAGGGGAAATATATATGTCAAAATAAAATCAAAGCTCTAGAAGTTAGCTATATGCTCCAAGCTCCACACTGTTGCAACCTAACATTACCTGCACGCATCTATCGTGCATAAGCTTATAAAAAGCTTAGTGAACGGTGAAAGTGTGTGCACAAGGTAAGTGCCAAGTAAGCAATATCAGAGTAATCAGAGTAAGTGGAAGTACTGACAAGTCCATGAGTCATTCAATATCAGGGTACAAAATGCAAATCAGCTATGCAAATGAGGAGTTAAAGCAAACAAAATATTAAATGCCGAGGATACAATGCCATAAATCATACAATATCGAAATAAGCGAAAATATACTGGTAAGTTTATGAGTGCCATCAGCCATACCAAGGCTATGTGATGCAAGGCATGAGTACTAACGGCCATATCAATGCAGAAACATGGCAATTCAAAATGCTAAGTACTACGGATGCAATGTAATATGCGATGCGAATGAAATGACCAAGCTGGAGTGAAGTTGAGATGATGTACGTAGTATCGCAAGCTATGGGGTCCATCACAAAGGACTTCTATCCAAACCAGTCCCATACCTAAATTTGGATAGTTAGACTCAATGTGGTAAACTCCTGGTCTCAGGTTAGTCGCGCACCCAACCGAAATCCTGGCCATGCGAAAGTACACAATAATTAGTTGCGCACCACCAGCCCCAGTGGATAGTGAATGAAATGAATGCATGAGTATGCAACTCCTATTCAATAAGTCCACATATCAGTACGGTTCCTCTCTGAAAAATCACCGGGGTCTATTACACTCCAAACCAGATTGCTGCCCCATAACGCGCAACAAGGTGAGTGGAAGAGACCTCACTATCTGCCTGCCAATAGCGGGCCCGGCTCGTCGATAGTAGACCCATTCCTCGAGCTGGTCAGACTCAGCCTAGCATTACCTCCTCCTCTCAGGTAGGTAAGGCCATACCCCCTTCCAACAGACCACAACACAGTGGGAGACGCGGCCTAACGGTATATGGCCCTCATGCGCTCATGCATCCACTCGGTCTAGACGTTAGAGCAACCTCTGGAACCAAGAGGGTTTAGAGACTTTCACCCAGTGATATCTATAGCACCCCATGTAGAACAAATTTTCGGTGTCCCGTCTGGCCATCCACGATATGCCTATGGAGGCTACGACTCTGATGTCGCTAGGACACACAATGCAAGATGCATGAGCCATACAATCCTGTTATGCATCAATCATGCGCATACCGTGCGCTCATGTGAGATAACCTTTGCCTATCAGGAAGTCTCATAACAATCTGCCTAATGACATATGCAATGGTCAACCACATCTCATAACAAACATGCAGATGATGCGTATGGGCATGTATCATGATGCTATGCAGTCACATACTCATAATCGGTATCAATAACCAATATCAACAATCGGCCTCGACAATGTGGACATTTAACCAACATTGCCCCCAAGGAATGACTCACATAAAGCCAAACATATAATGGGCCCACGGCCTCACACAAAGGCCTAATATACAACACAATGGGCCTTACTTAAGGGCCATATATACACAACGGGTGGGCCCTTCCCATGGGCTTTAAATACATGACATATGAACCCTACACAATGGTCTTGAATACATCAAAGGGGCCATGCATCATGGGCCTAATACATATCACAATGGGCCTTGCCCATAGGCCACGAATATATCATAGTGGGCCCCAACTACGGGTCGCATATACATCATATAGGTCTCGACAGTCTGCCTCAGCCTCAACAATCGAATTGACACTCGAAATCGGCCTCAACAATCGGAATCAGCCTCAATACTTGGCTTCGATAATCGGAATCGGACTCGACAAATCAGAATCGAAATCAGCCTCAATCAGCCTCGACAATCGGAGTCAGAATCGACAATCAGCATTGACATCGATAATCAGCCTCAATACTTAGCCTCAACAATCAGAATTAGTGTATACAATCAGCTTCGACAAATCGAAATCATCGGAATTGGCCTTGATACTCGAAATCGATCGATAATCAGAATCGGCAAATCGGTCACGTCAATCGAAATTGACAATCGGCCAAGGTAATCAGAATTAGCAAATAGGTCACGACAATCGCACCAATCGATCATGTTAATCGGTTAAGGTAATCAGAATCAGCAAATTGGTCACGACAATCGCACTGATTGATAGTCGGAATTGGCAAATTAGTCATGTTAATCAAAATCGATAATCGGTCAAGGTAATCAGAATCAGCAAATCGGTCACGACAATCGCACCAATCGATAGTCAGAATTGACAAATCGGTCACGTTAATCGAAATCGGTAATCATTCAAGGTATTCAGAATCAGAAAATCGGTCACGACAATCGCACCGATTAATAGTCAGAATCGGCAAATCAGTCACGTTAATCGAAATCGGTAATCGGTCACGACAATCGAAATCGATTGATAATCAGAATCGACAATTCGGTCATGTCAATCAGAATTAGCAATCGGCCATGACAATCGGGATTGATCGATAATCAGAATCGATAAATCAGTCTCGTCAATCAGAATCAGCAATCGGCCATGACAATCGGGATCGATCGATAATCAGAATCGGTAAATCGGTCTCATCAATCGGAATTGATCGATAATCAGAATCAGTCAAACATGGCCTAAGGGAAGGTCACAATGTGGACATTAAACTATTATTGCCTCTCAATGTGGTCATTTAACCGTCATTGTTCCCAAGGAGTGGCCCACATAGAGCTAAACGTATCGTAGGCTCATGGCCTCACACAAGGGCCTAATACATAATAGGCGGGCCGCATCTACAGGCCTCATACAGGGGCCAAATATACATCACTGGTGGGCCCTGCATATTGGCCCTAATATACAACATAGGTGGGCCTCAAATATACAACATAGGTGGGCTTCAAATATACAACATAGGTGGGCCTCAAATGGGCTTGGACCACACCAAAAATTATTTTACTAATTGTGGGTGTAACATGTGTATCAGTGCACATTAGTAATCCATGAGTCATGTGGCCCATTAATGAAGACCAACACTACCCAAACCTTATCCATATAAATCTGCACCATCCAAACTTGTCCAAGTGCATCAGCACCATCCAAAACATTGTCCAACATCTGGTGCCACCATCAGGACGGCTGGGATGCACCTATACATCACTGGGTCCCACAGAACTTACTGACGTTAATTAGCAGGTGGGTCCCACCACTTGGACAGGTTGGATGCTCAAATACATCACGGGTGTGGCCCACATGGTAAAGCAGATGGACAGCTTAGAGGGAAGAATAGATGGACGACGTGGAGGGAAAATAAATGGACAACGTGGATTATAGAACATATACATCAAGGTGGGTCCCAGTATGTGTGGAATGGCTCCAAACGTGCTGAATGAAAGGACAGTTTGAATATAGCACATATCTTAGGATGGGGCCAGTGTCAGCACAGCAGCTGGGCACTGCTGGACGGTGTAGATGCAGAACACACGCATCAATAAGTAGGGCCCACCGCATGTGGATGGATGACGTGGATAAAACATGTACATTAAAGTGATTCGCACCATCCAGATCACTGGACGGTGAGGATATAAAACACATACATCGTGTATGGCCCCACGTCCACGTCTAGGGACTGGACGGCCTTGGACAAAACACATTTATCATGATGGGTCTCACCAATGGACGGATGGCGTAGATGATCATACATTGAGGTGGGTTCACACCACTTGCCGAAATAGATGAACGGCTTGGATCATAGCTCAAGGTGGGTATCCACCGTCAGATAAAACCCATGCATCAAGTGGATTTCCACCAGATGGACGGTGAATGAAACACTTACATTAAAGGGGCCCCACCGTCCAGATGAATGGACGATGGATGATACACATACACTAAATAGGCCCCACCGTCCAGATGAATGGATGGTGGACAATACATCCACGTCAGTGGGTCCCACCGTCATTGATGGACGGTTTAGGTGGAACCATCCACACGTGGCCCTGCAGAACTTGTTGACGTCAGACCTCAGTGAGGTGGGCTCCACGTGCTGACTGAAATGCACAGCAGCTGCTTCATTATGCACTCCAGCCGATTCACGTCCACTGTCCATGGGTTGGACGGTGAGGAGGAAACACATCCGGTCAAGGTGGGCCCCACACGCTGCCATGGTGGGGTCCACACAGTTTGGATGGTGTAGATAAAACCCATATAGCATGGTGGGCTTATACATCCATGAAAATGAAATAGACGGTTGGATGAACACATCCACACGTGGGTCCTGCAGCTGTTGGACGGTGTCTAGCAGCGTCCTTGGCTGATGGCTTAATCAATGGATGGTTTAGATATAACACATGCCCTGTGATGGGGCCACAAAACTTGCTGACGTTGATGCAGTGGGGTTCACACGTCCCACGTCCTGAAAACGGACGGACGGTGTGGATCTTCACATCATCAAGGTGGGTCCACACATGTGGCCCACCAGATAATATAGTATATATATATATATATATATATATATATATATATTATATTTATATAAAAAAGACAAGAAGCCGGAAATGTCCAGGCCTCATAGTCTAGGCCGGCTGGATAGCAACTGTTCGTCCAGCCTGGCCAGTCCTTGGGCCAATGGCTAGGGTGACTCCACTCCATGGATGGTGGAGATAAAACCCATAAATCACAGTGGGGTCCGCATGGGTGGCCCACACAGTTTGGATCCACTGACATTTGTATTTTCCTCACTACGCCAAAACAGCGAAAAAAGGGCGGTCCAAAACCGTCTCAAATGACCAAAAAGGACGGTCATGGACCGTCGCATAGGCCGTCAAATTTTGACGTGTCTTATTTTTTTAGGGACGGTTGAAAACCGTCATTCTTATTGACAAAAAAAAGACGGTCATGGACCGTCCTAAAAAAGGACGGTGATGGACCGTCCTTAAAATGGACTGTCATGGACCGTCTGTTATTATACTAAAATGGACGGCCATAGACCGTCCTTTAAAAGGACTGTTATGGACCGTCCTTAAAAAGGACTGTCATGGACCGTCTCTTATGAGCCTTCAAAGGACGGCCATGGACCGTCCTTTAAACGGACGGTCATAGACCGTCCTTGAAAATGACTGTCATAGACCGTCTCTTATGAGCCTTCAAAGGACGGTCATGGACCGTCCTTTAAAAGGACTGCTATTGGCCGTCTCTTATGACCCTTACAAGGACATTTTCAAATTTGACCTGTTACTAGATATTTTCCTGATATATATACACCTGTTATACAAACTACGTAAATCCAAACTGTTTCATCACATTCACATTCACCTGTTTCATCCAAACAAGACTGATATACACCTGTTTCATTCACATTCACCTGTTTCATCCAAACAGGACTGATATACAACTGTTTCATTCACATACACCTGTTTCATCTAAACAGGACTGATATACACCTGTTTCATCCAAACAGGACTGACATACACCTGTTTCATCCAAATAGGACTGATATACACATGTTTCATTCACATTCACCTGTTTCATCCAAACAGGACTGATATACACCTGTTATACAAACTACGTAAATCCAAACTGTTTCATCACATTCACATTCACCTGTTTCATCCAAACAGGACTGATATACACCTGTTTCATTCACACACCTATTTTATCCAAACAGGACTGATATACACCTGTTTCATCCAAACATGATCGACATACACTGCTTTCATCCAAACATGATCGCTATACACTGTTTCATCCAAACAGAATCGATATACACTGTTTCATCCAAACAGGACTGACATACACCTGTTTCATTTACATTCACCTGTTTCATCCAAACAGGACTGATATACACCTGTTTCATCCAAACAGGACTAATATACACCTGTTTCATTCACATTCACTTGTTTCATCACATTCACATTCACATTCACATCCATCTAAACCCAAACTACGAAAATCCATCCAAACATAAACTACATCCATCCAAACACAAACAATCTTATCCACAATACATTATTCATCCACGCATAATACATATAAAGTTTAACTTCATAAGTAAAAAAAAGGAAAAAAAAGGTTCAGGTTTAGGTTAGGGAGTCGAGATTAGGATTAGGTGTAGGTTTAGGTTTAGGGATTTGAAAATAGGTTAAGGTTTAGGTTTAGGAATTCGGGTTCGGGCTCGGGATTGGGTTTACGTTTGGGTTTTCAAGTTTAGGTTTAGGTTTAGGTTAGGGAGTTTAGATTAGGATTAGGTGTAGGTTTAAGTTTAGGAATTTGAGAATAGGTTAAGGTTTAGGTTTAGGAAATCGGGTTCGGGTTCGTGTTCGGATCGGGTTTTAGGTTTGGGTTTTCAAGTTTAGGTTTAGGTTTAGGTTAGGGAGTTGAGATTAGGATTAGGTGTAGGTTTAGGTTTAGAGATTTGAGAATACATTTAGGTTTTAGGTCATAAGTTTTGGTTTAGGTTAAGGTTATAGGTTTAAGTTAAGGTTTAGGTTATAAGCTATAGGTTTAGGGAATTGAGAATAGGTTAAGGTTTAGGTTTAGGAAATCGGGTTCAGGTTCGGGATCGGGTTTAGGTTTAGGTTAGGGAGTTGAGATTAGGATTAGGTGTAGGTTTAGGTTTAGGGATTTGAGAATACATTTAGGTTTTAGGTTTATTTTTAGGTTTTAGGTATTGGTTAAGGTTTAGGTTAAAGTTAGGTTATAGGTTATAAGTTTAGGTTTTAGGACATAGGTTTTGGTTTTAAGGTTATACGTTTAGGTTAAGGTTAAGGTTTTAAGGTCTTATAAACTATAGGTTTAGGGAATTGAAAATATGTTAAGGTTTAGGTTTAGGAAATCGGGTTCGGGTTCGGGATCAGGTTTAGGCTTGGGTTTTCAAGTTTAGGTTTAGGTTTAGGTTAGGGAGTCGAGATTAGGATTAGGTGTAGGTTTAGGTTTAGGAATTCGGGTTCGGGATTGGGATTAGGTTTGGGTTTTCAAGTTTAGGTTTAGGTTTAGGTTAGGAGTTTAGATTAGGATTAGGTGTAGGTTTAAGTTTAGGGATTTGAGAATAGGTTAAGGTTTAGGTTAAGGAAATCGGGTTCGGGTTCTGGATCGGGTTTTAGGTTTGGGTTTTCAAGTTTAGGTTTAGGTTTAGGTTGGCGATTGAGATTAGGATTAGGTGTAGGTTTAGGTTTAGAGATTTGAGAATACATTTAGGTTTTAGGTCATAAGTTTTGGTTTAGGTTAAGGTTACAAGTTTAGGTTAAGGTTTAGGTTTAGGTTATAAGCTATAGGTTTAGGGAATTGAGAATAGGTTAAGGTTTAGGTTTAGAAAATCGGGTTCGGGTTCGAGATCGGGTTTAGGTTTAGGTTAGGGAGTTGAGATTAGGATTAGGTGTAGGTTTGGGTTTAGGATTTGAGAATACATTTAGGTTTTAGGTTTATTTTTAGGTTTTAGGTATTGGTTAAGGTTTAGGTTTTAGGTTTAGGTTAAGGTTAGGTTATAGGTCATAAGGTTTAGGTTTTAGGCATAGGTTTTGGTTTTAAGGTTATAGGTTTAGGTTAAGGTTAAGGTTTTAAGGTCTTATAAGCTATACGTTTAGGAATTGAGAATATGTTAAGGTTTAGGTTTAGGAATCTGTGTTCGGGTTCTGGATTGGGTTTAGGTTTGGGTTTTCAAGTTTAGGTTTAGGTTTAGGTTAGGGAGTTTAGATTAGGATTAGGTGTAGGTTTAAGTTTAGGGATTTGAGAATAGGTTAAGGTTTAGGTTTAGGAAATCGGGTTCGGGTTTTAGGTTTGGGTTTTCAAGTTTAGGTTTAGGTTAGGGAGTTGAGATTAGGATTAGGTGTAGGTTTAGGTTTAGAGATTTGAGAATACATGTAGGTTTTAGGTCATAAGTTTTGGTTTAGGTTAAGGTTATAAGTTTAGGTTAAGGTTTAGGTTTAGGTTACAAGATATAGGTTTTGGGAATTGAGAATAGGTTAAGGTTTAGGTTTAGGAAATCGGGTTCGGGTTCGAGATCGGGTTTAGGTTTAGGTTAGGGAGTTGAGATTAGGATTAGGTGTAGGTTTAGGTTTAGGGATTTGAGAATACATTTAGGTTTTAGGTTTATTTTTAGGTTTTAGGTATTGGTTAAGGTTTAGGCTTTAGGTTTAGGTTAAGGTTAGGTTATAGGTTATAAGTTTAGGTTTTAGGGCATAGGTTTTGGTTTTAAGGTTATCGGTTTAGGTTTAGGTTAAAGTTTTAAGGTCTTATAAGCTATAGGTTTAGGGAATTGAGAATATGTTAAGGTTTAGGTTTAGGAATCGTGTTCGGGTTCGGGATTGGGTTTAGGTTTGGGTTTTCAAGTTTAGGTTTAGGTTTAGGTTAGGGAGTTTAGATTAGGATTAGGTGTAGGTTTAAGTTTAGGGATTTGAGAATAGGTTAAGGTTTAGGTTTAGGAAATCGGGTTCGGGTTTTAGGTTTGGGTTTTCAAGTTTAGGTTTAGGTTAGGGAGTTGATATTAAGATTAGGTGTAGGTTTAGGTTTAGAGATTTGAGAATACATGTAGGTTTTAGGTCATAAGTTTTGGTTTAGGTTAAGGTTATAAGTTTAGGTTAATGTTTAGGTTTAGGTTACAAGATATAGGTTTAGGGAATTGAGAATAGGTTAAGGTTTAGGTTTAGTAAATCGGGTTCGGGTTCGAGATTGGGTTTAGGTTTAGGTTAGGGAGTTGAGATTAGGATTAGGTGTAGGTTTAGGTTTAGGGATTTGAGAATACATTTAGGTTTTAGGTATTGGTTAAGGTTTAGGCTTTAGGTTTAGGTTAAGGTTAGGTTATAGGTTATAAGTTTAGGTTTTAGGGCATAGGTTTTGGTTTTAAGGTTATAGGTTTAGGTTAAGGTTAAAGTTTTAAGGTCTTATAAGCTATAGGTTTAGGGAATTAAGAATATGTTAAGGTTTAGGTTTAGGAATTCGGGTTCGGGTTCGGGATTGGGTTTAGGTTTGGGTTTTCAAGTTTAGGTTTAGGTTTAGGTTAGGAGTTTAGATTAGGATTAAGTGTAGGTTTACGTTTAGGGATTTGAGAATAGGTTAAGGTTTAGGTTTAGAAATCGGGTTCTGGGTTCTGGATCGGGTTTTAGGTTTGGGTTTTCAAGTTTAGGTTTAGGTTTCGGTTAGGGAGTTGAGATTAGGATTAGGTGTAGGCTTAGGTTTAGAGATTTGAGAATACATTTAGGTTTTAGGTCATAAGTTTTGGTTTAGGTTAAGGTTATAGGTTTAGGTTAAGGTTTAGGTTTAGGTTATAAGCTATAGGTTTAGGGAATTGAGAATAGGTTAAGGTTTAGGTTTAGAAATCGGGTTCGGTTCTGGTTCGGGTTTAGGTTTGGGTTTTCAAGTTTAGGTTTAGGTTTAGGTTAGGGAGTTGAGATTGGGATTAGGTGTAGGTTTAGGTTTAGGGATTTGAAAATAGGTTAAGGTTTAGGTTTAGGAATTCGGGTTCGGGTTCGGGATTGGGTTTAGGTTTGGGTTTTCAAGTTTAGGTTTAGGTTAGGGAGTTTAGATTTGGATTAGGTGTAGGTTTAAGTTTAGGGATTTGAGAATAGGTTAAGGTTTAGGTTTAGGAAATCGGTCCGGGTTCGGGATCGGGGTTTAGGTTTGGGTTTTCAAGTTTAGGTTTAGGTTTAGGTTAGGGAGTTGAGATTAGGATTAGGTGTAGGTTTAGGTTTAGAGATTTGAGAATACATTTAGGTTTTAGGTCATAAGTTTTGGTTTAGGTTAAGGTTATAGGTTTAGGTTAAGGTTTAGGTTAAGGTTTAGGTTTAGGTTATAAGCTATAGGTTTAGGGGGAATTGAGAATAGGTTAAGGTTTAGGTTTAGGGAATCGGGTTCGGGTTCGGGTTCGGGATCGGGTTTAGGTTTTGGTTTTCAAGTTTAGGTTTAGGTTTAGGTTAGGGAGTTGAGATTGGGATTAGGTGTAGGTTTAGGTTTAGGGATTTGAAAATAGGTTAAGGTTTAGGTTTAGGAATCGGGTTCGGGTTCGGGATTGGGTTTAGGTTTGGGTTTTCAAGTTTAGGTTTAGGTTAGGGAGTTTAGATTAGGATTAGGTGTAGGTTTAAGTTTAGGGATTTGAGAATAGGTTAAGGTTTAGGTTTAGGAAATCGGGTCCTGGGTTCTGGGATCGGGTTTTAGGTTTGGGTTTTCAAGTTTAGGTTTAGGTTTAGGTTAGGGAGTTGAGATTAGGATTAGGTGTAGGTTTAGGTTTAGAGATTTGAGAATACATTTCGGTTTTAGGTCATAAGTTTTGGTTTAGGTTAAGGTTATAGGTTTAGGTTAAGGTTTAGGTTTAGGTTTAGGGAATCGGGTTCGGGTTCGGGTTCTGGATCGGGTTTAGGTTTGGGTTTTCAAGTTTAGGTTTAGGTTTAGGTTAGGGAGTTGAGATTGGGATTAGGTGTAGGTTTAGGTTTAGGGATTTGAAAATAGGTTTAAGGTTTAGGTTTAGGAATTCGGATTCGGGTTCAGGATTGGGTTTAGGTTTGGGTTTTCAAGTTTAGGTTTAGGTTAGGGAGTTTAGATTAGGATTAGGTGTAGGTTTAAGTTTAGGGATTTGAGAATAGGTTAAGGTTTAGGTTTAGGAAATCGGGTTCGGGTTCGGGATCGGGTTTTAGGTTTAGGTTAGGGAGTTGAGATTAGGATTAGGTGTAGGTTTAGGTTTAAAGATTTGAGAATACATTTAGGTTTTAGGTCATAGGTTTTGGTTTAGGTTAAGGTTATAAGTTTAGGTTAAGGTTTAGGTTTAGGTTTAGGTTATAAGCTATAGGTTTAGGGAATTGAGAATAGGTTAAGGTTCAGGTTTAGGGAATTGGGATCGGGTTTAGGTTTGTGTTTTCAAGTTTAGTTTTAAGTTTAGGTTGGAGTTGAGATTAGGATTAGGTGTAGGTTTAAGTTTAGGAATTTGAGAATACATTTAGGTTTTAGGTTTAGGTTTAGGTTGTAGGTTATTGGTTAAGGTTTAGGTTTAGGTTTAGGTTTAGGTTATAGGTTATGGGATTTGAGAATGGGTTCGGGTTTAGGTTATAGGTTTTGGTTTTGGTTATAGGTTTTAGGTTTAGGTTTAGGAAATCGGGATCGGGTTCGGTTCGGGTTTAGTTTTGGGTTTTCAAGTTTAGGTTTAGGTTTAGGTTAGGGAGTTGAGATTAGGATTAGGTGTAGGTTTAGGTGTAGGTTTAGGGTTAAGGTTATAAGTTTAAGTTTAGGTTGTAGGTTTAGGTTAAGGTTTAGGGATTTGAGTTTAGGTTTTAGTTATAGGTTTAACTTTAGCTTTAGGTTTTAGGTTTAGGTATAGGCTTAGGTTATAGGTTATATGTTTAGGTTAAGGTTTAGAATTCGGGTTCGGGTTTGGGTTTAGATTCAGGTTTAGGTTATAGGTTTTGAGATTTGAGAATAGTTTTAGGTTATAAGTATAGGTTTAGGTTTGGATTCGGGTTAAGGAGTAGATTAGGATTAGGTGTAGGTTTGGGTTTAGGGATTTTCTAGTATTATCTACTATTGAACCTAGTATTATCTACTACATACTAGTAACATACAACCAATATGGGGCACCATACCATAAGCTACAAGAATTTCATGTCCCCCTAAACAAGGTATCCTCCATTGATAACATATATATATATATATTATAAGTTTTTTATTTTCATTTACATTCCCAAATACATTCATCATCCATCCAAGAAAATTGAAACAAATACTGTCAATCTATGACTATGACTAACAATTGAAAAGAAAAATCATGCATCTTATCTTACCGACCGACTTATATTTCTTTTCACCTTTGTAACTCTCATATTTGTTACAATACGCTAGTTCACCATCGGTGGTCTCCCTAACCAAATCTTTATGCAAATCCCTCCATTTGAAGCAAGTAATGAAGTTACAAGAAGTAGGACTGATTAGTCTTTCCATGTTTTGAAAAAATCAAATTCTTTATTTTTGGTACGCAAGTCTACTTATAATTATCATTGGCTCTTAATCTATTTATTATGAAAATCTTAAATATCACCCAATAGTGCTCCTTTGATAAATGTCCTGTTTGGAACAAATAATTTCTGCAAAACTCTTTTATGTTTTTTCAATCCATCTTCCATTTTCTTCTTAATAAGAAAATCCATATTTACTAATATTCCCATTTTTCTATTTTTCAAAAGAACGAGTTCGCTTAAAATTTACTAATAAGAAAATCCAGATTTCCCTTTGTTGAAACCTTCCTAGGGTCTAAAGTAATTTTATTTGTCATCCAACTTGTTAATATGATCACAAAGACATGGATGAAGAGAAAGCACAAACATCGACTTGATCCAAAACTTCTTTGGCCTCCAAAAAATTTTCAATGGTAGATGTTCAATCAAACTGTTTCTGTCTTTGTAATACTTTCATATTCTCATACATGCCTAAGTTGGATTGATGTTGTGGAGATGTTTTCCTTGTAATGTTTTCCTAATGGACGGTCCAGGATGGGTGATGTGGAGGCCAACTCAGATCCAAATGCAAGTTGATATGTGGAAAGTTTTCCATGCACTTGTACCATAGGAAAATTTTCCATTTGAGATTGTAAGTCTATATCATGTACTTGACTCATTTGAACAGTATGTATTCTTCAAAAGTTAACCAACCAAACATCATGAAACACCAAAAATATTAATGCCATGGAAAACTGTAAATTTAAACTGTACGAAACATTCCTTAAAGTGAAGCAGGCAGAGATGTATATTTACAAAAAGTTTCCATCCAAAAGACATTTCCTGTTAGAAGACAACCCGTAGAGAGAAAAAACAATGTCAAAATTTTCACATGATGAAGATTCATTTGGGAGAGAGTTATACTTTGTACTCAATGCCATTGACCTACACACAAACATAGATTTATGCCTAATTAAGAAGCTAATGTCATCAATTAGTTGTAAAAACAAATCAAATCGTGATAGAATAAGGACATGCAAATATACAAAAATAAATAAGTTAACGATCAATAAAGATTCTTAGGTGTTTGGCAATAGACAACTTTTTATTAGGTGTTTACTACCTAGGTGTTTAGCAAGTGGATAGTCATGCCTTAGAGCATGTGCTTCACTAATTTCCCTACACCAATTGTAAGATTTCTGATTTTCTTAAATTACCAAACAAAAAAAAAAAATCTGAAAAATATATAAATGGAAAATTAAAAGCTCATCAATCATCCATTTCCCATCAACATGCACCTATAAGGTAATCTCATGTCATGATATTGGTAATTGAGAACACGAATATGGATGCAAATCATGACAGTGTTCAGGGATTCTCACAGAAGATTGTTCATGGAGAGACAGCCTCCACCTTCCCCTTGAATAGGCTTGGGTGACGACGCTTCCTCACTCATTTGTACCAGCAGAAATTTCATGCCATGGCATATACCATGTCGATCATCATACAAAATTCCCCAATGAAAACACAATGGTCCAACAAACATAACACGACATGTTCTCATGGTTACACCATCAAGACACACTATAACTACATACTCCTTGCTAGCCCAAATGGACAAAGGACAGCTATAGCCGACGTACTCAAACAAAACTGTTAACATCGAGGAACCCAATGTAGATAGCCCGGCCATAACCCAAAAATGAGATTGGTTTAATGGGTCATGTAATTGCTGACTGCATGTATGAACCATCACACTTTCCCAGAGTATAAAAGACTCATGATAAAGTGACAAGCCAACTAATAAGATACAGTGTAAATCATCTCTACAGAAATTCGGTCCTTGTGCCCATCCATCTAGACCATTAGATAGATACCTGACCAAATAGTGTACCGTCTAGTGATCCTAATTATTGGATCAGTTTACTTCCTTAGAGGATTGACAGGATAGTGGTTAAAATTGATCTGTTTACTTTTTTGGTTTTAGCCCACCAAAGAAAGCAATTAGTTAATTGGGTCCTCTGATTCAATTGGCACGTGAAATTAATGGCGAAGTTCACGACAAACTTTCAATCCGTAGTTTCTCCACAGGATTATTACTACAAGTAATAATTAACAAACTGAGAAATTATATCATGCCGGACCCAAGCCATGGCCCCATGTAATTCTAAAGCATACGGCTGGTAATAAAAACGAAATCAGAAGAGAGAAAAAAAAAAAACTGATCTGTCCAAAACCCCAACGCCAAGAAGGAAAAAAAATTCCAAACTCAAACCAAACGCTCTAAACCGTGGAGCCATATAACTCAAAGGAAATGGTCCGAAACGTGGGTCTATGATGGATGAGAAAATCAGAAGGTCCAAAACCCCAAAATCAGAAAAAGATCCCTTACCTATCTTCTTCTTCGATGACCTAATCAGCAGGTCCGATTGAAACGTGGGTCCTTTCACGATATTCCCTCTTAATCCCATCTATTTTGCTTGGGACATGTTTGGTTAGACGGAGCAATCCCGGGATTGGTGACGTAATCCGGGATTGGCCAGCGACCCAAACATACTCGGTGGTGAATTCCTGGATATAGCAATCCCATGGGATTGCCAACAATCCACTGACACAGCCATCATTACTTGCCATCCACCCTAATGCAATCCAATCCCATGGGATGGGCCCGTCCAAACACGCCCTAAATCCCTAAATCCCCAAATCCCTAAATCCCTAAATCCCCAAATCGCTTCAATCGGTATTGAGATTGAGAGAGATTGAGCGAGAAAGAGAGAGAGAGAGAGAGAGAGAGAGAGAGAGAGAGAGATACCTCGTGTGGATGCGCGAGAGAGAGAGCACCGAGAGAAACAGACAGAGGCGGCGCGGTGGAGAGAGGACCGAGAGAGAGAGAGGCGGCGCGGTGGAGAGAGGACCGAGAGAGAGGCGGCGCGGTGGAGAGAGGACCGAGAGAGAGGATGCGCGAGAGAGAGAGGGCGTGAGGGAGGGCGGCAAGGGAGGGCAGCAGTCAGAGAGAGAGAGAGAGAGGGTAGTTGAAGGAGGGTGCCGAATTGGGGATTGGGCGCGCGCGGCTCGTTTTTGGGCGCGCGCCCAATTTTGGGGTGTGGTGGTCGGTTCTCTGTGGGCCCTATCATGATGTATGTGTTTCATCCATTCCGTTCATCCATTTTTAAAAATTATTTTAGAATTTTATGCCAAAAATTAGAGGAATATAAATCTCAGGTGGTCCACACCACATGAGAACAATAGTGATTGGATATCCACCATTAAAATCCTCCTAAGGCCCAACTGTATTGTTTATTTGACATCCAATCTGTTGATTTGGTCATACAGGACCAGATGAAGGAAAAAAATAAAAATTAGCTTGATCAAAAACTTTTATGGCTACCAAAATGTTTTTAATGGTCGACGCTCATTCAACACTGTTTCCTATAATGTGGTCCACTTGAGATTTGGATATATCTCATTTTCGGTCTCATTTCGTAAAATTATCTGTAAAAATATATGGACGGCATGGATGAAACACATATCATGGTGGGGGCCACAGAGCATCGACCACCAGTGATAGGGTTATAAATCCTAGGTGGGCCACACAAATGGACAAAATTAATGAATGGATATTCACAATTAAAATCCTCCTAAGGCCCACCGTACTGTTTATTTGACATCTAATCTGTTGATTTGGTCATAAAGACCCAAATGAAGGGAAAAAATATATATATCAGCTTGATCCAAAACTTTTATGGCCCCCAGAACATTTTTAATGGTCAAAATTCATTTAACACTATTTCCTTATACCCTAAGCATCCTATGGGGCCCACTATGATTTATTCAATTTATCCACTCCATCCATTCATTTTAACATATAATTTTAATATGTAAGGTCAAAATTGAAGCCTATAAAAATCTGAAGTGGACCACATTATAGGAAACAGTATAAATTGAACGTCTACCATTGAAAAATTCTGGGAGGCCACTGAAGTTTTGGATCAAGTTGATATTTTAGTTTTCCTTCATCCATGTATTTGTGATCTATTGAGCGGGTTGGATGACAAATAAATATCCTTGTAGGCCATAGGAAGATTTCAACGGTGGAAAACATTATTCCCACTTGTTTCTGTGGTATGGTCCACTTGAGCTTTGGTCCTTTTCGATCGATTGATATGGTCCTTTTCGATCGGTTGATATGGTCCACCAAGTGCTTTTATATGTTTTAGGCATGTCTTCACATGATTTTAGATGGTATAGCCCACCGAGTTCTGTATACGACGATTTTTGGGATATCCCATAATTTAAAGGGACCCATCAAATGCACGTGTTGATTTTCGACACACGTCATGATGGGGCCCACACAACTCGACCTCACGGGGAGTTCCCATGAGCTCGAAGAATAGAACCTTTTCCATATATATAATATTTAAAAAATATAAAAACTTATGATGTATTTGTTATATCCACACCGTCCATCCATTTTGAGATATCATTTTAAGTCACGAGCTAATGAATGAGACAGGATAAAAATCAGAGTAGACCCTACCATAGAAAACAACAGGAGGGTGATTCCCACCATTGAAACTATCCTAAGGCCCATCGTAATGTTTATTTGAAATCCAACTGGTTCAAAAGTTTTTTAAAAAAAAATGGTCGTAGGGGCCATACATTATGGTGGGCCCACAGTAATGTTTGTCATCCAACATGTTCATAATATCAAAAGATATGAATGAAGGGAAACACAAACATCGCTTAATCCAAAACTTCTATTAAATGCACAAGTGTTGATGTTCGACACACATCATGATGGGCCCTACAAAACTTACATTAATTCTTAGAGTTTCGAGTGTCAATGAGTTGGGTCACAATTTTGACTAGAATATTTGACCCATTTTACATGTCCGGTCCATTCACTTTATTTTACTGATCATTACCCTCAATTTGACTAGTTACTAACCTCAATCATGTTACATATAAAAAGATATTGGGCAAACAAGATTGATCAACAATTTGAGTGAATTTTGATTTAAACATCTGAAGTTATTCACTCTTCAATCTGGACTAATCAGGTTGTCCAAAAATAGTTAAAGGTTGTTCATAATATTAAAAATATATGAATGAATAGAAAACACAAACATCAACTTGATCCAAAACTTCTATGGCCTCCAAGAAATTTTCAATGGCAGAGGTTCAATCACACTATTTCCTGTGGTGTGGTCCACTTGAGCATTGGATATGCTTCCTTTTTGTTATTTAGACCTCAAATTATCTGTTAACATGGATGAATGGAGTGGATAAAATAAATAAATAACAGTGGACCTCAAAATCTAACTTTTGTTATCTAAGTACTTTCCAAATTTTCTTGTCAGAATACAAAATCTAGTTTTCTTTTTTTAAAAATATATTTTTTCACAATTTGACAATTTTTTCACAATTTTGTTTAATTTTTAAAATTTTATTTTTCAAAATATCATTTTTTAAAATCAAAATCTCACTTTTATTATCTAACTTTTCAATTTTTCTTGACAAAATACAAAATCTAGTTTTCTTTTTTAAAAAATATATATTTTTTACAATTTGTCAATTTTTTCACAATTTTTTTAAAACTTTTTAAATTTTCTTTTTCAAAATATCATTTTTTAAAATCTCACTTATGTTATCTAACTTTTCAATTTTTCTTGTCAAAATACAAAATCTAGTTTTCTTTTTTAAAATATATATTTTTTTACAATTTGTCAAAATTTTCACAATTTTTTTAATTTCTTAATATTTCTTTTTTTAAATATCATTTTTTAAATCTAACTTTTGTTATCTATAACTTTTCAAATTTTCTTGTCAAAATACAAAATCTAGTTTTCTTTTTCAAAAATATATTTTTTTTCAATTTGTCAAAATTTTCACAATTTTGTTTAATTTTTTAAATTTTCTTTTTCAAAATATCATTTTTTTATCAAAATCTTGTAATATAACTTTTTAATTTTTCTTGTCAAAACACAAAATCTAATTTTCTTTTTTAAAATATATATTTTTTTACAATTTATCAAATTGTTCACAATTTTGGTTAATTTTTTATATTTTTTTTCAAAATATTATTTTTTTTTCAAAATAGATGGACGACATGGATTAAACACATACATCATGGTGGGGCCCATATAGCACCAACCACAAGCCATTGGATGGTGTCAGGGGGAGTAGCCAATTTGTTCCCCTTATTTGTGGTGTGGTTCATTTAATTAATCTTTTGATATGAATCATTTTTTAGATAGTTCTCTAAAATGATCTCGAAAAATGGACGAATAGTGTGGGTTGATCCCGAATTTTCATTATTTTAGGGCTTGTGGGGCTCACCATTGTGTATGTTAATTATCCACTCCGTCCATTAATTTTAACGGCTCATTTTTAGGGTTGATCCAAAAAATGAGTCAAATCGAAGCTGTAAGGTTGATCCAAAAAAGAAAGCTCTTTATAATTTTTAATTGTGAGGTACTATATTATCATTCTTTCCAGTGGTGTGGTCCACTTAAGATTTAAATCTACACAATTTTTTATACCCGCCCCAAAAATGGGTTGGAGAAACATAGGAGCGACAAGGATATACAACACATCATCAAAATCTCACTTTTGTTATCTAACTATTCAATTTTTCTTGTCAAAATACAAAATCTAGCTTTCTTTTTTTAATTTTTTTTTTATTACAATTTATCAATTTTTTCACAAATTTGTTTCATTTTTTAAATTTTCTTTTTCAAAATATTATTTTTAAAATCTCACTTTTGTTATATAACTTTTCAATTTTTATTGTCAAAATACAAAATCTAGTTTTCTTTTTTTTTTTAAAAAATATATTTTTACAATTTATCAATTTTTTCACAATTTTGTTTAATTTTTTAAATTTTCTTTTTCAAAATATCATTTTTTTTATCGAAATCTTGTTATATAACTTTTTAATTTTTCTTGTCAAAATACAAAATCTAGTTTTCTTTTTTTAAAAATATATATTTTTTTACAATTTGTCAATTTTTTCACAATTTTATTTAATTTTATAAATTTTCTTTTTCAAAATATCATTTTTTTATCGAAATCTTCTTCTTTTTTTTTTTTTTTTCAAAATTATCAACATTATTGGAAGTTCTTAATTTTTTTTTTTCAAAATCTAGTTTTTTATAAAATTACATATTTTTTCAAAATCTAAATTTTTTTCTTAAACATTGTTAATTATTTTTCTAAGCTTTTAAACTTTTTTTTTCGAAATTCATAATTTTTATTGTTCTTAATTTTTTACATGAGCATTAGAGACGGTTTAGGACCGTCTCTAATAGAGACGATCTTTAATGATCTCAAATGACCAAGATAAGACGGCTAAGGACCGTCTCAAATAGAGAACGGTCTTTGTGATCAGCCTCAAATGGAGACAGTGAAGACCGTCTCTAATACTGAGACTATTTTTGGCGTCTCACATTGCGAGGAAAAGACGGTCAATGACCGTCTCTAATGAGATGGTCCTTGGCAGGTCTCAGATTGCCGGTAAGAGACGGCCAATGACCGTCTCTCAATATGGACGGTCTTTGGCCGTCTCAAATAGTTGCATATAAGACGGTCGAGAGACCGTCTCTTATTTCAGACGGTCAATGGCCGTCTTTTATCCTCGATTAACGACGGTTTTTGACCGTCTTAAATGATTTATGGACGTTTAAATTTTTAAGACAATATTAAGGACGACGAGGGCAGTCTAAAAGTTTAGAGACGGTTTACGACCGTCTCTAAAGCGTCTTTAAACCAAGCAATTTTAGAGACGGTCCAGAACCGTCTCTAAATCCGTCATTTATTTCCATTTTTCACGTAGTGCCTTTCATCCATTGCTGGCCCCAAATGTGAATAGTGGGTTGGCCCACTTAAATGGACGGCATGGATCATCATACCACATCAATGGTGGGCCATCAAACCAAGGAAGAGAGAGAGAGAGAGAGAGAGAGAGAGAGAGAGAGAGAGAGACGGATGGAGGAGGGGACCTACCACTATGGACCCCTCAAGACAATGCATACATCATGATGGGTCCCACTATGTGTGGGCCCTCAAATTATAGATCAAATGAATAAAATCACCCACTTTATGATCTTCTTGGTCCTCCACTTCCATCAACGCATCTTAAAGCTTCGAGGGACGCATTTCAATGGTGGAGATGATTATTGGAGGGTGGAGATGGGAGGTAGGAAGGTGGGCCACACTTGTTCTTCATGGAAGCCATGGACGATTGCTCCATGGGAGTTGCTTAAGAAAAAAAAAGAGAGAAATGAGAGAGAGAGGGTGATGGGAGAGAAGTGACGGTGAGTGATGTAAGCATGTACTTTGTTGTAAGAAAATGTTGACTTTAAGGGAAATGTGGTTGTACTTGGGGAGGGGTGTGAGTGATGGGAGTGATGGGTACTTGATTAATGTGATTGATAGGATTGATGTAATGTTTTCTAGGGATTACAACACGCGGCATTTATCCTCGAACTGGACGCGGACCCACATCTCCTGGCCCGTGTATCGCCTCGGCGCACGAGTTGCGACATCGAAACCGTGGCGACGGCGCGGTCGCTAAGGTACCAGTTTTAGGTTGAGTCGACTCGGGTTGACGGCGTGTGAATCAGAGTCGCGCGCAAACGCCAGTTAAGGGTCGAAGGTTGCCGAAATTCAACCATGGAAGCCTATAGAACGGTACGTTCTAGGATACGGGTCTTACAATCAATCCAATTGACTGATGCCTTATTGGCTTACCATACTACATTGAAGACTCCTATTAGAATGTCTCCCTTTAGACTTGTTTATGGAAGGCTTGTCACTTGCCTATGGAGTTGGAACATAGAGCTTACTGGGCGATCAAAAATCTGAATTTCAATCTGGACAACACTGGCTCACTGCGTAAACTTCAATTGAATGAACTTGAAGAAATCTGGAATGATGCGTATGAGAACTCAAGAATTTACAAGGATAGGATGAAGGCATTTCATGACCAACATATTCATCAAAAATTATTCACGCCAGGTCAGAAAGTCCTTTTGTATGATTCTCGGTTACATCTCTTTCCGGGTAAGCTCCGATCTTGTTGGACTGACCCTTTCACCATTATCAATGTTTATCTACACGGGGCTATCGAGATTCAGAATCCAGACAATGACAATGAGTTTAAAGTAAATGGACATCGATTAAAGCCATTAGTTGAGAAATTTGATTCAGAGGACATGTTCATACCTCTAAATGATCCTGTTTACTAGGAGTGATCTCCTAGTCTGATGGAGATATAGTTAGGTTTATTGCTTTCATAGGACTAGGATAGTTTTTTTTTTTTTTTTTTTGTCATTATAGGTTAGTCGGCTTTCTGCCGTTAGGTTAGTTTGTTATCCAGTTGTTTTAGGATAGTTTACTTTTGTCGGATTAACTCCTGTGCCGAGCCGCCTTCACGTTGAAATCTCTTTGAGAAAAAATCGCTTAAATTCGTCATCAGGTACTATCTTTCCATTACTTCTCCTTTATTTTCGTTGTCTTACATGCATTGCATGTTTATCTCTTTTACATTTAGGACAATGTAGATTTTAGGTTGGGGATGGGAAATTAGGTTACCTAATCAGTATTTTCTCAATCTTGAGCAAAAAGTGTGAAAAAATTTTGGGAATTTTTGTGTATTCGAAGTGATTTTGATGGTCATCTTTGATTTAGAAGTATAAGATACGTAATGTTGGATTCAGCTATTTTTATATTTCATAGTTAAGTTTGAATTGCTAATCTATGATTAGAAGTTTGAGTCAATATTTCACATGTCACATTTAGCTTACACATTAAGGTTTCAGTTCGATATTGAATTATTAACCTGGTAATCTCTAAGCATGGAAGGAACCAATCTGGGGAATTCATCCATCATGTTTAAAGAAAAAATAATAATATTTAGCTAAGAAACAGTTGTCTTCCGAAAGGATTGGTGTAACATCCCGAAAATCGAGGGTCGAGTAGTAACTCAACTTTCGAGTTCCAGAACATCACTTATGCAACATAGATAATGATGATTAAATGTTGTCTGTGTTAGTACAATAAACATGAGTGAGATTCTACCAAAACATTAATTCATACTCCAGGTCCATGTATAAAGCATAGCGGAAGACTGAAAGGTATATATAGATACATATAAAACAAAACATTTTCGATCTCCAGAGTATGAACACAAACTGAGTCACCGTATATATATATAAATATGTTGGTTCTCAATCAAAATGTCAAAATAGTACAACTGAAATTATCAACCCTGTAGCCTCGTAGCAGACGGGACTTGTCATGCGAAGCCTCAAATGACGCATGTAGAAGAACTCCTCCTGATCGTCATAGAAGTCGGGCTCAGTCTCCTGTGCTCCAGTGATACTTGCATCTAATAAAGGGTCTGGTGGGTGTTTTAAAACACCGTCCCGTAACGTGGGAGTGAGTAGCTAACTCAGTGGAACAATAAAGCATAAGTTAACATGTTATCAATGCAGTCAAGCGGTAATGATAAAGCAGTATAATCAAACACTCCTAACTACTCTTATTAATGCAAGTATGAATGAAGTTATGATGTATGCCCTCACCGCACCATCCCTTGTGCGACACCATCTTACGTTCGTGGTATGCTTTCATCCCTCAGTGCTTTACATCTTCCAGGCACATGCAATGCATGATGAGCATGATTACCGAGTTTTTATTAGTCCATTTCAAATAGCAGGATTGGGAAACTAAGGTACCTCCCTTTATCATTCCCAAACATGATCCATTCTAGGGTCGTCAGTCCTAGTTAATCTCAGACGATGATGTGTTTTCTAGGTCACTGCAAAGGCTGCCAGAGCTATTATGCACAAAGGTTACACCACTCCCCCATCACCTCTTTAACGATTCATCACTATACAGAAACAGGCCTAGTTCATACTCTATATACCGCGGCAAAACTCTAAGGCTCACATCGATTTCAGAGTATGCTCGAGGTCACTCCACTAACGTCCTACCAACTGGCAGTCTACTTTCGAAGCCCGATCAATCCACTTATTGACAATGGGACTCGGATGTAACCCAACTAGGGACCACAGCCAGGCTACGCCAGTGTAGGCCGACAGCTCGAATATAGTGTCCCATACCACCATAATCGGCTCACGAGTCTGGTTGCTCAATGGTCACTACGGGGAGGCACGTAGCCCCAGCGTAGGCCGACAGCTCGACTACAGTGTCCCATACCACCATGCCCGGCTCATGAGTCTTAGCGGATCGAGGTACCGTGGTTAACGGGATCCCACTGGTAAGTTTGGTACCCTAGGTTCAAGCAGTAGTGACCAAACATGGTGAACATACCTTAGACATATTGGGTTACTTGACAGGCCTGACTAGCTCAAGCGCACAATCAACTGAACGACATGAAGTGCATAAGCACTTCGCGTGGCCTAACCACTGTCGCCAACTGATGTACGACTCGGGTTCGTCAAACACATCTTACGTGGCGACAAGAATCTCAACCATGATCTCAAGTCTGGTATCGATTGTCTGGACTATAGACATAGTCCCAAACTCAATCAATCCTTATTCATAGCATGTGGAGTAAAGCATGATAAATAAAGTAATTCTAGCATGTTAGTAAACATGTCATAAAGTATGTTATAATGCATGTTATAAAGCACTACATAAATAGGAATACTAACACATATATTGCACAAGTAAGCGGTCTAAGTAAACAACCTCATGGAGGATATCATACATGTCTCTAAGGTAGTTGAGAATTCCATCTCAACACCCTCCCAAGGCATCAACATCCAAACACTTACTCACACAAGCATTTTCACAAACACTTAACATACACTATTTCAACATACTTAGTGTATGTTAGTAAACATGTATTAGGGTGAGTCCTTTCACCAAGCAAGTATTTTACGCATATATGATATATTTATACAACAAATAATCATGGCAAACACATCTCTAAAATATATACGTATATGGTACTTTCTACAATACGGTATTTCTACATACATAGTGTATATTAGTAAAATATGTATTTGGGTGAATCCTTTCGCCAAAAAAGTATTTTATCCATATATCGTATATTCATAGAACAAATAATCATGTCAAACACATTTCTAAAATTTATACGTATACGGTATTTTCTACGAATACCTAGAATATGTAAAATTCCATAATCTACATCTTTAATCGAACAGAAAACAGAAAGCACTTTGTACATGTGCATTTGCATGCAGATCATGAATTTATCATTATCTGACATTGAAAGCATTGAAAACCATAACCTATACACCTAAAGTCCTCACCTTACACCGTGGAATCGCAACGGATCAGCTAGGTTTGCTAGGCTTCCGTATTCGGCAGTTTGGTGGCCTAAAGAATGAAATAGGTTAACTATTTCATAACCTACACTCTTCACACCCCAAAACAGATCTAGGGTTAGGGTTTCTTATCTGAAAATGAAGTCGGTATCGCCGGGAAAGCGGCAAGGTCGGAATGGTGGAGCTAGGGTAGGGATAGGAAACAGCAACAGGGAGATTCTCCCACTTCTCTCACTCTTTCTCTCTCTTTTCTCACTTCTCTCTTTAGGATTTTCTTCAAATTTGTATGGCTGTGAGAGAGGGTATTCTAAGGCCCTTATATAGCCTAAAAGTCTCCAAAGTAGACTTAAGGTTAAGGTATACTTGGGTTATGACCAAAGCGGCGCTAATTCAGCTCAAATGAGGGTTTTTGGCGGGCCTCCTTGAGCCAAAGGTCGGACTTAAGCTCTCTACCTTCGATCTACGTGGAGTTAAGTTTTCATCTCAGTCGGATTCCCAGATCACACGTGGCGGACTAGTTTCAGTTCAACGGTCAGTGGGTCTCGATCCAAAATTCCAAGTACATGTAAATATTTATGAAAATTTTCCTGATTCAAGGGTGTATTTGGGTCAGATTCTGACGGTCTGGTTGCTTACAAATTGACCACAAGTATCAAGTCTCATATCACTATTCCAGATATTTATTTTGTAAAGGAAATATGAGTTTTCACACTCCGCTCCGGACTCAAGCGAACAGCCGTGGGACACTGTCTGAGTCTGATTTCCGACATGGTTGTCAAGCCCAGTGAAGTGGTCCTAAGTCCTTAACCTCGTATTATTCGGACTCCCGATGTGCGGTCCAGATCTGATACGGAGTTTCAACGTGCTCCCGAGAGCAGTCGGGTAATGAGATTGATCCTAAATTTTAGGGTAACCTAGCGTCAATGATTCTACAAGTTTTGGGTCTTGCAGATCGTATTTAAAACGATTCTAGCAGATTTCGTAGCTAATCTAGTTTTGCACTTAGTTAACTTTGTCAAATTTCTAAAGGATTTAATCCTAAGTAATTTCCGTCTGAGGTGGTACTTAGTCCTTTGTAGTTTGTATATAGAGTGATCCAAGTTGTACTACTTAGCTAGTTTAAGATAGTGTCTAGGGTGAAAGTACTTAGAAAAATTGAAAGATCAAGGTGGTGAAGGGTGGGATTTGTGAAGGAAATGGGTTCAAAAGTAGTTTTAGACTTTGCAATTGAGTTCTGACAGGTTAATAAGGTGTCAAGAGCGACCCATTGCCTAAGGACGTCTAATCCCAGGTTGGCAAAAATTCAGGCTGTTAAAATCTACCCCCCTTAAAACAAAATTTCATCCCCGAAATTGGCTAAGGGTAATAAAGAAAGATTTAATTATTTCTATTGCCTAAGTTTTATTGATTTCGAGTTTCTACGCGTGGTAGGGCATATACTAGTCTGGTTCATTTTAGTCTACCCCCCTTAAAACTTATTTCTTTATCCACTTCCCATTCCCCGATGGTTTGCTACAATTTATTTCTTTACCTAGTTGGTGTCTTGACGATAATTCTCACTTATTTAGAGTAAGATAGTTGTTTTCATTGTTTGACTAGCACAGAGAGACGATTATAGTGGGCTTGATCCCGATACATTAATCATCTACCTTGCCAGGGTAGAAGGCTCATCGTATCCCTTCCTAATCCTGATGGATCCTGGTCTTTTGCTCGGCTAAACAGTGAGTCCATTGGCAGTCGCCCAAGATTAAGAATTGGGTCAAGCCGCGAATGTTTTGCCGTTGTATATTTCAGTATCTCCGTAGACCGATCACTCTAAAAACGTAGGGAATGCCAATCATCGAAAGGCTCAAATTGTCCTATTACTAAGGTTGCCTTATAGGTCTTGGTTTAAGAGAGTCCTTATTATAATTTATATTCAAGGACAAGGTAAATCCATGTCCTAATAAATCATCCTAAAGAGGTTTCTAAGAGTATAGAATTGGCTAAGGTTTCTATTAACATTTGTAAATACACTAACTCGATTTATTGTGAACTAACTCGTAACTATTGATAAGTCTAGTAGTACGAATTAATGTAATACTTGAACCCTAATTGTCTTTATTCCAGTAATTTCAACATTAACGATCTAAGGGAGGTTTAACCCCTAGCTAGTGACCATGTAGTGACCTACCCTATTGTCAACACGAAGTTGTAGAAATTCTTCATTTCAACCCTCCTATTATTTATAACATAAGTGTCACCTCTAGTTACCGTATTGCTTTTGTAGTAATCCAGTGTTAGGCTCTTTTCTTTCATATGGGTTGGTTTAATAGACTCAATGTTTACCATTACGAAAAATAGGTGTACCTTGAATGTGGGCAGTGACCTCAAAGGCCAAAGGCGCTACAGCTGCGGACTCAGGTATCTCAGCGGCAAGCGCGTGCACTCGCTACGATTACTGTGCCTAGTGTAGAGGTTGTACATGAAGATATGATGTAGTAGGGCATAGAAGGCTCGGACTGTACCAGGATTAGCGCGACCTCTAGCCTCAAATAGCGGACCCCAGTGGGCCGCCTCCACTTGCTCGAACAAGTAATATTCCCCGAAGAGCCGACCATCCACCTGGGCTTCAAAAAGAACTCTGCGGTCCTCATACACTCCATGAGGCAGTGCCGCCAACTGAGCCTGTTCAGCAGGGATCCGGGGATCAAGGTCCCGCTTCATTTGAAATTTTCGGGCAAAGCTCGAGCTAGCGACGGTGTCTCTCGGCCGCCTTGATCGTGTAGGGTGACTAGGCCCAGCCTCATCAGTGGCACTCTTTCTCTTGCCCATCAGAGAGAGGATGGTGGAGATGGAGAAAATGACCGTTACGACTTCAAAAAGGGCCATGAAAAATGATGGAAAAAGGGAGAAGGGGCTGACTTCTTTGGTTCTCCACAAGCAACTGTCCCAACAGGTGTTGAAGAGGCCCAAAAGACAGGGAATGAAGAAGGAACAAGGAAGAAATGGGATGGGTTAGGAGGTTACACGATTTTTGACCTCCAAATGGGCGTGTGGGGGTTCAAATAAGAGAAACGAAGAGGGAAGGGAGAGAAGGACTGCAATGCACGATGGGAGTGGGTAGGTTGTGGTCGAAATCAGTAGGGAGGACAATCGGAAGGGCATTTTTTGAAGAAAAACAACAAGGTTGGAGAGAGAAAATGGCTTGGAGGGGAGGTTTGTGAAGGAGATTGCGTTTTGGGAGATGGAAATGGGACGGGATGGGTACCAGGGGGTTTATAAAACCCCCAAAGACGATCGGCCCAAGCCGCGGGCCCAGCCCAGCCAGGAAAGTGGCGAGGCCTCCCCGACCGGGCGAGGGCCTCGTCGAAAAATTTTAGATTTTTCAAAAGGGGGCTCCATGGTCGTGTTCCTATAGTCCCCTAGGCCCCAAAAAACACTAGGTCCCTCCCTGTGTACCCCTAGATTAGCATGGGTAGGACCCCGACCCCGATTCGCTCTATTTCGGGCAGTTTCGGGTACTTTTGGACATGTATTGACATTTACAGATTTTTGACTGCTGGGATAAGGTGTATTGTGATCTAGACACATCAATAGATGGTCTAGAAGTGATTTGGGAATGACACGTGCGATCAGGATCGAGTACGAACTCGATCAAAGTGCCTATTTTTTATGAACATGGCCAAATGGCGAAATCGGAAAAACCTAGGACTATTTCTATATTTTTCTCGCACCCTCCTAGATTGTAATGCGTCAGCGTACGTCGTGGGAACATAACTCAGGTCCGGTTTAATCAAAATCATGCTCTGATACCAATTGTAATATCCCGAAAATCGAGGGTCGAGTAGTAACTCAACTCTCGAGTTTCAGAACATCACTTATGCAACATAGATAATGATGATTAAATGTTGTCTTTGTTAGTACAAAAAACATGAGTGAGATTCTACTAAAACAGTAATTCATACTCCAGGTCCATGTATAAAGCGTAGCGGAAGACTGAAAGGTATATATAGATACATATAAAACAAAACATTCTCGATCTCCAGAGTATGAACACAAACTGAGTCACCGTATATATATATATATATATATATATATATATGTTAGTTCTGAATCAAAATGTCAAAATAGTACAACTGAAATTATCAACCCTGTAGCCCCGTAGCACTGGACAGCCTATGTGAAGCCTCCAGCGAACTGCATGTAGGAGAACTCCTGATCATCATAGTAGTCGGGCTCAGTCTCCTGTGCTCCAGTGATACCTGCATCTGATACAGGGTCTGGTGGGTGTTTTAAAACACCATCCCGTAACGTGGGAGTGAGTAGCTAACTCAGTGGAATAATAAAGCATAGGTTAACATATTATCAATGCAGTTAAGAGGTAATGATAAAGCAGTATAATCAAACACTCCTAACTACTCTTATTAATGCAAGTATGAATGCAGTTATGATGCATGCCCTCACCACACCCTCCCCCGTGCCACACCGTCTTACGTTCGCGGCATGCTTTCATCCCTCAGTGCTCCACATCTTCTAGGCACATGCAATGCATGATGAGCATGATTACCGAGTTTTTATTAGTCCATTTCAAATAGCAGGATTGGAAAACTAAGGTACCTCTCTTGTATCATTCCTAAACATGATCAATTCTAGGGTCGTCAGTCTTAGTTAATCTCAGACGATGATGTATTTTCTAGGTCACTGCAAAGGCTGTCAGGGCTGTTACGTACAAAGGTTACACCACTCCCCCATCACCTCTTTAATGATTCATCACTATACAGAAACAGGCCTAGTTCATACTCTATATACCGCGGCAAAACTCTAAGGCTCACATCGATTTCAGAGTATGCTCGAGGTCACTCCACTAACATCCTACCAACTAGCAGTCTACTTTCGAAGCCCGACCAGTCCACTTATTGACAATGGGACTTGGATGCAACCCAACTGGGGACCACAGCCAGGCTACGCCAGTGTAGGCCGACAGCTCGAATATAGTGTCCCATACCACCATAATCGGCTCACGAGTCTGGTTGCTCAATGGTCACTACGGGGAGGCACGTGGCCCCAGTGTAGGCCGGCAGCTGGACCACGGTGTCCCATACCACCATGCCCGGCTCATGAATCTTAGCGGATCGAGGTACCATGGTTAACGGGATCCCACTGGTAAGTTTGGTACCCTAGGTTCAAGCAGTAGTGACCAAACATGGTGAACATACATTAGACATATCGGGTTACTTGACGGGCCTGACTAGCTCGAGCGCATAATTAACTGAACGACATGAAGCGCATAAGCACTTCGCGTGGCCTAACCACTGTCGCCAACTGACATACGACTCAGGTTCGTCAAACACATCTTACGTGGCAACAAGAATCTCAACCATGATCTCAAGTCTGGTACCGATTGTCTGGACTATAGACATAGTCCCAAACTCAATCAATCCTTATTCATAGCATGTGGAGTAAAGCATGATAAATAAAGTAATTCTAGCATGTTAGTAAACATGTCATAAAGTATGTTATAAAGCATGTTATAAAGCACTACATAAATAGGAATACTAACACATATATTGCACAAGTAAGCGGTCTAAGTAAATAACCTCATGGAGGATATCATACATGTCTCTAAGGTAGCTGAGAATTCCATCTCAACACCCTCTTAAGGCATCAACATCCAAACACTTACTCACACAAGCATTTTTATAAACACTTAACATACACTATTTCAACATACTTAGTGTATGTTAGCAAACATGTATTAGGGCGAGTCCTTTCGCCACGCAAGTATTTTACGCATATATGATATATTTATACAACAAATAATCATGGCAAACACATTTCTAAAATATATACGTATACGGTACTTTCTACAATACGGTATTTCTACATACATAGTGTATATTAGTAAAACATGTATTTGGGCGAATCCTTTCGCCAAATAAGTATTTTATCCATGTATCGTATATTCATATAACAAATAATCATGTCAAACACATTTCCAAAATTTATACGTATACGGTATTTTCTACGAATACCTAGAATATGTAAAATTCTATAATCTACATCTTTAACGAAACAGAAAACAGAAAACACTTTGTACATGTGCATTTGCATGCAGATCATGAATTTATTATTATCTGACATTGAAAGCGTTGAAAACCGTAACCTATACACCTAAATTCCTCACCTTACACTGTGGAATCGCAACGGATCAGATAGGTTTGCTAGGCTTTCGTATTCGGCAGTTTAGTGGCCTAAAGAATGAAATAGGTTAGCTATTTCATAACATACACCCTTCACACCCTAAAACAGATCTAGGGTTAGGGTTTCTTACCTAAAAATGAAGTCGGCATCGCTGGGAAAGCGGCAAGGTCGGAGTGGTGGAGCTAGGGTAGGGATAGGAAACAGCAACAGGGAGATTCTCCCACTTCTATCACTCTTTCTCTCTCTTTTCTCACTTCTCTCTCTAGGATTTTGTCCAAATTCGTATGGCTGTGAGAGAGGGTATTCTAAAGCCTTTATATAGCCTAAAAAGTCTCCAAAGTAGACTTAAGGTTAAGGTATACTTGGGTTATGAACAAAACGGCGCTAATTCAGCTCAAAGGTGGGTTTCTGCGGGCCTCCTTGCGCCAAAGGTCAGACTTAAGCTCTCTAACCTTCGATCTACGTGGAGTTAAGTTTTCGTCTCAGTCAGATTCCCAGATCACACGTGGCGGACCAGTTTCAGTTCAACGGTCAGTGGGTCTCGATCCGAAATTCCAAGTACATGTAAATGTTTATGAAATTTTTCCTGATCCGAGGCTGTATTTGGGTCAGATTCTAACGGTCTAGTTGCTTACAAATTGACCGCAAGTATCAAGTATCAAGTATCAAGTATCAAGACTCCCGATGTGCGGTCCAGATCTAATACGGAGTTTCAACGTGCTCCCGAGAGCAGTCGGGTAATGAGATTGATCTTAGATTTTAGGGTAACCTAGCGTCAATGATTCTACAAGTTTTGGGTCTTACAGATCGTATTTAAAGTGATTCTAGCGAATTTCGTAGCTAATCTAGTTTTGCACTTAGTTAACTTTGTCAAATTTCTAAAGGATTTAATCCTAAGTAATTTCCGTCTGAGGTGGTACTTAGTCCTTGGTAGTTTGTATATAGAGTGATCCAAGTTGTACTACTTAGCTAGTTTAAGATAGTGTCTAGGGTGAAAGTACTTAGAAAAATTGAAAGATCAAGGTGGTGAAGGGTGGGATTTGTGAAGGAAATAGGTTCAAAAGCAGTTTTAGACTTTTGAATTGAGTTCTGACAGGTTAATAAGGTGTCAGGAGCGACCCATTCCCTAAGGACGTCTAATCCCAGGTTGGCAAAAATTTGGGCTGTTACATTTAGGTGAATGATCTTCACCATGGGTTTGCTCCCTATAGGTGAGGATTCGATTCCTCTTCTTGGCTTTACCTTTAAAAGCTTAACATAGTGTGAAAGCTATCAATGGAAAAAATCAAAAGTTGGAAGAATGAAAAGTTGAACTGTAAGGCAAGTTTTGGTTTAGGTTATGGTTATCCTAAATGCTTTTGTGATTATCGATGTTATCATGAAAATAAAGAATTGATTCTTAGATTGTGATAAGTGGATTCTTAGACTGTGATAAGCTTAGGTTTCACTATACACCCATGGAACTCGATGTTTAAGATTGTTCTAATTAATGGATTAATACTTTGAACTTGACTATGAAGTTTATCGTACGCTTGAGTCTAGGAGAAAGTAATGTCCAACATTCATGAATCTTAGAATTCTATTGACTGGATCGTTGTTCAAAAATCACTCGAGTTCATAAGAATTGTCCATTTTTCGCATACTTTGCTCGGGACTAACATAACGTTGGTTAGGGATTATGTTGAGGGTCAAATATTATATATTAGACCCCAGTTATTACTTGATTTTACGTACATGATAATGTTTAACGCTCTATTTTAATCTTTTTGCTGCAAGGTGAATTTAAGAGCTTGGACTGAAAAATGGTGCTACAAGCATGGATTTGACGCTCAAGAATCACCAAGGCAAAGGACGGACCTCAGGGGACTGAGATCGAAGAATTTACACGCTAGCGATCCGAGAAAATTAAGCAATTGAAGTCCAAGAGGCCTGAAGGTCGTCCTGAATATAAGATCACAGGGTTCCCACCATCCGTTCAGCACGAAAATTTATATATGGCCTGAGGACCATAAATTAACTGTACACGTCAAAATTCAGTCCTTGGATCCTTGTGGAAGTGGCCCAATGGACAGATCAGCCCATAAAACTCTGATCTGGGGCCCACCTAATATTTAAATATGCTTCAATTTTGGCCTTAACCCCTTAAATATGATGACAAAATGGATGGACGGAGCAGATTTCGCCTATACATCATGATGGGATCCACCTGGAGGGTGTGCGTGTGCATAGCACATGTGCACACGCTGTGTACCGCATTCCACAAAGTCGATCAGCGTGCTTTGACCGACTCAAATCTCTTCTTACGCCAAGACGTCCAGTGGACTCGCCGTGCACCACCGGTTTTGAATAGTGGGCCCCACTCATCATCCAAACGGATGACCCAGACTGTCCATATGCTCAAGAGGGGGGACAAGACCCTAGCCAAGATGGCCTTTTAGCCCCATACACACGTACATATGTGGACCATCGAAAAATGCAGGATGAACGACAAGTTGATTTGATACAGTGGACTGCACCAAAACTTGACCAAAACCACTCCTTTCCGACTGGTTTTTCATCAGGAATCCAATGAACGGGGTGAATTTATCAGAGAACATCATTGTGGGGCCCACCGAGCATTTCAGCATAATCCCGTACGCAAGGCTGTGCATCCAACAGATTCGGCCTCCGTGGGCCTTTGTGTGATCACAATTAAGGTCGGATCGATGATCTAGACTGTCTAAAAGATAAAAAAAGGGGGTCTCGACCCTTCTTATGAAGACAAAATGGATGGCTTGAATGAATTCTTCCTCGAAACTCAATCCAAACGTGGGTCGCCTTGCGTTTCACTGCGCACGTTGCCTTCTTGCTGCGTAAACCAACTTCCACTGACTTTAGCAGCACAAACCGCCCCTTTGCTCTATAAAAGGGAGAGAGAAAGAGAGAGCTGGCATCTTTGGGACGTGAGGAGCAAGAAAGAAAGAGAAAGTGTGGAAGGCTGGTTCAAGACAAGAGTTTGCTTTCTTTTTCTTTATTCTTTTGTTATTTTCTTTAAGAGTATTTAGCCTAATCATGCATATGGTTGTTTAAACCTCTTAGCTAGGGCTAAGAGGTGAAGCTTGTAGTATGATGGGAAACTTTTCTTTATACCTTTTGATTCAGGTTTAAGTTGAACTGATTTTGATTCTAGTTTGATTATAAGGAATGCCTTTAGTTTTTAATGGTTTGTTGTTACTTAAATTACAATGGATCTGCGATAGCTTTGAGCATACTCTTTGCCTTATTATGATTATAAAATTAGGAATCTTGTTGTTTACCATAGCTCCTTGGACATGGTTGGATGACGGAACCCTTCCTAATGTTCATAACTCTCTTAGATGGATGTGGATTGGTTAGATTCTGTTATTTGCTTTGTCTCATGGGCAGGACCTTGTGATGGAACCAAGTCTAATTCTCATACCTTTTATCCATTTATGACTAGATCAAAGGATGTTCATAATTATTTTTAATGAAGTATCTTCCATCTGGATGAGGATAGGACTCTGAATCCAGTTGTGTTTGTAAATCAAGCATAGATCTCCCTGATTGCTACAAGTGGATCCTTGGCACCCTAGTTTCCCACCTTTGAATTTCACAAGTTTTAGTCTAATGTTTCACCATTATTCCCTTAAAATTTCCTGATATAGATTACATCTTAGTCTAGTTCTAGTTCGAATTACATTCAGAATACGTACAAGGTTTAGTTCCTGTGGATTCGACCTCGGTCTTATCGAGATTATTACTACATCGCAACCCTATACTTGGGGTGGTGAACAGTCTGATCTTAAGGAATCTCATCTAATTTCTATTACATGCATAATCAGATATGTCGCAAGATCTGCTAATTTCGGTCAATGGTATCCACATGATACAAATGTACAACTTGTCAGATATACAGATGCTGACTGGGCAAGAAACATCGATGATAGAAAATCTACCAGTGGTGGATGTTTCTATGTAGGAAATTGTTTAGTTTCCTAATTCAGCAAGAAATAAAATTTTGTATCACTATATACAACTGAAGTTGAATATATAGCAGCAGGCAATGCTAGCACCCAATTGATTTAGATGAAAAGGATGTTAGCTGATTATGAGATTGCGTAAGATACTATGATATTATACTTTGATAACTCAAGCGCTATTAATATTTCAAAAAATCTCATTCAACATTCTCGTACGAAACATATCGACATTCGATATCATTACATTCGAGAATTAGTTGAGGACAAGAGCATTTCATTAGAATACATTCAGATGAAAAATCAGCTTACGCACATTATAACCAAATCACTTAATAGGAATAGATTTTCTAAATTAAAACATGATATTGGTCTGTGCACTTTTAATTAATTAAATCATGTCATTTATGCATTTTTATTTTTTTGTATGTTTATAAGTTTAAAAAAATGCAAAACATATAAATTTGAAATTAAAAAAAATATATATATTTGAAATTTTCTAGTTGTACGGCCAGTCGAGGACTATACTCGACCGGTCGAAGTGCGCGGGTGGGCCTCTAAAAAGATGGGAAAACCCTTTTTCTTCCTCATTTCACCCTTCTTCCTTAACTAGCCTTTGCTCGACTCGCCGAACCCATCTCCATAGAGTCTTCGTAAGTGATTTATTTTTTATTTATTTTTTAGATTTGGGTTCCTTTTTGCAAGTTATTCTTCATTTTGTGATCGATTCGAGATTTACATCCTTTCCATATAGGGTTTTTTGTGCAAAAATATGATTTAAGCCAAACCCATCTTTAATGTATTCTTTTGCAAACTCTACATGGAGCATCGATCTGAGAGGAATGCTACATGCAAGGGCCCCAGCGTCTCCTCCTCTCGGACGACTCCAGTTAGGGCGAGAACCCTGAGAGCTCCCGAAGAAGATTCGGAGCATGTAAACGATCTCCACACTAGAGATATTATTATAGAAAGAACCATGAATATTGATTACATTGCTCCATTTAAACTCATACCTATTTTGTTTGCCAATGATTGGGAAAATATTATGGGTTGGGGCGGAACAGTATACCGCTCCATAGCTCAAGGGATGTATGCATCAATAGGAGAGCTGTCTCTTGATAATCCTACATTCTCTCTTAATTCTAGAGAAAGGACAGTTCCGATTGGTAGGCACCTAATCTTAAGATTGCTTGATGTGAATGTGAATGATGAAGGCATACCTATTACCCCACTTGCTGATAGAATGTTTGAATCCAACCGTCAGGATATTACCTATAAACTATGTTGGTTTAATGCCAAATGGAGTTCTGGTAATGCTCTCTGTGCCACCCAGATGATTCCAAGATTCAGGATCCTTCATCGGATTTTTACATCAAATGTGTACCTTCGTTTCAGGAATAAGTTTGAACTTACTCCCTTTATGTCTCATGTTCTTCACACTGTTGCTTCTGGCATTCCTATTTGTCTTACCTCATTGATTTGCTACTTGATTATCAAATTTCGTATTCATTCAGGTCATAATTCCATACCATTTGCATATCTCATGACAACTCTTGTTATCCATTGCAACGTTGTCATTCCATCGACTAAGGCACCTAAGACAGTCCTACCTTTTGATAATATGAATATTCACAAGATGAACCTGACGTATCTTCCTGACCAGAGAGATGAGGATGAAGAAGAAGAGGTAGAAGCATCATTACCTGAGGAAACATCTATGGATGATATTTTTGCACAACTGGAATCAGATGATGAAGCTGATCTTGAGTATCAACCACGTCAGGTTGATGATCGGCTTAAGTCTTTAGAAGAAAATATTGTTGAGTTGAAGGTATCACAAGACAATCTCGTTGAAAGTCATAAATCTTACATGAAATATATGCATAAATACTTTCATCACATTACTAAAAAACTTCACCAGATCGACCCATCTATACCTCATCCATGCTATTCTTCTGGATTTGATTAGGTTGATGTCATTTTATTTTATGCTCGTGTTGTATAACTTTATACTATGTGTGTTGGATGATAACTCTCTCAAACTCATATCTTATATCCTTGTGTAATGCCCTAAAAATCGGGGGTCAAGCAGGAGCCCAACTCCCAAGTTTCAATCACATCAATTATACAACATAGATAATGATGATTAAATGTTGTCCATATTAGTGCATTAAACATTAATGGGATTATACCAAATCAGTATATCATACTCCAGAGACAGTTAAATTTCGCAAGCGAAAGATTGTGATAGATATATAAAGCATATAAATGATTGTACGTCCCCAGAGTATGAAAGTCATCAAGTTAAGCATTTACATGTATAACTCCAAAATTTTATAAAATAATAAAGTGTGATGTCATTTAGTCCAGATCCCTGTAGCCCTGATGGCGCAACTCCAGATCTACATAGACTCGCCAAAGTGTTGCATGTAGGAGAACTCCTCCTCGTCATCATAAAAATTAGGCTCTGCCTCGTAAGAATTACCATCATCTGTAACTAAACCAAAGTTTGGTTGGTGTTTTAAAACGCCATCCCAGAGTGGGAGTGAGTTATCAACTCAGTGGAGCTATAAGGCAAAAGTTAACATGTTATCAATTCAGTCAAGCAGTAATGATAAAGCAATACAACAAGCGTTCCTAAGTACTCTGGTTAATGCAAGGATGATATGAGTTAATGATGCATGCCCTCGCCTACACTCCCTCTGCGACATCATCTCATGATCACGACATGCACCCCTTTCTCTGTACTCAACTCTAACGCCAAAGGCACATGCAAATGCGGTGCATGTGCGTGATTAGCTAAGTTCTTAATTAGACTCATTCATACAGTAGGTTTGGGAAGCTAAGGTACCTCCCTTTATATCATTTATCCTGATGATTGTCCATTTAGGGTCGTCAATCCTAATTAATCACATATGATAGGCAAGTTATAGGGCAACGTCAACCCTGATTTAAAAGCAGTGGATAGGAAAGTTCAGGTCACTACGAAGTGGCTCGTCACCTCAGCGTAGGCCTTAGGTTATACTCAAGGTCACTACGGGAAAGGCTCGTCACCTTAACATAGGCCGATAGCTCGAATACAGTATCCCATACCACCTTATTCGGCTCATGAGTTTGAGTTGCTCACTGGTCATTACAGGGAGGCTCGTCACCCAAGCGTAGGCCGACAGCTCGACCACGATGTCCCATACCACCATGCCTGGCTTATGAGTCTTAACGGATTGTGGTACCAAGGTTAAACAGATTTTCCTTTGGTAAGTTGGTACCTTAGATTCAAGCAGTAGCGTCCATACATGATGAACATACATTGGACCAATCAGGTTACTTGACAAGCTTGACTGGTACGAGCGTACGTTGAATTGATCGACATAAAGCGCTTAAGCACTCCACGTGGGCTAACCACTGTCGACAATTAGTGTACGACTCGGATTCCTCAAACATGTTTAGTGTGGCGAAACGACCTCGGCCACTACTCTAGAAACTTTTCTGATTGCCTGGACTATGCAGTAGTCCCAATCACACTTCAAATATGATAACATTCACATGTATTAATCAAAGACGACATGTAACAACTAATTTAAATATAAATCTCATATAAGCATTTTAACGAACACATAGAGTACATGTTAACATACATAGGCATTCATCCATAAAACACGTAGTAGTAAGATAGGTTATATGAAGGAAATTGTAACTATAGATAAGGGGATCGAGAATCATATCTCGACACCCTAACCAATTACATTTCAACAAGCATTTTCTCATTCAGGCATTTTATCGAACACTTAGACTACACATTTCAACATACATGATGCAACTTAGTTATAACCTATATTAGGAAAAATTCTTTCATAAGGAGTTGTCACACACACAACAATCATATATTTATGATGAATAATCATGGCAAGCATAAATCATAATTTCATATTCCTTCAAACATTTCGACAAACACGTGGAATACGCTATATTCAACATAGTTCATATATCTGTGTAATACACGGAATACGTCGTATCTAAGCACATGTGACAACAATCAAGTCAGTTATAAATCATTACTGACATTGAGAGCCTTGAAAACCATAACCTAAACATTTATAGTCTGCACCTTTCACCGGTAAACTCGCATCGAACTCAGTTTGAATCCTATGTCTCTGTTTACGGCACAACGGCTACCTAGTCACTGAAATAGGTTAGCTATTTCACCTTTTATTCTATTTGGATCACTAAAACAAATTAGGGCTAGGATTTCTTACCCAAATTAGAACCAGAATTGCTGATATAATGATACGGATGAGGTGGTTCAGCACGTAGAGTGGCAGGGATGAATCCCTACAACAATCCCTTACTCTCTCTCTCTTCTCCTCACTTTCTTCTTCTCTTTTCTCTCTCTTTTCTCTCTTAGGGTTTGAAATTCGTATGGAATGAGAGAGGGGTGGGTTTAGGTCCTTATATAGGCCCAGAACTGACCTCAATGGCCCTAGGGCCATGATATACTTAGGTTATAGCCAAAAGTCGGCTGTTTCGGGCTAATAGAGCTCATCTGGAGGCCCCCTTTCTGCATATAGTCCAGGAAAAGTTCCCTGACAACGGATCTATGCTAGGTCAAGTTTTCGGTCTGATCGAATTTATAGATCGACCGTGGAGGACCAGTTTCAGTTCAACAGTCGTCGTTACTCGATCAGGGCCATAAGTATGCTAACCTGTGTAGGAAAATTTTCCTAATCTGAGGGTGTATTTGGGTTAGGTTCTGACTGTCTGAAACCCTAAATTTGGTCCACAAATGAATGGCCCAAATCACTTAAATCTAAGTTTATTTTCTAAAGATATTTGCGTTTCTCACACACTTCGCTCCTGGCTCTAATTGTGCATTTCGGGATATTATTTGGACTTGATTTCCAAGATGGTTGTCAAGCCCAGTAAGGTGGTCATAACCGTATAGTTTCGCGGTAATCGGACTTTTGACATGCGGTCCAAGTCCGATACGGAGTTTCAAGATACTCCCGAGAGCAACTGGGTTTAGAGATTGATCCTAGGTTTTTCGGTAATGTAGTGTTAGCGGTTCTACTCGTTTTGGGTCTTGCATTTCATATAGAAAGCTGTTCAAGCTAATCTACCGATTAATTCAGTTTAACACTTAATTTTTCGTCTAATTTCTATAGGATTTGGTCCTGAGTGATTTTTGCCTAAGGAGGTACTCGAGTCTTTGTATGGATTTTTTCAAGAAATTACAATCTACCCCCCTTAAGAAAAAATTTTCCCCTTGAAAATAGTACCTTTTCGTACTCCTCAAGAATTTGAGGATAGTTCTTGCGGACCTCGGCTTCTGTTTCCCAAGTAGCCTCTTCCTTAGTGTGGTGTGTCCACAATACCTTCACAAGTGGAATAACTTTACTGCGTAAAACTTGTTCCTTCCAATCTAAGATACTCGTCGGACTCAGAACATAGGTAACATCTTCACTCAATTGCACCGCCTCCCATTTGATAATGTGAGAAGGATCAAGAACATATTTCTTCAACATCGACACATAAAATACGTTGTGTACGCCTACGAGTAGTGTGGGCAAAGCAAGTCAGTACGCTACCACGCCCACTCGATCTAGTATGTAGAATGGGCCAATGAATCTCGGCGTGAGTTTCTCTTTCTTATAAAACCGAAGGACTCTCTTCATGGGAGAAACTTTTAGGAATACATGGTCCCTAACCTCGAACTTTAGCGGTCGCCGCCTCGTATCGGCGTAACTCTTCTGTCTGCTCTGTGTTGTAAGAAGTCGACGCCTGATAATGTCGATCTTCTCTGAGGTCACCTATACTAACTCTGGGCCAATCAGACTCTTCTCGCCAACCTCTGCCCAGCAATGCGGTGCAAGGACGCTCATAGAGTCCTCATAGGGGGCCATGCCAATACTCGCCTGGAAGATGTTGTTATAGGCGAACTCAGCATATGGAAGACAGTCATCCCAACTGTCATTGAAATCAAGCACACAAGATCTCAACATATCTTCCAACACCTAATTTACCTGTTCTGTCTGCCCATCCGTCTGTGGGTGGAACGCGGTACTAAACTTTAATTTCACACCCATTGCTTCCTGGATACGAGTCCAGAAGATAGATGTGAATCGCGTGTCTCGGTCCGACATGATTTCCATAGGAGCTTTATGTAGACATACTATCTCCTTGATGTACAGGCTGGCCAAATCATCTGAAGAGTTCTATACTCTAATCGGGAGAAAATGCGCCGATTTCGTCAACCGGTCCACGATCACCCAAATTGAGTCATGCCCCTTCCTCGTCTTCGGTAACCCTGAAATGAAATTCATAGAAATGAAATCTCATTTCCATTCAGCTATGGGCATGGGCTGAAGCAGTCCAGGAGGTTGGCAATGCTCTGCTTTGACCTGCTGGCACGTGAGACATAGTCTGCTATGTGGGCCTTCATATTGTCCCACCAGTACGACCTCTTCATGTCTCAATACGTTTTCGTACTACCACGATGCATCGCCATCTTCGAATTGTGAGTAGCGTCGAGAAGTTCCTTTCTCAAGTCATGAAGATTTGGGACGCATAGGCGGCCACGATAACATAAACCCTCATCCATACCAACTCTCCACTCAGAGTCTACATCACACTAACTTGCTTTCTCAACTCTGTCAACCCCTCATATTCCTTCTGAGCCACAATGATCTTGTCATCAGTGAGTGGTTGAACACGAATATGTGCGATGCTCTCGAACGGCTCCTCTACTGTAAGTTTCTGCTCAAAGTCTCGCACAAACTCTACCATATCCCACTCTGTTATCATCAATGGAGCCACAAATGTTATTTTCTTCTTACAGCACAAAGCGTTTGCCACAAGGTTGGCCTTGCCAGGATGGTAGGAGACCTCGAACTTGAAGTCCTTCAAGGTTTCCATTCACCGTCGCTGCCTCATATTTAAGTCTCTCTGTGTGAATATGTATCTAAGGCTCTTGTGGTCTCAAAAAAACTCGAACTCCTCTCCATAGAGGTAATGTCTCTAGAGCTTCAATGCAAAGATGATGGCCGCTAATTCTAGGTCATCCGTAGGGTAGTTTTCCTCATGTTTCCTTAACTGCTGTGAAGCATAGGCAATCCCCCTATCCTTCTGCATAAGGACTTAACCCAAACCAACACGAGACGCGTCAGTGTATATCGTATACTTGACCCCTTGATTTGATAATACTAACACAGGGGCGGACGTCAGCTTGTCCTTCAATTCCTTAAAAGCCGCTTTTGCTTCTCATTCTAGGCAAATTTGAGATCCTTTCGAGTTAGCTGAGACAACGGTCTGGCTATCTTGGAAAAGTCCCTAACGAATCGACGATAGTAGCCAGCAAGTCCCAGAAAGCTCCCCACTTCAGTAACCAAACCGGGCTGCTCCCAGTCCTGAACTGCGGCTACCTTAGCAAGGTCCACAGCTATCCCTTCCTTGGACACCACATGTCTCAAGAACTTCACTTCTTCCTTCTAGAAGTCGCACTTTTTCTACTGCACAAACAACTAGTTCTTTTTGAGCGTATCAAAGACTACTCGCAGGTGCTCCTCGTGATCTTCCTAACTCTTGGAGTATATCAAGATGTCATCTATAAACACAATGACGAATCAGAATAGATACGGCTGAAACACCCGGCTCATCAAGTCCATGAACATGGCCGGTGTGTTTGTGAGTCCAAACGACATCACAAGGAACTCGTAGTGCCTAAAACTGATCCTGAAAGTTGTCTTCTACACATCCTTATCCCTGACGCGCAACTAGTGATACCCTAACTGTATTTCAATCTTTGAGAAATACTGTGCCCCCTTCAACTGGTCGAACAGATCATCTATCGTGGGCAAAGGATACTTGTTCTTCACTGTCACTTGGTTTAACCTGCGATAATCAATACACAATCGCAGTAATCCATCCTTCTTCTTTACAAACAACACAGGTGCTCCCCAAGGAGATACACTCAGTCGTATATAGCTTGCATCCAACAGATCGTCATCTGTTTCCTCAGTTTCTCCATCTCACATGGAGGCATGCGATACGTGGGTAATGAAATGGGTGTCATACCAGGCACTAGATCAATGGTAAAATCGATCTCGCACTGAGGAGGTAACCTAGGTATTATCCTGAACACGTCCATGAAATCCTGAACTACTAGCGTGTTCCCTAATGTCGGACCATTAACATGTTCTAACAAGGTAGCGTAGCAACTGATGGGGTAGTACGAACTGACCTACACTGGGAATGTAAAGGTCGTGCCCACAGGTCCATGGGCTATCACCACACTAGTGTCATAATTGATCTCTGCCTTCATCTCCATGAGCCAATCCATACCGAGAATAACGTCATAATGTAGTGAGGCAACAATCAGGTCAATGAGTACTATCCTGCTTCCTAAGTCTATCGAGTAATCTTTACACATCTTGGTCACGTCTGAAAAGGTCCCTGTGATGGTAAGGATCCTCACCCCATTCATAGGAGATGTATCCAATAATAGTCGCTTGGCTGCTGTGCATGATATGAGCAAGATTGTTGACCCAGTGTCCACCGATAAGAAAACTAGTGTACCTTGAATATGAGCTGTAACTTCAAAAGTCATCAGTGTTGTAACTGCTGTCTTGGATGCCTCGACTGCAAGTGAGTGCACACGAGCCTGTTGAGAACGATTCGGCTGCAGTACCATAGGTCACTAAGGCGGCCTAAATCAAGGCACAGGTGGCCAAAAAGATGGATGTGCTAGTGCTGACCGTAGAGGTGGGGTTACGATAGCTTGAGGAAGTTGGAAGTTGATCCTCTAAGGCGGCGAGAAGTTGTTGTCCCTCCTGGTGAAGCAGTAAGTGTCAGAATGGCCCGACCTCTTGCAGTAAGTGCACCACAAGTCTGATCGCCTCGTTGGGACTAGTGGAGTTATAAGTCTAAGAGGCGAGTTTGCATAGGGCCTCTTGCCGAGAACAGCCTGCTCAGAAAATCTGGCCGCAGCCTAGGAACCATAGGCACATATGTATGAGATAATCTATCCCCATCATGCTCTACTCGCAAAGATATGCCCATTAGCTCAGCGTAGTTGGATATGCTAGCGTAACACATCTTCGAGCGTTTCTTAAGTCGCAGACCCTTAGAAAATTACCGCATTCACATCGGCTGGTCTGTTAATATCAGGGGAGCATATTTGGCTAGCTCCGTAAACCTGTTTTCGTATTCTACCACTGTCATCCCTCCCTGACGGAGGCGAAGAAATTCACTCTCCTTCTCATTATGATACGTGAGGGGAAAATACTTCTCATGGAAGCGTATCTCAAAAGCTTCCCATGTCCATACGTACCCAGCAGCAACGGTCCACAAGATGCTGTCCCACTAGAGACTGGCCTCTTTTTCAAATATATAGGTGATCAGCTCTACCTGCTCTGACTCAGTGCAGTGCAGCGGCTTCAGCATTTTAAAGATGCGGTCAAGCCAAACTCGGCCTCCTCGGGTTAGTGAGTACTCACAAAAGTAGGAAGTCAAAAGGACTGGAATTGATCAAATAAGCCGCTAGTACCCATGTTTCCAGCAGGGTGCACGGGTGGTGCAAGTGAAACTACATCCATACTCTGGACAAAGACCCTTGCGATGGTGGCAAAAAACTATTGCTGCTACTGCTGTTGCTGTTGCAGCATCAAGAGCAGCATTTGCTCCAACATATCAAGGAGAGCGACCTGAGGCATATGAGGTGTCGAGGTAGACGCACGGTTCTGCTTAGGAACCGGTGGTGCCACAGGTGGTGCAACAGGTGCCGACCCATTAGTGGGGCCGGTGGACGGCTGAGAATCTGTCATAGTCTCATGAGTCAAGCTTGAACTGGGGTCTATATGACTATTGCTGAGGGGAGGTGCCCCATCAATCTAGTCACTAAGTGTGAGATGTCCCGCACTTCGCATGCTCTTAAGTGGCATTCCCTATATACAACATAGGACGCAACCCGTGAGATTTAGCATAAGATCATACACGCATCCATACATCATTCGCATTTCAAATCCAAAGAAGCTTCATGCATTTCATTTACCAAAATTGTCACAATACATGAGATGCAGTATTACATGGATCATGACAGAAGATGCATGTGAGCTAATCTAAGCAAGGTTCCACACACTAAAACCTACAAACCACTCTACCACATTACTAAGCCTATCAAGGTTATACATAGAAACAAGAAAACAAGCAACAAAACAAACCAAAAGATGACTACATGTACTACTAGTTGTCCAAATCTGACAATGGTGGAGGTACACCCTTATCCTATAGACAACACAAGATAGCCCTCAAGGTGCGAGATACTTTACTGAATTTTCGCTTCATGAAGGCTTGATTCTCTTCAAGCTTGGCTCGGGTTGCCGTGACCCCCTGTCACAGGGCAACCTGGCCCTCCTCAAGTTGAACCAAGTGGGCTTCTATAGCAGCCCGATCATTGTGGTGCACTTGTGTAGCAGGAAGAGAGCCCTCATCAGTGTTTTGAGCCTCCTCTTCTTCCTCTTCTTGCCCTTCCTCTTCCTTGCCTTCTTCCTCTATCTTATCACTTTCTTCCTCTTCACTTTCTGTCTCATCCCTATACTCGTTAAGTCGGGCTTGACATTGTGAGGGTTGATCCCCGTGTTGTTAAGTGTAGTGTCATTAATGAAGTGGATCGACGCAATGTCATCCATGTTAAGTCTGTAGGCGAACTCTCAAGCAATCTTGCATACAAGTCGGCCAAATGGAAGTGAAACATTGTTCCTAACAGAGCGCGCAGTCTGAACTATCTGTAGTAGGGCGAATGTAGGCAGACACAGCTTGTCTTTCTACCTAGCTCTATACATGAAATCTACCATCAAGCGAGTGCATTCGGTACGGTTGCCCCACCTAAGATACACATTATATGTGAATATGCGGTGAAGCAGGTGAAAATCATCTATCAATTCTGTCGATGGGAGGCATCTGCTTTGCTTCCAGTGAGCTAATTGGTTGTAAAGGTAACGCGTGCGGCGATCTCTTTCTCGTGCATTCTTGAGATTCTTCTCGTTAGCATGTGCCTCACTACATGGGATTCCCACGATCCGAGCCACCAAATCTACATTGACTATTGCTTCCTGCCTTCCTACGGGAATCTTGAACTGTAGAGGCTCCAGTGATGGGTCCCGCATATGGGTGTAGAAGGCTCGAACAGTGTTCTCACATGCGTAAGACTTACCCTCAAATATGGGACTTCACCTAGTGTCCGCCAGGTGGTCCACCTTCGGATACAGCCCAAATAACCTTTCGTCTATATGAGCTTCAAGCACAACCCTACGGCCATTAAACCGACCGTGTTCGAAGCCCGTTGGCAGAACTCTCTCGAGTGGGATTTGAGGATCAAGATCTTGCTTCGACCTTCGCTCTTAGGCGACACTCGTGCTGGCTTCGGCGCCTGCCTTCTTTCTTAGATGGGTAGGGCGGCTAGGCCCGGCTTCATTCATAAGAGTCCTCTTCTTTCCCATGAGAGAAATAAGTGTGGAAAGCGAAAATATGGCCGCCACGAGCCCGAAAAAAGCCATGAAAGGGAAATAAGATGGAGGAATAGGGTGGGTTGTTGGACTTGAGATTTTTTGAGACGTAAAGAAGGGTTTGTGCACTCAAATGAAAGGAAATGGGGGAGATAGGAGATGGATTTGAAAGGAATAGTAGGAGGTGGGTTTTTAGTGAAGAAGATGAAGAAGATGTGAGAATAGGGGGGGAGATTTGAGAGAGAAAGATGGGGTTTTGAGAGATTTGGAAAGCTTGGAGGGATGTAAGAGGAGGAAATGAAGTAAAGGGGAGGGTTATAGGGGTCCCACACGTGTTTCGTGGGCTCCACAATCATGCATAAGAGTCAGCTTGATCGGCCCGCTCCGGCCCGATAGGCTCGGACAAACCAGACCGGGGTGCGCCCCGGTCGGTCAGCGGGGTGCTGCCCTGGTCCACTGGATTGAGCGGGGTGCCTCCCGCCTGGGCGGTGACCACCCCCCTCCCGAGGTACCAAATGTGCACGGGGGACCCCCTGGGTCCCACCGATTTGTGGGGTTTAGGCCCCCTTAACCGCTTAAGTCGTTTCAGATCCCATTTCGCGTGTATCATGCTTTTTGGTTTGTTTGAGTGTAGGATAGGCTAGAATTATGGTCTAAACCTGTCGATCGATGGCCTGAAGAAGGATTGAGATCATCTCGCATGATCACAGGTGCCTACGGGTCTGATCTCTACGGTCAGTTTTGCTTTGACGGTTATATGATCACGGATGGATGAAACTTGGAATCTTACAGCTATTTTCTACGTTTCATCGCTCCCTCCTAAGTCAAAGTACGTCAGTGTGCGTCGTGTTACCATAACCCAGGTCCAGTTTAATCCAAATCATGCTTTGATACTAACTTGTAACGCCCTGAAAATCAAGGGTCGAGCAGGAGCCCAACTCTCGAGTTCCAACGCATCACTTATGCAACATAGATAATGATGATTAAATGTTGTTTGTATTAGTGCATTAAACATGAATAAGATTATATCAAATCAGCATATCATACTCCAGAGACAGTTAAATCTCGCAAGCAGAAGATTGTGATAGAATATAAAGCATATAAGTGATTGTATGTCCTCAGAGTATGAAAGTCATCAGGTTAAGCATTTACATGTATAACTCCAAAAATTTACAAAATAATAAAGTGTGATGTTATCTAGTCTAGATCCCTATAGCCCCGATGGCGCAACTCCAGATCTACGTAGACCCGCCAGAGAGTTGCACGTAGGAGAACTCCTCATCATCATAAAAATCAGGCTTCGCCTCGCAAGCATTGCCATCATCTGCAACTAAACCAGAGTCTGGTTGGTGTTTTAAAACACTGTCCCAGAGTGAGAGTGAGTGGTCATCTCAGTGGAGCTATAAGGTAAAGGTTAACATGTTATCAATTCAGTCAAGCAGTAATGATAAAATAATACAACAAACATTCTTAGGTACTCTGGTTAATATAAGGATGATATGAGTTAATGATGCATGCCCTCGCCTACACTCTCTTTGCGACATCATCTCACGATCGCGGCATGCACCCCTTCTTCTGTGCTCAACTCCAACATTAAAAGCATATGCAAATGCGGTGCATGTGCATGATTAGCCAAGTTCTTAATTAGACTCATTTATATAGCAGGTTTAGGAAGTTAAGGTACCTTCATTTATATCATTTACTGCAACGATGATCCATCTAGGGTCGTCAATCCTAATTAATCACATACGATAGGCAAGTTATAGGGCAACATCACCCCTAATTTAAAAGAAGTGGACAGACAATTTCAGGTCACTATGAAGAGGCTTGTTACCTTAGCATAGGCCTTAGGTTATACTCGAGGTCACTACGGGAAAAGCTCGTCATCTTAGTGTAGGCCGACAGCTCGAATATGTTGTCTCATACCGTATTCGGTTCACAAGTTTGGATTGCTCATTAGTCACTATGGGGAGGCTCGTCACCCCAGCGTAGGCCAACAGCTCGACCACGGTGTCCTATACCATCATGCTTGGCTCATGAGTCTTAGCGGATCATGGTACCAAGGTTAAACGGGTTTTCCTCTGGTAAGTTGGTACTTTAGATTCAAATTGTAACATCTATACATGGTGAACATACATTAGGCCAATCGGGTTACTTGACAAGCTTCACTAGTACGAGCGTACGTTGAATTGATCGACATGAAGCGCATAAGCACTCTGCATGGCCTAACCATTGTCGACAATCAGCGTATGACTCGGATTCCTCAAACATGTCTGGTGTGGTGAAACGACCTCGGCCACTGCTCGAGAAACTTTTTCAATTGCCTGGACTATGTAGTAGTCCCAATCACACTTCAAATATAATAACATTCACATGTGTTAATCAAAGACAACATGTAGCAACTAATTTAAATATAAATCTCATATAAGCATTTTAACGAACACATAGAGTACATATTAACATACATAGGCATTCATCCATAAAACACATAGTAGTAAGATAGGTTATATGAAAAAAATTGTAACTATAGATTAAGGGATCGAGAATCATATCTCGACATCCTAACCAATTACATTTCAACAAGCATTTTCTCATTCAGGAATTTTATCGAACACTTAGACTACACATTTCAACATACATGATGCAACTTAGTTATAACCTATATTAGGGCAAATCCTTTCATAGGGAGTTGTCACACACACAACAATCATATATTTATGATGAATAATCATGGCAAGCACAAATTATAATTCCATATTCATTCAAACATTTTGACAAACACATGAAATACGCTATATTCAACATAATTCATATATCTATGTAATACACGGAATACGTCGTATCTAAGCACATGTGACAGCAATCAAGTCAGTCATAAATCATTACTGACATTGAGAGCCTTGAAAACTATAACCTAAATGTTTATAGTCCTAACCTTTTGCCGGTAAACTCATATCAAATTCAGTTTGAATCCTACGTCTCTGTTTACGGCACAGCGGCTACCTAGTCAGTGAAATAGGTTAGCTATTTCACCTTTTATTCTATTTGGATCACTAAAATAAATTAGGGCTAGGATTTCTTATCCAAAATCAGAACCGGAATCACCGGTATAACGATACGGATAAGGTAGTTCAACACATGGAGTAGCAGGGATGAATCCCTACAACAATCCCTCACTCTCTCTTTCTTCTCCTCACTTTCTTCTCCTTTCTCTCTCTTCTCTCTTCTAGGGTTTGAAATTCGTATGAAATGAGAGATGGGTGGGTTTAGGTCCTTATATAGGCCCAAAACTGACCTCAATGGCCCTAGGGCCATGGTATACTTAGGTTATAGCCAAAAGTCGGTTGTTTCTGGCCAACGGAGCTCATCTGGAGGCCCCTCTTCTGCATATGGTCCAAGAAAAGTTCCTTGACAATGGATCTATGCCAGGTCAAGTTTTCGGTCCGATCGGATTTATGGATCGACCGTGGAGGACTAGTTTCAGTTTAACGGTCATTGTCACTCGATCAGGGCCACAAGTACACTGACCTATGTAGGAAATTTTCGCTAATCCGACGATGTATTTGGGTTAGGTTCTGACGGTCTGAAACCCTAAATTTGGCCCACAAGTGAATGGCTCAAATCACTTAGATCTGAGTTCATTTTCTAAAGATATTCGCGTTTCTCACACACTTCGCTCTGGGCTCTAATTGTGCGTTTCAGGATATTATTTGGACTTGATTTCCGAGATGGTTGTCAAGCCCAGTAAGGTGGTCATAACCATATAGTTTCGCAGTAATCGGACTTTTGACGTGCGGTCCGGGTCAGATACGAAGTTTCAAGATGCTCCCGAGAGCAACTGGGTTTAGAGATTGATCCTAGATTTTTAGGTAATGTAGTGTTAGCGGTTCTACTCGTTTTGGGTCTTGCAGTTCGTATAGGAAGCTGTTCAAGCTAATCTACCGATTAATTCAGTTTAGCACTTAATTTTTCATCTAATTTCTAAAGGACTTGGTCCTGAGTGATTTCTGCTTAAGGTGGTACTCGGGTCTTTGTATGAATTTTTCCGAGACGTTACCACTTGTTGATGACTTTATGTTAACTCTTAATTACCATTCTCTATGCATTTTTGGTCTTATTGGTCTACTATTTCTGCTGTGATTTATTGATTTTAATCACATGAGTATTCTTTCCTTTGTCATTTTGTAACAAAAAGGGGGAGAGATTTCTAATTTGATAGGTAGATTTAATGAGTTATGCATTATATTGATATATGGATGGTTTGTTGGGAGTTTTGTATTGAAAATTTATTATTTGTCATAACACAGGATAATCTCACATTAAGGGGAGTAAATTTTGATGATTCAATAGGGCTGCATCTTCTACAAACATAGAAATCAAGCTGACGGTATGGATGTTGTTATGCTAAGTGCTTTGTCACAAATTGGACAAAGGGGGAGAATGTAAGTGTTATAATGTATACAACTCATTCTTGTTTATCAAATTTTGATGAGACAAAACAACTTATGATATGGTTCACACAATGTGAATCAAGATGGAAAGTTCATCTTCAAGAGATTAAAGATGGAAAGTTCACCTTCAAGAGAATCAAGAAGATGGAAAGTTCACCTTCAAGAGATTCAAGACGGAAAGTTCACCTTTAAGAGAATCAAGAAGATGGAAAGTTCACCTTCAAGAGAATCAAGATGGATGAAGAAAATTCGAGTTCTACTAAAGACTAGTAGAAGTTCAAGCTCTATTAAAGATTCAAGAACAAGTTCTAAGAAGTTCAAGCTACTTTAATGTTCAGTCTTTTTAGGTATAATAGACCCTAGAAAGACTGTAAGCTTAGGTCCTTTCAAAACATAATCATATATGGGTTTTTATATTTTGGTTAGGCTTAAGTTCGACTAGTCTAGCCCTTGATTCGACTAGTTTAAGTTGTGATTCGACCAGATAATCTTCGAGCAATCCAAGTTTGAAATCCAAAAAATAGATATTTATGGTGTTGAAGAGGAACCTTCGACCAGTCGAGGGTTACTCAACTCGAAGTCCAACAACCATATTTTGGCACCCTCGACTAGTCGAAGCCCATGCTCGACTAGTCGAGCAAGTCCTTCGACAGTCGAAGAACCATTTTATCCGATCGCAACCAAAATTTGAATTTTGTTAGATCTTAAACAAGTCGAATGACACTTTAGATGAGTCGAAGCAACCACATTTCTAACTATAAATAAAAGCATTCTCTCATTCCGAAACTATTCATTCAAGCTAAGAAAAGCTTTCACTGAGAGAGAGAGAGAGAGAGAGAGAGAGAGAGAGAGAGAGAGGAGTCCCCACTATCTTCAAGCTATTGCATGGTATTTTAATATTTTTGTTTAAATAGCTTTTTGTTTTAATTCCTTGATCTCTTTTTATAAATCTTATTTTTTAAAGAGTAATTGCTCTTTTTTGAGATCTTGAAGAATTCAAACAAGTAGCCTTTGGTTTGATTTAATTTAAAATCAATGTAGAACTTAGAACCCTTGTTTGTGTTATTGGACATTGAACATTCTACTTCAAGCGAAACAGTTTTACAGGCTATATCAAGAATGTCTTCAATGAGAAGATAAATACATTTCTATTCTTTGTATTTTGGTTTTCTTTGAAATAGCCAGAAAGTCTTATGTGTTGGTTTTGACTGAGATAGTCAGAAAATCTCAGTGTGGGGTTTTTGTTTGTGATAAGCCCTTTAAAATCACAACTGTGTAAGGGTTTAAGGTGAACCTGTGAAAACTTTATTTTTAGTAAACACCAATATCAGGTGGGTTGTGATTATTGAGAGTGGAGTAGGTGTGACTATTTTAGAATAGTTGGTGTACACACCGAACCACTATAACTCCTAGTGTTGTGGTGAATGTTTAATTTTTGTATCCGTGGTGAATGATTGTAATTTTATTTCTGCACAAGTGGTGAATGTTTGTAATAGATAAGTTTATTATCTCTTGCTTGGTTTGAAGTCTTGATCTTTACAAACATTTGTGAAATCAGGTGTTGTCCTACCTAAAACTTTGTTTTTGGTGTAAGGTTGTCCTAAGAACTAAGTTTGAATCAATTTTTCAATATTAGTGCTGTTGAGATTTCTGTTTTATTCTTATTTATTTATTATTTCAGTACTTTTAAGTTTTTATTTGACATAGTCCTATTCCCCCCCCCCCCCCCCCCCCCCCCCCTCCAAGGACTGTTAAGCTTGCTTTTTCACAAGTAATCTATTTGGGAGAAATCCGACGTATCTTGTTAGCTTGAGTCATCGGAAATGACGTGGACCAATGAAACCTGACAGCATTGGAATTTGTTGTGCCTTCACCACAGACGATCCGCACTCAATTATAATTAATTTATAAGGAAATCGAGACCTCAACTCGAGCCCAACCCATGTTGTCATTGGGTTGGTGTTTGAATGGCCCATGCCCAAGACCAAACCCGATACATCCTGCCCAACCCCAACCCAATGTCAGGTCGGTCACGGGTTGGTCGGGTTAAACCCACCCAACTTTCATCCCTACTCAACCATGGTATGATAACTATCCTTTGGTGATTTTAGAGAAATTTCTCGATATAAACTTCACTTTTAACCCACCATGTTTTTTAAACATACAGAAACTTTATTTTTCAATTTTAAACTAGTGCTATATACATTGACTATTTTTTGACGAAAATACCCATGTCCTGTAAATTTCAGTTTTAAGTGAGAAGCCTTTTTAAACTTCCGATACTTTACTTTCATTTAAAAAGTTTATAGGTTGTTTTGAACGAGAATACCCTTAATACTACAAACCCATCTTCCTGAAATCTTCTCCTCTCTTGCTATTTTTTCCTCAAATTGTATCATCTCTTCAATTTCTAAACTTTCCCTTCCTGCCATACTACAAACTCTTATTTCATTTTCTTCATTTATTTTGTCAAACCCCACTTCAAACTTTTCTTCATGTTATACCACATTCTTACTTCATTTTCTTTTGTCGCCCTAACTTGTCACCCTAACTTGGCTTTCTACATTTTCTTTTGTCAGTCTCCACCTCAAACCTGTTACATTGAAAAGGGATTTGAGCGATAGAAAATAAAGAAAACAACACCTTCATCTAATAAGCCACGCATTACATGTATAATTGAAGAAATTCCCTCAAACTCTAAACCGTAAACCCTAAAGCCAATTATTACAAGTACTCAGTCAATTTATACTCTAACAATTTGCACCTCTCTTTAAACCCTAAATCCTAAAAAATTATACTTGCACGAATTTTCAGTCATTTGCATGAGTTGTCGATTAATTTCACAGACTTCTCGGTCATTTGCATGACTTGTCGGTCAACTTCACCGGCTTCTCGATCAATTTACCTAGTGCATCCGGACGTATGACAATAAGATATGATACAAACCTTTCCCTTTGAATCTGAGTCATTCCAGTGATCCAAACCATTTATATGATGTTTCTAATCTTGTACGATAAGTGGACAACAAATAAAACATCTCAGTTGGATTACTTCAACCGCTTGATAATGTGGCTCTTTTGCTTTGAACATGAATGGTCGCTGTAATTCTTGTATAATCAACGGTTGGAAATATTCGATCTGAGAGAAACGATCCATCATTGGAAAAGAGCCAAAACTAATGTCTTATGTAATACGTCCGGATGTATTGGAGCACACCTCCTTTGTGTAAGAGAAATGCTCCCGTGCTCTCAGAGCACTATAAGATACAGTTGATCCTAGTTGCATTTAGTTTCATTGGACACAAATTAGACTTGGATCCATTGATCTGAACTGTCCATTTAACATAGAACACATTTTATAGAAAATGATGCAAAATTCGTACTGATTGGATAATCCAATCTATCCTAGATTGGGCTTTTATTTATTTATTTATTTATAGCCGTCATTTTTTTCCAAGCCATGTATGGGATAACTATGATTGACTAAAAAAACTGTTTCTTTATAATCATAAGACATCCATGATGGACGGTAACAAGTAGATGGATCAAATTGTTTATTGGACCTGTTTTCTGTAAATGATCTTGACCATCCAATAAGGACCATTGATCTAATGGTTAATATTTTTCGGATTGGTGTGATGCCTTCATGCATGGTTTCCCATGAAATGTGAAATGGACCTACTAAATACGTTAGATTAATGGATTACAGTGCACAAACGCCCGAATGCAGTTAAATGGAATTAGTAGCACTAAACGCTCTATTTCTACCACTCTCAGTCACATGTGGGTAAGGCCCATGACCATGGGCCCACTTTGACATATGTGTTATATATCCACATCGTCCATCAGTTTTTCCAGCTCATTTTAAGGCAAGGTTCCAAAAATGAAGCAGATCCAAATCTCAAGTGGACCACACCACTGGAAACAGTGGTCATTGAACACCCACCATTAAAAATATTAATGATCATCCACCATTTTTTTTTTTCAAATTCACTTATTTTGGGGTGTCTCACTTTTTTCATGGATTATGCTTCTAGACAATTGAAATTCTGACACAAAACAATGGACCCACATGCAGAAATTGTAGAGTATGCTTTTTCCACAAAAGTTGGAATGCGGTCTGTCATGCATACGAGGAGGGGAGCGAATTAGGGGAGGTCAAGGTAACAGCTTAGTGTGTCAGGCTCTGACTGTGGGGCCCACCTTGATGTACTTGTTGTATATCCACACCATCCATTAGTTTATCCACCTCATTTAAGGGCATGGTCCCAAAAATGAAGCAGATCCAAATATCATGAAGTGAACCACACTATAGGAAGCCGTGATCATTGATGTCCACCATTAAAAAAATCCTAAGGCCCACCGTAATATTGATTTTCCATACAAACTGTTGATAATGTCACACATACCTGGATGAATGGATAACACAAATATCAGCTTGATCCAAAACTTTCGTGGCACCTACAAAGTTTTTAATGGTAGGGATTCAATCCCTACTGTGTGGTCCACTTAAAACTTGGGTATACTTCATATTTAAAACCATGCCCTAACATGTTCTAAAACAACTGATGGACGGTGTGGATATACAACATATACATCAAGGTGGGCCCCATAGTCAGGGCGTCACACACTAAGCTGTTACCCGGGCCTCACCCACTAAGATCCGGTTACGAGAGGGTTCTCGGCAGCTATATCTGGGTTGGTCTTGATCAACCCAAGCCCAGCTCTTCAATTTCAGGTCCAGTCCCACCAATTAACATTACAAACAAGCCCATTTTCCTTAATGAAAAAAAATTCAAACTTAGATCCAGGCCTGTGACTGGTTTTTAATCATGATTTATGTTCGGGTCCAAAATTAGCCCGCCGGCCTCTATCAATAGTGGGCCAGACCCAAAACCCCAACGGGCCACACAGTCTATTGACACTCTATAATATACTGATCGCCTGATTGGCATTAAACTTTTAAGTGAGTATACTAAGAATAAACAAATAGTAATCATTAAAAAGTCGTGGCGCTTATCGAAACTGATAAAAAGATAAAGTATCTTAAGAGCTTAAATCGTTTTGTCGTTAATCTCTAAAACTATATGAAAATGCAATCTTAAAAAATTAACTTTCTTAAGACGTAAACCATATTATATTACTACTTCGATGCCCCGGCATCGAAGAATCAATTGTTGCGGGCCATGTTTATCATTTCCTTTGAATATATCAATGACGTGCCGTAAGAATTTTAATTTTTAATTTTTTAATTTTATGATTAGTTCACATGTTAAAATAGGATAAAGTGGGAAGAAATGAAAGATTGGGCTAGAAGCTTTTGACAATCAGAAGTTGGTGGATAACATAGGTTAGTTCACAAGTTAAAATAAGATAAAAGTGGGAAGAAATGAAAGATTGGGTTAGATTCCTTGACAATGAGAAAGAGTTGGTGGATAACATAGGCCAGACATAGTTTGGATGTGAGTAATTTATAAGGGCCTAATGAATTTGTTTTCACGAAACGAAATCGTTAAGAAAGATACTCTTTTTGTCATGTTTGGATATTGGGAATGTAATTTTGTTACGGCCGTTGGCATGGAATTCATTACTCAAATGTTTGTTTTTATCATGTTTTAGTGCTGAGATTGTAAGAATGTGGAATTCAGAAATTATGTTTGATACTTATGAAAATGTATTTGAACATACAAAGTTAGTACGGAATTCATTACTTTGGAATTCGTAAGTTCGTACCATTTAAAGAATTTCAAAACATCTCTTTTGGCAGAGATTGAATCTAATAAGGGATGAATTCGAATGATTACGGGGAGCCAAACACAAGAATTCGTTAGAGTAATTGTTAACGCAAATTACAATTTTAAAAATTCTGTAAAAAATAATCAAAAAATAGAAAGATAAAAGACAGGTTGAATTACGTGTAATCATGTTTCAACACTGAGGTATTGGTATCGATTCCCTAGTGGGGGTGGCTAACAATGAAGTGTGAACTGACAGTGGGTGTACTAACAAGCTAACTAAAAATAAAAAATAAAAAAATCACGTTGTCCTTAAAGCGTTATTCGTCTTTGTCAGGATGTTGAGAATGCTGATAGGTTGCAGGAAAATAGTTTTTAGGATACGACAAGATTGTTTGTGGTTTACGTTCAACAAACACAAAGAACCACTAATGAAACTCTTCGTACACAAATTTCTTTTTATCATATAAATGAAATAAAATTCTATATCAGAGAGAAAATTAGAAATTCTGTTGCTTGTTCAAACCACTACTTTGGTCTATTTCTTAAGAACTGCTGGCTATGGTTCGCATTGAACTTAGCTGGCTTGATTTTGCTTTTCTTGTTGTGTCGTATTTAAGAGTGGTTTGAGTTGTTGGTGATGGTCCAATGAACCAACCAGGCGCTGTTTATATAGGTTAGGGTTACTAACTATTTTGGTCCAAGGTCATAACTCAATATGACCGTTTTATGACTGTTGGTGAGAAAGTAGCCGTTATCGGCAGTTTCTGACCGTTATGCATGTGGGACAACCGGCAGCTGCATGCTAGCCATTTATACTCACTGGCTAGCCATTTTATGACCATTGGGCTAGCCACATGTAGTATTTTCTGCATGGTCTGGTTTAATGCTGCATGTGCAGTTAAACCTCTCTCAAACGACCAGTTTTCGACCTCTATAAAAGACAGTGGTCTCATCTAGACTATTTGTCCACTCCAGTCACCTGACCCATATTCTTTATCGCATAGCAACTCGCATTCGTCTTGCACCAGTTCACATAAGGTCGCGAGGGAGCGACCCATCACGACACGGTGAACACGTGCGAAATATGCCACCAACACCTCTACAACCATACTGCCTCACATGCCTATGCCCTTGCACCGAGCCCATGACCGTGACCGTGTGCAGGTGTTCTAGCGCAAACTAGAACAAGTAAGTCACAATACTCCATGGATCAATCAAGCAAATAATAAGGTACTCCACATCCCATATATAAACATAATCAACTCAATTGAGTTGGATTTGAATTGAGCTTTATTTTCTTGATTGATTCGGCTTGACTCGCCATGATTCGACAGCTTGTTAGTTTCGTTATTTTCTATGTTTGGTTGCACCAAATATCATGAAATCTAATGATATTGTGCACCCAATTAGACTAATTAATCATGATATTTGATCCAAGCTGTACATCAGGTGGGCCCAATTAGTAGATAGCCTAGCCCAAAAACCAGACTAGTCCACACATTAGGTGGACACTTGAGATAATGATGGATGGTTTAAAATTATGCTAAATGTTTACAGTCCAGTTACACGTGGCCTACTTCATGATTTTGATCTGCCTAGATTTGAAGCCAAGTTATCTACATGGTGGGCCTCCTGATGGATGGCTAGAAAAAAGATCTACTGCATCCACCCATCTAAAATCTACACCATTGCACTCAACTATGTCTAAGAGCTAAACTACATTGCCCGTGGAGATGGTAGATACTTGATGTAGAGCGGGTCGTGGACAGTTTCATGGCCAAGATGGATCAGAAAAGGCCGGGTCGATGATAGAAGTGATCCGGACCATCGGACTTTAGATCGGGCGTATCTTGCAATCCGGAATGAGTTACCTGACGTAAAATATATGATTTTGGGGTAGAACGAGCTACTTTAGCCAACCAACCCTGCTATGCTGGGTTGCAATGCCCGGAATTGCGAAAAACCCCTGGATCGACGGTCGTTTCCCTGTTTTAATTTCGTTTTTACTATAAATAGTAAGTTTTAGTTTGCTTATAACTCTTCATCCGTCGGGCTTTAGGAGTTGCGCCCAACGTGAAAAGAGCTTAGAATAATTAGGAGAACGGTTTGGTGAAGCTAAATATGACACTTACTATTTTTGGCCGAAAACCTTGCGCACTAGTAGGCATCATGGCCGTCTATAAATAGTAAGTTTACTATTTATAGTAAGTCACGATTTATAGGAGTTTTAGTTGTAGTTTGATTCTAATTTATTTTCCATTGCTTGGTACCCCTATTTAAAGGGTTGTGAACTCGTTTTTAAGAATTCATTAATCAATTTTGGATTTATTAGAATTGAATTCTATTTTCTGCTTTCTTTCCTCGTTGATTCGATAAGTCTCTGTGAGGAGTCCAGAGAAATTCTATGGATTCGAACTAGTTATCCCCTTGAGGAAGACGGTGCTCGACCTCACATCCTCTCCTGTGTCAATACTGATCTAGTTCAAGTGGACCACTGCCACGCCATAATGCCAGGGCCAAGCTGGACCATTATTTGAGTGGGCCTTAATCCAACTCGAACTGCAATCCAATAATAAAGGGGCCCATCTCCTTGCGTGGCTAGAATTTAAGAGAAAATGCAATTAGAACTAGGCCTTGGATTGGCCCACCTCAAACTAGTCTGTCACGAGCCCAAAAGTCCCGTGGTTTGACCCAATCCTGGCCCAGGGTCGATCCACCGGCCAAAGATAATTTGAACGGATAGATGATCCTGACCCAATAGAGGCAATCAAACGAGAGAGTCCCAAACGTAAGTGATCGAGCCGTGTCTGATGCCCACCGTGATGTATGTGTTCCATCCAACCTGTCCACTAAAATTGCCCCCTCATGTTAGGTCTTCATGCTAAAATCCAGCCTCATCTATGTCAGTGGGGGCCAGACCAAATAGCTACAATATGGGGAGGCGGATTTCCCACCATAGAAATATCTAAATGGAGTGTCTGGTCCATTGTGTTGTGTGTATGCCATCCAACCCATTCATCGAATGTATCCCACCAGAACGAAGTCACAAACCAAAGCTAAAGCAATTTGAAATCTTGGTGGGCCACAACAAGTAAAGTCATAGATTTTATGCGTGATTGTACATTGCTTCATATGCTGTCTCCTATGTAATTTCAAGATCTAGATTATTCTTATTCTGTACGGTGAACATGAGAAGGCACATCAGATGCACGGTTTGGATTTTAAATAGATATCAGGTCTGGCACCAAACAGCCTGAACGTATGGTAGTTACCGTACATACAAACCTACCTGATCATTCCCTGTAAGTATTAGACCATCACATATCACGGAACTAACAGCGACGCTGTCGGTAGCGAGGTGGCTACTGGTCGGTGATCTGTGGGCCCCATCATAAATGTATATATTTTATCATCCATCCATCTATCAGTCCAAAAATGAGAAAGATCCATATGTCTGGTGGACCACATTACAGAAAACAGTGGTGATTGAACGCCCACGGCTAAAAAAATGTTTGGGGCATGCACAAAATGTGTGTGATATATATATATATATATATATATATATATATATATATATATATATATATATATATATATATATATAGGTTAAGGTACTATGCGCTAGAGCTCGCGGTAAGGCTCCGTGAGGTCGAGCTGTGTGGGCCCCACCGTGATGCGTGTCGACCATCAACACCATGCATTTGATGGGTCCCCTTTAAATTATGGGATATCCCAAAAATAAGCCGTATACGGAACTCAGGTGGACCATACCATCTAAAATCATGTGAAGACATACCAAAAACATATAAAAGCACTTGGTGGTGCCCACCTAAGTTTTGAATGCTGCTGAAACTTGGTCTGAACCCTCATCCAAGTGGGACACACATAATGGATGGGCTGGATTTACAAACCACATCTCGGTGGGCCTAAAAAATGTCCCATGAATGTTTTAATGGTGCACGACCCCTCTCTACTTCTGTATGTGGTGTGGCCCACACAAGTCACGGATTGTCTTGATTTTTGAGACCTAGGCCCACAATGAAATGGTGCATCTGACTGATGGAGTAGATGTTCGAAACGCATCACGGTGGGGCCCACAGCTCGACCTCATGGGACGTTAAAATCAGCCTGATGGGATAGTACCTTTTTCCATATATATATATATATATATATATATATATATATATATATATATATATATATATATATATATAGAAGAGAGAGAGATGCTCACAACTAGTTGGACCGTGAGTTTTGGTCCAACTAGCTTGGCATTAAATGACGAGAATGCCTTTTTTTTATTCACATGTAATGCCTCTAGTAAAAGATGATGTAATACAATGTCCTACTCACATAAGTGGTAATAGGTATTAAAGATCCTCTCCGTTCATCAAATAGGATCCATTACTTGGATGTTATTTACAAAATTTTATTAAAATATATTAATTATTTAAATAACATATGGTAGTTAAATTTAAATTAATATAATACATTTCTAACCACTCCAAATTTCTCCTAAAAGAGTGGTACTCTAATCAACTATTGATTAGAAAAGAAAAAATAAAAATGGCCCCTCATATTATCATAAGGTTCTGTACTTGATAAACAGATCAGATTTATGACACATGTAACGTATTGTATAAATGCATCACACATGTAAACTTCCTAAAATATAGCCAAAAGCCCGTAAACAAGACTATGCTCTCACTTTCTCTCCCTTCATTTATTACTCTCTCACCGTTTAAATATCTCCTCTTTTCTCTCCTTTTTAAAAAGAAAGCATAGTTTAAAAAATCTCTCTCCAAACAGCACGGAAGAGATGTGGGCTTGGCTTCCCATCCAGATATGCACTGTAAATCCACTCCAACCATTATGTGAATAGTAGAAATTTAACCATAGAGCTAAAAATACAAGTAGATTTGTGATTAAGTAGGCCAAACTAAGAGACAATAGAAGAGGTGGATGCCAACCCTTGATTTTTATGAGGCCAATGGTGATGTTTATGGACAATCCACTCTGACAATCAATTAAGTTAGATATAGCCATGTCTAGATCCTAAAATTCAGGTTGTCATGCAATTTAAGTAGGCCACAAAAAATAAAACAACTTTCATAGATGTACATCATTAATTTTCTACTGGGCCTATCATAATGTTTTTGTGAAATCCACTCCAACTATTAGATTTATTTTGATAAGTTATACATTTGCACCAAATATTAGGGCCATGCATGATTTGTGTGCCATATCAATAAAAAGTTTGGATGGTGACTGTTTCCCTACATACTTATTTTCATCTATACAACTTACCTGAACCATAAAAGTTGCTGATTTTTTTATTTTTTTATTTTTCATATATATATATATATATACCTTATAGTTAATATTCCATGACACACCTTATGGTCAGAGTAGATTTCACACATAGATCAAGAAGAGGCACACCATTTGCTATAGACCACATCATTATTCGTGTGACACGAAGACTAGTGGCTGGATTCACGTCTCAGATTGCATGGGAATGCAGAGGCTGCATGTCAGCCATGCAAATAATAGGGGGTGGATTAGGGTGGGCCCCCATTGACTTGTATGTAAAATTCACTTTGATTATATAGTGTGTTGTAGAGATTTACCAAACTCAGTATAATTTTCGCCTTAAGTGTAACCTTACCCAAATCGTGTGTCAGCATAATTTTTGGACCCTCAGAGTAATAATGGATCACGACACTTTTACTGTTGGATAGAATATCATGAAAGAGAGTAATAAATGAATGGGGAGAGAGAGGCTACCTTTTCAATAAGAGGGATTATAGTTTGGAGTTGTACAAGTGTAATTTATTCAGATAATGGATCAAATATGTACGGGATCTGGTCCATTGAACAAATATAGTACCTTGTAATCATGTGTGTAAAAAAAAATAAAAAAATTTATTTTCTATTTAGTAGTTAAAACAATTATAGGAGAAATTTGGACAATTAAAAATGCATGATAAAGGTCTAGATTTTACTTGCACCTGTAGGTAAAGAAATAAGTATATATATATATATATATATATATATATATATATATATATATATATATATATATATATATATATATATATATATATATATAAATAATATCCAATTAGTGGGCCATTTAATAAACGGTCCATAACTTTAATATGTGTACCCATCTTTATTAAGTAGGATATGGTATATGCAAGATAATTTCGTATTCACAACAAGAGTTTTTTTCCAATTTAATGCCTAATTAGTTGGACCAAAACTCATGGTCCAACTAGTTGTGTGTGAGCATTACATATATATATATATATATATATATATATATATATATAGCGGAACGCTCACCTGCAAACCAGTTCCCACTGACTACATACAAACTTTTTTGAGAACTCATCATATCTGATGAGTCTCGAAAATCTGAACGGTCCACATTAAGCAGAACCTCATGAAACCCCCTAGTACCAATTTTTACTTTGAACCAAAACTTCGGTGGCCCATGAAAAATGCAAACAATTTCTTTCCTTGATTTGAATTTCTCTTTACTATGGCCCACAAGAATCTTAGATCAGGGTGAAAATTTACCCCTTCAGGTGTCATGGGATTCCGCATCTTATGGACCGTTCGGATTCGACACCCATGACACGTGTGCAAAGGTGTGCACGTGCGTAGGTGAGCATGCCTTATATATATATATATATAGAAAGAGAGAGAGAGAGAGAGAGAGAGAGAGAGAGAGATGGTACAGGAAAATGTTACTATGAGGTCAACCTCATGGGAACTTTGAGCTGTGTGGGACCTGCTGTTCTGTTTGTCAAACATCAACACCGTGAATTTGATTGGTCCCCTATAGTTTAAGGGATATCCTAAAAATCAGATATATATGGAATTCGAGCCTAAAACATGCCTAAAACATATAAACTCACTTGGTGGGGCCCAGATGAGTTTTGGATGCGGCTGAAACTTAGTCTGACTACTCATCCAAGTGGGAGACACATAATAGATGGTCTGGATTTGTAAAGCACATCTAAGAGGGCCCAATAAATCATTATGAATTTTTTAATGAGAGGTTAATCTCTCTCAACTGTTTTATGTGGTGTGACCCACCCAAGTCAGACATTGATTTGATTTTTAAGCCCATGCCCCACCATGTATTTTTGCATCTGGCTGATGGGGTGGATGTTCGACACACATCACAGTGGTGCCTGCAGCTCGACCTCATATTACCATTTCCTATATATATATATATATATATATATATATATATATATATATATATATATATATATATATATATATATATATATATCATCCAAGTTTGTATAATATATATATATATATATATCATCCAAGTTTGTATAACCTAATCAATAGGATGGAGTCTAATTAAAAATATCAGTGGGCCTTAGAAAGATTTTAATGATTGGTGTTCAATTATCATTATTTTCCCTCGATGTGGTTGTGGTTATATTTGGATCTACCTCATTTTTTGGGGCATATTTTAATATAAAAATAAAAATAAAAAAAATAAATGGACGTTATAGATAACACATATACATCGTGGTGGCCCACAGATCACCGATCGACAAGTGACCACATTGCTACTGGCAGAATCAACAGGCAATCAGCGTCCTTGGTTGATGTGACCTGCCCACAAAAAACAAAGGGAGAGCACATGACCTGCACCACCAAAAGCTGTCCCACCCAGAACAAAAGGTCAGGATTCTCATGCGTAGGGACCCTTCTTGAAGCATGTGAGTACGGATCCATGGCCATATTCCCCTCACATCTCATTCATGTTCCCTTTCTCCACCTCAACCTTAGAGCCAAGGAATCCAAGATACCGACACATGTCTTTACTTCACATGCACATGAGTCATGTCTCTGTGAACATGTATCATGCATGTATCCCATGACCCTAGTGCACCACACCATGCATGAAAGTGACCATACGTTGCAGCCAACCTGATTTTGCATTTATAATTTTGAATAAAGGAAGAGGGCCCATGCATGCCAATCAACATGCTATATATAACAGTATCGGTGTTTGTAATTCAGATATGTGTTTCTGAATTATTACGATTTTTATTTTATTTTTTTCAAATATGTTTCTTATGGGATTATTATGAGTTTTCTTTTATTATTATTATTATTATTATTTTAAAAGATATGTTTTGAATTTGTTATGGTTTTTTCTTTCATAACGGTAATTATGATTATTTTGGTTCGAAATGCATGACAATATTACTGTAGGACTCTTATTAGGTGGGCCACACTTGATCATCAGTTTAGATATGACTATTGAATTATTCAAATTGAGCGATTCAGTGAGCTCCATTATAATTGTGATCATTATAAATATGTTTCAGGCATGATGCTTGAAGCACGGTTTCTATAAACAGTTATTAAGCTAGATATGGAAACTTACGGTATGGAGACCCTTGAAGAGAAAAGTTGTGATGGATAAGCTTTTCTAACATTCTTTTTTATAAATATATATCTTGGTCCCCTCACCTACATAAGAGAGAAAACTCTAGTTTCACTGAATGTTCTCCTAAGAATGTAAGGTGTGGAAGACTCAGTACCTTTCTCGATCATAATGCGATATTGAGAATATCTTCCTAATCAGATACACCTTTATGATTAAAGTATTGAATCTTTATTATTGACATACACTATCCGTCAATTTTACAATATAGATTTAACAATTACGTGATGATAATAGTGGCTGTTATTATATAAATATGTTTCAAAATTATTATAAGTTTTTTTCCGTAACGGCCATTATTGTTATTTTGGCTCGAAATGCATAACAACATATTACATAACAGTAATGCTGGTTGTAATAATTATTGCTATATAAGCATGTTTCGAAATCGCTATGCGTTATTTTTTCCTGTAACAGGCCACTATGATTGTTTTGGATCGAAATGCATAACAGTATGTTAAGTAACAGTAATGGTGGCCGTAGTATATATAACTATATAAACATGTTTCGAAATTATTTTAGGTCTTTTTTATTTTTATTTTCTCTGTAACGCTCATTATGGTTGTTTTGGCCAGAAATGCCCGAAATTCATAACGGTTACGATGCTAATGGATGCTTTCAGACCACTCACATGTGGTCCACACATGTGGGAAGGAAGGGCTGCACGTGGAAATATATGGTGAGTTGAAGTTATAAGGCATGGTTAAAAGCCTAGGTGAATTGAATGACTCGGTTCGGTTATGAGGTGGGGCTGAATCGACCCATGCCTAATTAAGTTGGGGACGACTCGGGTGGTATTGGACCAGACCAGGTACTAATAAGCCCCATCAGACTCATCTCAGAGACAGGCAGAAAATTAGGATTAGCCAATCTGTGACTGTCAATGGGCCAGGCTGGGCCGTCGGGCTTTTGGGGCCAAGCCACTTCTATCATAGAGTCCATCCAGCTGGTCTGTTTAGGATTTATAAAGAATATTTTTGCAATGGAACTAGATAGAACTATTGGGCAAGATCTGGGCTTCGCTTGGCCTGATCTTTTGAGCCAAGGCTCATCATGTCTCGGATCGGTAGTGATGCCGAAATCTCTGTACTGGTCAGTACTGTGGACCCGGTACGGTGGACCCACCATGATGAATTTGTTTTATCTATGCTGTCCGTCCATTTTCCAGCTCATTTTATGACATGATCCAAAAAATGAGGCAGATGCAAATCTCAGGTGGACCACACCACAGGAAATAGTGGTGATTAAATGCCTACTATTGAAAATTTCTGAAGGCCCACCGTAATGTTTATCTTTTATCTAACTTGTTGATTAAATCACACACATGGATGAAGGGAAAACACGAATATCAGCTTAATCCAAAACTTTTGTAGCCCCCAAAAAGTTTTCAATAGTAGGCATTCAGTTTCATATGTTGCAGTCCACCTGAGATTTGGATCTTACTCATTTTTGGACTAACACCTTAAAATGAGCTGAAAAAAAAAAAATGTATAAACAGCATAGATAAAATACATACATAATGGGCCCCACAGCACCGACCTCGGTGCTGGAGGGGTCACTACCGGAATCAACTCCGGCTCGCCAACATGAACCATCTGGTGAACCGGTCCAGCCCATTGACAGCCCTATATCAGTGATCCGTCACGGAAATTTCCACCATGGGTGGAGCACGGCCCAAAAGATTGGAAAATCCCAGCAACCAATATAGGGACCTTTTATAGTTGGACGTGGACGGTTGTTGCAGTTTCAACCATAATTTTGTTTATCTTCTTAGCCATCTCTTTGTAGGCCAAAAATTTGAGAAGTTGAATTTTCTTGTCAAGGAGATTTTTAGGTCGAGTCTATCAATGGGGCCACATAAAAGACCAATGGTCTAGATTACTTAACCATGGGGATCCAATTTTCAGAATAAAAAATATATGTACATTGCACAAAGATGTAGCCTGTATCTAAAATCTTTTAGAGATTCGAGAATTTCTCCCTCAAAATGTTGATGGGAAATGAAAATTATTTGAGAATTCATAGAAAATAAAACAAGGATTCAAGAAGAAAAATATATTTTAGGAAACAAACATATATTACACTATTGCTACCAAAGATTTATGATCCTTAAAGGAGATTTCTCTTTATCAAAGAGATTTGGCATCTTTGAAGGAGATTTCTCCTTATTAATATCTTGTTGTTAATATCTGTATCACATGTAACTATTGGTAGATATTGGACATTTTTGCTGATGTTATTAGTACCAGGGAGAATATTTTAAAATGAAAAAGCATGTACCTTTTTAATTAGATTGAGAATAGTTTTAGCCTTTCACTTTATTAATTCTTGAGAGTAGCCCGCACCCACTTCTCACCTCCTTGTAGGCAGCCTACACTATAGAGCTCATGTGACAAAAGTTTTTAATGAGCGTACGAGGATACCTGAGTCAACTCAACTCAGACCGGATTTCACTGAGACAAAAAAAAAATAAAAATAATAATAATCAATCTACTCATGAGTCAATCAAAATTTGAGAAAACCCAATGAATCCGGAAAATCATTTCAAAACTTGATTGGCACAGCTCAACATTATTTATATATATATTTTTATACTTTTAAATATTTATTGAAAAATCTTAGAAAACCTTGTACAAGTTCTCAAAAAACTCACCTGAGTTTTTCAATCAATTCTACTCAACAAGTTTGTGAGTTGATCCATCCACAGTTGAACCTTTCTCTCTTTATGTCTCTATGTACATGTGGACTTACATTTAGCCTCATTTATTCATTTCGTTTCTTTCCTAAGCTTTTATCTCTCTATATTTTTCATCTCCTAGCACACATTGTACATTGTCCATGCTGCATCACATGGTATTGTATAACTCCTCTTTAAGTAGGATGTATATAATCTCTAACATTAGGACTCCAATTATAATTTCACCATCACCTTCAAAAGTATTTAAAATTATTACCAAGTTCTAATTGTTGGGATTTTTGGCCTGCGGAATCACACAGATCTAGATCTAGGATGGTAATCCAATGGCACCAAGCACACACAAGAAAAGAGAACACACAGATTTAACGTGGAAAACCCTTGCGGGAAAAAACCACGGCACAAAGAGACAGATCACCACTATGAAAGCATCAATTACAAAGAGAAAGGACTTACCCAATTCGAACAACCTCGAATCTCACCCTTGCTACACCCTTTAGAAACCCTGGAACCCTTTTAAAAGCCTTAGCATTCATCACCATTCCCTAGAAAAGCCCTAGGAATACCTATTTATAGTTTAGGAAACTTCCCTTCCGCATCCCGGTTATGAAAGGACTCAACCGATTAGCTACAAAAATCGCGGAACAAATCGCGTAACCTACGACTAGTCCCGGCTCTCCTACGACGGTCGTAAGCTCACCTACGACTAGTCGTAGACCACCCACGACAGTCCTAGCTACGATGCATGAAAAACTTTCGGACTTTGAGTCGTAAAAGGGCTCGAACCTACGACCGGTCGAGCGTCTCCCACGACCAGTCGAAGCTTCCCACGACCGGTCGAACGACCTCAAAACCTTCCGATTTAAGACTTTTCTCAACAATCTCCACCAAGTCTTCAATCTTCAACCATGTAGCTCCTTGACCTCTTCTCTTATCTTTGCTTCACATCATAGCTCAAGATCACATTGGCCAACCAGTGCCAATCACGGATCTGATAGATACCTACTATACCGTCGGCACGAATATCTCTGAGAAGCCGATCCCTTCTCTCTGAGCATAACCCTTCGCTACCAACCTCACCCTGTATCTATGTTGTATCCTCCTGAAGATCCACCTGCATCCAACCGCTCACCGGCCCACTGGAAGCTCCACCAGCTCCCATATGTCTTGCAGTACAACGAATCCATCATATCGCCCATAGTCACCTTCCACTTCTCAGCACCAGGCTCACCTAGAGCCATCAGAATAGAAGATGAATCCCCTACAATATTGGAGTCGTCCATGTACCTTGCCGATATCCTGCGATCATGCTGTATGATTCTTCACACAGGTGGCTGCTCCACCTGCTCTGTATCCCTGTCCGCACGTCTCAGCCTTCCTGCCCTGCCCGCTCATGTGGCCATGCCCATCATGCCACACACGTGCAGATGTGGAATCCGCTACATCCACTGTAGCTCCACCTTTTGAAGTGCTCCCGATCAACCTGTAAACATGATCGAGTCGTTGCGCTTTCATGACTACCCGTGCCCCCTTGGATACCTTAAGAGCACCATCAATACCTGTGTACTTGCATCCCTTTGCCTCAAGCACACCAAGAGAAATCAGATTCTGCTTCAAATCAGGAACGTGCCTCACATCTGTCAAGGTACGCTCCACCCCATCAAACATCCTGATGTGCACCGTACCAACAGCCACAACATTAAAGGTAAAGCCATTGCCCATAAACACTGTCCCACCATCGCACTCCCTGTAGCTGGTGAACCAACTCCGATGAGGAGTCATGTGAAAAGATGCCCCCAATGTCTAGCATCCACTCGTCCACGATCATCGTATGACCGTCTGAGCGAAGACACAGACAAAACATTACCATCACATCCACTCGATTCATCTGACGTGGCAGTGTTAGCCTCCCTGCATGAAGCCTCAGAATCTTCCCTCTTAGATTTAGGATTTTCACAATCCCTTTTCACATGTCCTTCCTTCCCACAATTCCAAAGACTTTACCTTTCCTTTGCCTTTGCCCTTGGATTTCGATCTAGAACCTGAAGAACCCATACCTTGTTCAATTTCTACCCATCAGTAAACAAGGCATCGAAGACGTCCCCATGTTGTTGTCCTAGGCACGTCTCATAGCCTTCCTTGAAGGGCCGAGATAACGTGTGTCGACACTCGTGGTTTTGTTCATGCCGCACATAGTATCCTTGAATGACTCATGGGATGCGGGAGAGAATTCAAAGAACATACATACTTGTTCTTCATCTTTCATCACTTCCTCCATATCCAAGAATTTGCATACCAATTTATTAAAGTTGCTTGATGTGAGCCTCCGATCTCCACCCTCTCTGCCATCTTGAAGTTATACCACCGCCGCTTCAAGTGCGACGATTTTCGAGGATTGCTTCGCATAAACATCCTCCAACTTCGCCCATAAATTAGCCGCAGCTTTTCTCCCTCATGACGTTGTAGAGAACCTCATCCGTGAGACATAAACGGATCGATGATAATGCTTTCTTATCAAGAGTGTTCCAATCACCATCACATAGTGGACTTCCGCTCTCAAGAGCACCATCCTCGCCTTGCTTGATTAAGGAACTCATCATCTTGATCTTCCATAACTCAAAATTATTTTTCCCTGAATACTTCTCAATATCATACCTCCGCGCTTATTATTACTAATCCCTCGATTCGGATCTGTCCCAACCGATTACTCGATACCACTTGTTGGGATTTTTGGCTCATGAATCACACGGATCTAGATCTGGGATGGTAATCCAATGGCACCAAGCACACACAAGAAAAGAGAACACACAGATTTAACGTGGAAAACCCTTGCGGGAAAAAACCACGGCACAAAGCGACAGATCACCACTATGAAAGCATCAATTACAAAGAGAAAGGACTTATCCAATTCGAACAACCTCGAATCTCACCCTTGCTACACCCTTTAGAAACCCTGGAACCCTTTTAGAAAGCCTTAGCATTCATCACCATTCCCTAGAAAAGCCCTAGGAATACCTATTTATAGTTTAGTGAAACTTCCTTTCGCATCCCATTAAAGGACTCAATGCGGTTTCGCGCAAAATCGCGAACAAATCACGTAACCTACGACTAGTCTCCGGCTCTTCTACGAGGTCGTAGCTCACCTACGACTAGTCGTAGACCACCCACGACCAGTCCCTAGCTACAAAAAAACAAAGAAACTTTCTGGACTTTGAGTCGTAAAAGGGCTCGAACCTACGACTGGTCGAGCGTCTCCCACGACCAGTCGAAGCTTCCCACGACTGGTCGAACGACCTCAAAACCTTCCGATTTAAGACTTTTCTCAACACTAATTTCTTTAGGATACTTAGTTATTAAGCAAGTTTTTGTTGAGTCAAATTAGGAAATATGTTACTAAGGAAAATTTCTTCTTAAAATTGTAATGTTAGCAGGATTAGGGAATAAGAAACCCTCTTTTTCTTGGTATGGGTTAGCTAATACACAACATGTGTAAAAGCCTCCTCTCTCTCTCTCTCTCTCCTCTTGTTACTTTTTTAATAAATTAATTTTGCCTTTTAGTATCTCCCTCCCTCTACATTCTCTTCTCTTCTCTCTTTCTTCTTCTCTATGTATGCCAAGACCCTCATCACTATGTTCTTGCTTGTGAAATTTTCGCATGATATCAGAGCCTCACCATTACGCAGATTGGTATGTTTTGAGTTTTTTCGCTTCCACTTTATATTAGTTCTCCTTATTGGCAAGTTTTTTTTTTTTTTTTCCTCTTGTGTTAGTGCGTTTGATCATGTTAATATCGAGTGCTGTTGTTCATGAAGTTCTTATGATGAAGAAATATTTTTTTTTTTAAATGTGGCTCTAAAGTTATTTTATAGGACGGGACTTTTGAGATATCGTCAATGGTAGCAATCCCAAATCGGCAACGGGACAATGGGGGCTTGCAACTTGGAGAAAAAATAATGGTAAGGCTCTACATGCGATCCAAATCTTCGGTGAATCAAATATGCTTTCCTATGTTAGGAAATTAAATTTGGTATATGAAGTGTAAGATCACTTGGCCACTATGCATGTGAAAGTGGCTAGGGCTCGAGAGGTATTTTTTGAAATAAAATTAAGGGTGATAAAGCAAAGCAATGACTCTATGGTGGACTTTTGATGTAGAGCGGGTCGCGGACAGTTTCATGGCCAAGATGGATCAGAAAAAGCCCGGTCGACGACAGAAGTGATCCGGACCGTTGGACCTTAGATCAGGTGTATCTCAAAATCCGGAATGAGTTAGCTGACGTAAACTATATGATTTTGGGGTAGAACGAGCTACTTTAGCCAACCAACCTAGCTATGCAGGGTTACGACACGTGAAATTGTGAAAAACCCCTAGATCGATGGTCGTTTCCCCGCTTTAATTTCGTTTTTACTATAAATAGTAAGTTTTAGTTTGATTATAACTCTTCATCCGTCGAGCTTTAGGAGTTGCGCCCAACGTGAAAAGAGCTTAGAATAATTAGGAGAACAGTTTGGTGAAGCCAAATAGGACACTTACTATTTTTGGCCGAAAACCTTGCGCACTAGTAGACATCACGACCGTATATAAACAGTAAGTTTACTATTTATAGTAAGTCGCGGATTCTAGGAGTTCTAGTTGTAGTTTGATTCTGATTTCTTTCCCATTGCTTGGTACCCCTATTTAAAGGGTTGTGAACTCGTTTTTATTCATCAATTAATCAGTTTCAAATTTATTAGAATTTATTTCTATTTTCTGCTTTCTTTCCTCGTGGATTCGAGAAGTCTCTGTGAGGAGTCCAGAGAAGCTCCATGGATTCGGAGTATTTATCCTCATCACGTTCATCTCTGTGTTAATTGGTATCAGAGCGAGGATTCCTCTCGGGCCGATGGCAAACAACGAAGGTATGAATCAAAATCCTGTGGACGGTGATCCAGGGATTCGTTATCTTTCGAAAAGAATGGAAGCTTTCCACCGGGAGAGTCAGTTGACCATGCAAGGGCTGCAGGCAACCCTCGACCGTCTTACGGATACGCTACTTCCGCCCTGAGCCCTAGGTGGTGGTCGACCACCTATTGTTGTTCCACTACCCATGGTGGCTCCACCACCCATGGTTGCTGTGCGACCCAACCCCGATTTCCGTAGAGCACTACCAATGGCAAACTGTAGGGCTACACCAGATGATTCAAGTTCTAGCGACGAGGACCTTAATGAGGGTTTTGCCCGACGACCAATCCATGGAGGCGATTATCTAGTTCGTACCGAAAGAGACTATCGAGGTAAGGCTGAACTTCCTAGTTTTAATGGTTTATTACGTATAGAAGATTTCCTCGATTGGCTAGCCGAAGTAGAGAGATATTTTGATTATATGGACGTGCCAGATCATAAAAGGATAAAATTGGTATTGTTTAAGTTAAAATTTGGTGCTTCTGCATGGTGGGAACAATTACAACTCTCACGAGCCCGCCAGAACAAGGCACCCATCTCATCATGGCCACGGATGAGACGTCTTCTTCAATCACGATTTCTCCCCAGTGATTATGAGCAGATATTATTCCAGTAATACCAAAATTGCCGACAAGGAAACCGAACTGTCACAGATTACACTGAAGAATTCCAGCGGTTGGCTACACGAAATGATTTGTCAGAATCCGAATTACAGAAGGCAGCATGATTTATAGGTGGGTTGCGACCGACAATTCAAGACCGAGTTCAGATGTACCCAGTCGGGACCGTGGATGAAGCAGTTCAATTGGCGGGTAGGGCAGAAACACAACTTGCAAGAGTTCCTGCTCGTCCCTATCCTTCAACTCGACCCCCCATGACAGGTCCCACACAGGATTCAGTGCTGGCACGAGGAAAAGATCCAGTAGGAGAACGTCCTCAACCTTCTACAACCGTAAACCATGATACGGGGAGCGACTCATCCAGACCTCAACGTGCAGCACCCACAATAGCGGACCCAAGTAGGATTCTAAATCCTTATGCTCGGCCAAGGTCGAACAATTGTTACCGCTGTGGCCAGCCAGGCCACTTATCAAACACTTATCCTCAACGTCCCGCAACACACTTGACTATAAATGAAGGGGGCATTGAAGATGAGGCCGCAGAAGAAGATCATGGCTATGACGAACATAAACAAACCACTGAAGAAATAACAGGTGGCGATGAAATGACAGGCGAGGATCGTGGCAAATTTCTAGTTGTGAGGCGATTACTGTATACCCCACGAAAGGAATTCCATCCACAACGACACAATATATTTCATACTCGGTGCACTGTCAACGGAAAGGTTTGTGATGTGATCATAGACAGTGGTAGTAGCGAGAACATTGTCTCAAGAGTGATGGTGGACAAGTTGCGGCTACCAACGATAAAACATCCTTCCCCGTATTCAATTGACTGGATAAAAAAGGTGAATGAGACCAAGGTAACTGAACAATGCACTATCTCATTTTCAATTGGTAAAAATTATAAGGATCAGATACTTTGTAATGTGGTCGACATGGAAGCTTGCCACATGCTACTCAGTCGACCCTGGCAGTCAGACCGTGATGCGACCCATCGGGGATGAGACAATGTCTACGTATTCGTTAAGGATAGTCGAAAAATAATCCTTGCCCCTATGGCACCAGAGAACCATCCTGAAGCTTCTAAAGTGGAGGGGAGTTCCTTCTTGACCATTCGGGATTTCATGGAGGAATCCAAGGAAACCGGCTAGGTGTACGCCGTAGTGGTGAAGGGCGAGGAAGAAGAACCCTCAAACATCCCTCAAAGTTTAAGACTGTTGCTAAACGAATTCAAAGAAGTCGGCTCGAGGATTTACTCGATGGATTGCCCCCATGAGGGACATCCAACATCACATAGACCTCGTCCTGGGCTGGCTTGCCTAACCGCCCTCATTATCGGATGAGTCCGAAGGAGTGCGAGATACTTCAGAGGGCAAGTGGAGAAATTGATCCGTAAGGGTCTCTTGAGAGAGAGCATGAGCCCATGTCTTTGTAAACGGCATTATTAACGCTAAAAAAAAATGGAAGCTGGCGCATGTGTGTCACGGCAATCAACAAAATTACCATCAAATATGCTTCCCAATACCACGGTTGGACGACATGCTCGATATGCTAGAAGGGGCCAAGGTATTCTCTAAACTAGATCTGAGGAGCGGGTACCATCGATTCGTATCTGACCCGATGATGAGTGGAAAACGGCATTCAAGACTAAGGAAGGGTTGTATGAGTGGCTGGTCATGCCTTTCAACCTATCGAACGCACCAAGTACTTTTATGCGTTTGATGAATCAAGTGCTAAAACCGTTTACTGGCCGATTTGTGGTAGTATATTTTGATGACATATTGATATATAGCCAGGATGAGGCGGAGCACAGGAAACATCTCAGGCAGGTGCTACAGGTCCTACAAATTAACAAGTTGTACCTCAACTTGAAGAAGTGCAGTTTTTTAACTGACAGCCTATTATTCCTAGGGTTTGTTGTAACGTCCACAGGCATTCGTGTGGACGATGAAAAGGTGCGAGTTATTAGGGACTGGCGGATCCCGACGAACATTCATGAGGTGAGGAGTTTTCACGGGTTAACGACTTTCTATCGTCGATTTGTGCGAGATTTTAGCACCATAGTCGCGCCTATAACAGATTGTATTAAAAAAGGATCATTCCAGTGGACCGATAAAGCTGACAAGAGCTTTCATGAAATTAAGCATCGTTTGTCTACAACACTGGTCTTGGTACTTCCTAATTTTGACAAATTATTTGAAGTTGAGTGTGATACTTCATACGTCAGAATTGGGGGAGTATTATCACAGGAAGGCAGGCCGGTAGCCTTCTACAGTGAGAAGCTCAGCGAAGCTCGAAAGAAGTGGTCGACTTATGAGCTTGAGTTGTACGCTTGATTGTTCAGGTATTGTGACATTGGCGGCATTATCTGATTCAAAGAGAGTTTGTTCTCTACACTGACCATCAAGCATTAAAGTTTATTAATAGTCAGACTAACGTGAATCGTGTGCATGTTAGATGGGTTGCGTTTTTACAGGAATTCACATTCGTTCTGAAGCACAAGTCAGGGTAGCAGAACAAGGTGGCTGATGCACTTAGCCGTCGTACATCACTAGTTGTTACGATGAACAACAAGGTGGTCGGCTTCGACTGTCTCAAGGAGTTGTATGACGAGGATGAGGACTTCAAAGATTCTTGGGTGAAGTGCCAAGAAGGTCACCCCAGTGACCTTCATATACAAGACGATTTTCTCTTCAAAGGGAATCGATTGTGCATCCCCCAAAGTTCTCTAAGGGAGCAGATTATTCAGGAGCTACATGAGGTGGTCTCGGTGGACACCTTGGGTGAGACAAGACACGAGCTCTTGTGGAAGAGCAGTATTACTGGCCGCGATTAGTACGTGATGTGGGAAAAGCCGTACAACGTTGTCATATTTGTCAGACCTCCAAGGGACAATCTCAGAATACGGGCCTCTACACCCCGTTACCTGTGCCTGACGGTCCTTGGGAGGATTTATCAATGGACTTCGTGCTTGGTCTCCCACGAACACAACGCGGCATGGATTCGGTGTTCGTGATAGTAGATTATTTCTCTAAGATGGCGCACTTTATCCCATGCAAGAAGACCCTCGATGCAACACATGTGGCGAATCTATTCTTTAGGGAGGTCGTACGGCTACACGGGGCCCCCAAGACCATTACTTCTGATCATGACACGAAGTTCATTAGCCACTTTTGGCAGAATTTGTGGACTCGATTCGATACACGACTTCAATTCAGCAGTGCTTACCACCCACAGACTGATGGGTAGACAGAAGTTGTGAATCGTACGTTGGGAAACCTCCTTCACTGTATTTCAGGAGAAAAACCAAAGTAGTGGGATTTGGCCTTGTCTCAAGTAGAGTTTGCATTCAACAACATGGTGAACCGCTCGACAGGGAAATCACTGTTTCAGATTATTATGGACGAGTGCCTCGCCACACGCTTGACTTGATCCCTCTGCCCAAGCACCCAGGCACGAGCATTGCAGCAGAACATATGGCAGATAAAATCATGGGCATCCATGCGGAAGTGCAGACCAAGCTACATGCCTCAAACGAGAAGTACAAGGAACAAGCGGACAAGCACTGACAATAAAAAGTGTTCGAGGTGGGCGACTGAGTTATAGTCCATCTGCGCAAAGAGAGATTTCTGACCGAGACATACAACAAGTTGAAAAATAAGAAGATTGGACCCATCTCAATCATTCGAAAGATCAATGACAACGCTTATGTTGTTGATCTTCCCGACGACATGGCGATCTCATGGACTTTCAACGTCGCGGACTTGACCGAGTATCACGAACTAGCGCAGGATGAGAACTCGAGGACGACTTCTTTTGAAGTGGAGGGGACTGATGTAGAGTGGGTCGCGGACAGTTTCATGGCCAAGATGGATCAGAAAAGGCTCGATTGACGACATAAGTGATCCAGACCGTCGGACCTTAGATCAGGCGTATCTCACAATCCGGAATGAGTTAGCTGACGTAAAATATATGATTTTGGGGTAGAACGAGCTACTTTATCCAACTAACCTAGCCACGCAGGGTTGCGATGCCCAGAATTATGAAAAACCCCTAGATCAATTTTTGTTTCCTTGCTTTAATTTCGTTTTTACTATAAATAGTAAGTTTTAGTTTAATTATAACTCTTCATCCGTCGGGCTTTAGGAGTTGTACCCAACGTGAAAAGAGCTTAGAATAATTAGGAGAACGATTTGGTGAAGCCAAATAGGACACTTACTATTTTTGGCCGAAAACCTTGCGCACTAGTAGACATCACGACCGTCTATAAATAGTAAGTTTACTATTTATAGTAAGTCGCGGATTCTAAGAGTTCTAGTTGTAGTTTGATTCTGATTTCTTTCCCATTGCTTGGTACCCTTATTTAAAGGGTTGTGAACTCATTTTTATTCATCAATTAATCAGTTTCAAATTTATTAGAATTTATTTCTATTTTCTGCTTTCTTTCCTCGTGGATTCGAGAAGTCTCTGTGAGGAGTCAAGAGAAGCTCTGTGGATTCGGAGTACTTATCCTCATCACAATCATCTCTGCATCAAGTTTTCTTGAAATGTGAAGGAACAATATAATCAGATAAAGGAAATTAGCATCAAGATGAAAATGAAACTCAAGTAGTGATTATTTCAAAAAATCTATGAACCGAGTTTGATGCTATCAGAGTATTAATTCAAGAAGATAAGCAACCTATGAAGGAAAGGTAAGTATGTTACTAAAAGAATATGCCTTTTTAAAAAATAAATGTTAGATACTTAAAGTGGCTCTAAAAAAGTGGAGACAAGCAACGATATTTTGGTTTTACAAACATGTGTTTAACCCCACGTTAGGAAATGATGTGGTTCAAAAATGAATTATAAAATCTTTTACTAAAACCGCTAACAATTTCAAAATCATCAACAATCTTAAAAGGAATTATCAGTATGTTACTGTAAGTAGTGTTTGAGTTGTCGGTATCGGTACAAGTTTCGCTAACCAGAGATAAAGATATAATATCGTTATCACCGATACTATCGCTGATAATCGGAAATGCAGGGAAAAGGGGGGAAACATGAAGAAAATGGTGGAATTTTTCAGTGAAACTTCAGGACATGCCTAAATACACAGATTTACATATTCAGGAATGAAAAAATTACAAAAAAGAATGCATTAAATAATAAGTTTCCATTTAATAGGGGTCAAAAGGCATGCGTTGTCGTAAGAAATCACTCAAATAGTAAACAAAATGAGTTTATATAATATAAGTATAGCTAACATATAATAATTAAAACAGGTAAAATTAAATGAATTAAAAAAGTTTCTAGATAGCTTTGAGACAATAATGCTTTTCACTTCCCTCGTCCGGATGGCTTGGATCGTACAATTGTTGTTGTTAAACAACCAACATCAAATGGGCCACTGCCAAGAAAAAGGAAAAAAAACAAAAAATCCAAAACTTCTGTGACCCCACGAATGTTTCAATGGTGGAGGTTTAATTTGCATTATTTCCAATCATGCGACCCACTTGAGTTTTAGACATGCCTCATTTTTTATCCCATGTCCAAACATGATCTAGAAAGAAATGGGCGGAGTGGGTTTCTCACAAATATCTCAGTGGGCCCACCTACCATCCATGGCAAGCCCTTCTTTGAAGGCTTTGTAGGAGTAGATTGCAGACCGAGCAACTCTTAACGTACTGAGTAAACTCCATGGGGTCTATCATGATTTATGTATTTTATCCACTATGTCCATCCATTTTACCAAACAATTTTAGGGCTCTATTCCAAAAATGAAGCATATCCAAAGCTCAAGTGGACCACACCATAGGAAACAGTGTGAATCAAACATCTACCGTTGAAACATTTTGATGGCCATAGAAGTTTTAAATGAAGATGATATTTGTATTTTCCATTCATCTATGTCTTTGTGATCTTATGAATAGGTTGGATAACAAATAAACATCACTGTGGGCCCTAAAAAGGTTTCAACATTGGAAATCATCATTCTCACGATTTCCTGTGGTGTGGTCCAATTGAGCTTTGGATATGCTTCAATTTACGGCTCAACCCCTAAAATGAGCCCGAAAAATGGATGGACGATGTGGATAAAGCACATACATTCACGGTGGGCCCAACATAGTTTACCCAGTACATTAAAACCGTACGAGTAACAGTGGGATTTCTTCATAGTCTATTATTGGGTGAGACCCGGGCCATGGGGCTACATCAATAATATAAGATGTATATCTACACCGTCCATTCATTCTAGTAGATTATTTTAGGGCATGGGCCACAAAATCAGTCAGATCCAATTCTGAGGTGGACCACACCATAGAAAATAGTGGTCATTGAATGACCACCATTAAAAACTTCTTGGAGCCCGAAAGTTTTGATCATCACCCTGATATTTATGTTTTCCCTTCATTCAGGTCTATGTGAACCTAATGAAGTGGTTTGGTGGCAAATAAAAAGTACAATGGGCCTTAAAATTTTTTTAATGCAAGCATTCAATCACATTGTTTCCTGTGGTGTGGTTAACCTGAAATGTGGATCTAACTCATTTTTTTAGCTCATTCCATAAAATGAGTGTCCAAAATAGATGGACGAAGTAGATAAAATACGTTACATTATAGTGGGGCCACAATACCGTAAGTAGTTGCGATTCATGACTCGTAGCAACATAAGCATCATCGGCGTCCCCGAAAAAAAGGGACGCAGATTAGATACCGACATGTTAAGTAGCGACTGGGCTACTGAAGTGATGTCACCAAGTTCTGTGGGCCCCACTATAATGTATGTGTTGTATTCACATCGTCCAACCATTTTGAGATATCATTTTAGGGCATGAACCAAAGAATGAGGCAGATAAAAAGCAGTAGTGGACCCCACCACAGAAAACAGTAGGGAAAGTGATTCCCACTGTTGAAACTATCCTAAGGCTACCATAATGTTTATTTGAAATCTAACCTGTTCAAAAGTTCAAAAAACATGAAATAAAGGAAAACACAAATATCAGTTGATCTAAAACTTTTGTAGCCTTTAAAAGTTTTTAATGGTGGGCGTCAGTGTCCCCACTGTTTTCTGTCTAGGGTCGACTGGCGCTTTGGATTTAACTCATTCTTTGCATATTGTCTTAAAATTATCTCTACAAATGGATGGAAGGTGTGGGTACAAAACATACATCATGGTGGGGCCCACGGAACTTGGTGACGTCACTTCAGTAGCGAGTCTAGCTACTCAACCTGTCAGTAACTAATCCGCGCCGAAAAAAAGGGGGTCTGATGCCATTTCTGGAAAGGGGAATAGGGTTTCCCGTTTCCATTTCGAACCCAAATCCCAATCTAAGGGTTTCCATTTCGAACCCAAATCTCCAAATTGAACCAAAATTCCCAAGAGATATCGCAGATTATTCGCCTGAATTCTCATTGATTCTGAAAATTCTCATTTATTCGAAGTAAAAAAGGAAAGGGGGAGGTTTTTTCGTACCTGCGGAAGACCGAAACACAACTGTTGTCGATCAATAGATTGGCCCACTGAATTCTTCTTCTGATCAGGCGTACCTCTTCTATAAGTACCGAAATCACCTTCTTACAATTTATTTTTTATTTTTTTGCATTTACGATGCTCTCCCCAAAATTTCTGATACTGCCTTTTTATCGGCGAAATGGAGTTAGGTAGCTACAACGAATTTATTGCCCGACAACTCTGATTATCGTGAAAGCTCTAAAAAAAATCGTCGATAATTCGTCGACAACTGGCAGACAAACAAAAAAAGGGGGTTTTCGGTGTCGCAATGCTGGCGACATTGATATTATCAATTTTTTCACCGATAACTTAAACACTGACTGCAAGAAGCTGCCTATGAAGAAAGGGTAGGTATATTACTATAAGAGGAGTTCAAAAAAATGAAGATTAAAGGTTAAAAGTGGTTCTAATAAAGCAGAGACAAGTAATGATATTTTATTTTTACAAACAAGTAATCAACCTCATATTAGGAGAAGATGTTGCGATTCGGGAAGGAATCCTCAAAACTTTTATCAAAATTACAAACAATTTCAAAATCGTGAACAATCTTAATCATCCAATAAAAAACAATTATAGCAATCCTCAAAGAAGTGCACACCAAAATCAAGTGTTATAATTGTGAAAAATTATACGCATTATGGAAAGCAATATAAATTCGATGAAGAAAACTACATTATTAAATGTAAGAAAAGAGATATTGAAGAGAATATCAAAAAAATCATCCATGCAATGCAAGTTTGAAAATCATATGCAAATAAGTGATATATAGATTTAACATGCGCGAATCACATGACAATAAGAGAAGATCTCTTAGGGCCTGGTTTTTATTTATTTATTTTCTAATTTACAATGTAAATATGTTGTAAATGAACATTTATTATTTACATTCGTATTTATAGTGGAACTTGATGTAGAGATGGGTAGGGAATGGCGTGATGAGGTTAATTATCATCTTCCTCTATCAATAAACACATTGAATCCACAAGAGAAAATTCTCGAATCCACGAGATATATAAAACTTTTTAAGAAATTTAATTGATAGCTTCCCTAAAATAAACGAGTTTATCATGCTTAAATAACTCTAAACAAACTGTCACACACCAAAAATTGCAACCTGAGTACAAAGACCCTAGTCTTAAGTTCCTGGGTGTGAACTAAATAAAACGCATGTGTAAACTCATTTAGATTCACATTCATTCCAGACACGAATAATCAGAGTAGCATAATTCAACTTAGCAAATCCAAAGCGAGGTAGAGATAACAAAAATTCATAAATATAAGACTAACAATCAAAGTACCACAATAGTGGTGTTCGCCCAAATGGGGACTATAAAGCCACAATAAGCATTTTACAAAACGACTAACGGAGTCTGCCCAGCTGGGAACTTAAAATCTATAGATCCTCAAAATGTACAAAAAGGAGAGAGGTGAGGCACTTGGCTCAAGCCTTCTCATCCGTTAACTGAAAGTATGGGGCGCCATCAACGGGGTCCACTATGTCTCATCAGATGTGTTAGTCTCAGTAGTACCTGTATCAATATTATTGTCTGGTTGATTTTTTAAAACACTGTCCCAAATGAGAGTGAGTAGCTAACTTAATGGTTCAATTTTCTAAGTTACACATGTTATCAACACAATCAAGTATAGACAATGATAACATTACAAAATAAACAATTACTAAGTTAATTATTTAAATGCATGGATGACATGATGTTATGCGCAATGGTTGGCCCGCAACACAATCCAACAGTGTTTAACATGATGAATGCCTTGGATCAACGATACCAATATAGAACCACATCAACGCTACTAGTAGCGATGATGTCAACATATGCACAATGGTTGGCCTACAACACAACCCAATAATGTAATGATATGCATGATTAACCAAGTAGTTATTATTTCTAGTTTAAACAACAAATTGCAAAGTTAGGATACATCAATTCTATCAATTGTCACTAAACGGATTCACGTAGCTCGTAGCGGCACGTAGCAGCCCCTCACCAACGTCCCTTGATCCAAATTTGGGTTCATCACATAATAGTCTATACAACTCAATCGGGTTCATATTAGGGCTCATCGCCCAAGAACAATCACAACTAGAGTGAAGGTCATCACCCAAACCCCAATTGTGGAGAAGGCACGCTACCCCAACCATCAACAATATGGTAGGATTGTGACATTCATTGGTGCTTAGAGGTCACTATGAGGAGGCTCATCACTCAATGTTTTGCCTATGTGGCAGGCATGTCACTCCAGCATAGGCTGACAGCTTAGACACGGTGTCCCATACCATCATGCCTGACTCACGAGTCTTTATGGGATTGTAACGCACTAATGGTTATGAATGATCTTGATTCAAAGGTAATAGTGGTATCTTAGATTTCTTCGAATGTTATATAACCATCAAACATAAGAATGATGAGGTTATGCATTGGATTGATCCAATCGAGAACGAGGGACCCCGGGTAAAAACGACATTGGGTGCGAAACATCCCGTGTAGCTCCAACTACTGCTGGTCGTCCATGTTTAACCTTGGTCAACCGTATAAGTCTGGGATAGCCAACTCAAACTAGGCCATCCACTTGTTTAACATTTTGCATAGGTCAATCCACAAGACTATAAATCAGGTTATCAAATACATACACATAATCATGAAACAACTTAATACCACAATAGGGTATATTAGTCGAACATGAGTACAAATCAGTACGATTCAATGTATATCAATACAATCCAACGTATATCAACATCACTTATCAATTTACATACCAGACTTCTAATAGTAGGTGTTTCATCTTTTTGAAGTATTTCATCAAATATGTTGGCTACCATCGACAAGTAGCATTAGGATTACAAAAATAAAGCAATTCAAACAAAAGTAGCATACGGCATCTTATAATCAACTAAAAATCATTATCTAAAATTATTAATGGTTATTAAAATGAAACCTAGAAGAATGATCCGTACCTTAGAGGGGATTATACGATTTAATCGCACTTAAGACTAAGGTTCTTAGGGGAAAACTCCAAATCCTAAACCAAGATCAATAAGACATCATTAATAACTAGAAATTTACACTAGATTTCTTAATTGAAGGGTAAGGTGTAATTTTTACCTCTAATTCTCGGTAGGGGTGGATTCAATGGAGGTTTGGTAGTATCCAATGGTTTGATTGAAGGAATATTAACCATATAAACACCAAGAACACACACTCTCTCTCTCTCTCTCTCTCTCTCTCTCTCTCTCTCTCTCTCTCTCTCTCTCTCTCTCTTTCTCTCTCTCAGACCCTGAAAAATTCCGATTTAGGAGAGGGGAGCCTAAATGGGATGTATTTATAGTGCTATAAGTGGTACTTTTGGCCCTAAGGGCTAGGTTTTTAGTCATATAACTTTATGGGAGTTTGTTTCTAGCTATTAAGGGCTGGGTTTTTAGTCATATAACCTTATGGGAGGTTATTTCTAGTAGTTGAGGCCCACTAGGAGATGTGCGAGTTGATCTGGAGCATATAATAGTTTCCCTGAGTGATGATCTATGCAAGGCTTCGATTGCCCTACATATCATATACACTGATCGATTATAATCAAAAGTTGGTTCGATGGTCATCAATAGTCGATTGGGGCCACGACTATACGAATATGAGAATGGTAAAAATCTCGATCGGTGCCTTAAATTTGGTCGTCATCTAACGGTCTAAAAACTATAAATTTGGCAAAGACCGGATACAAACAATTAACTTAAGTTCCTGATTAATTTCAAAAATATTCACATATCTCATTCACTAGCCTTGTGATTCCAAGTTAGGCGATTCGAGACGCGATCTCGGCTCGATGTCCCATGATGGATATCAAGCTCGCTAAGACGAACGTCTTTCAATAGTATCGAGTTTAATGGCCCACTAACGAGCAGTCTAGAGCTTATTCAGATAATCAGGATATTTCTGGAATGAATTTGGTAATGAGATTTCTTGTCCATGGTGATTAGGGTTTGGATTAGCTAAATTCATAGTGTGGCATATTTGCAATTAGCAGAAATGACGATTCGATCCTAATCACCTCAAACCGTTGGTTCTTAGGCTAAAGGAGTAATTGGGTTAGTTTAGTTTGCTAATTAAGATCCAACCCCTACTTGTCTCAGATTTTGTTAGGTCTTTATTTAGTTGCAGTTGTCTTGAATAATTAGTGATAAGTCAAATAGATTTAGGCCCTAGATGAACAAATCACGAGGCTAGACTCGAAGTTTAAGCGATCGGGTGGATTCGTTAACTTCCTATGACTAATTAATTGGATTTGTGTGGTTCTTTACCAGTAACACTTGTATATAAACAAACCTCGAACATTAAGGGTCAGTAAGTGACAACGTAAGATAATTATAGTAAAAAATTTTAAGGTATTTTTTAGAAATCCAAAATAGCTAAAAATCATGGACATTATATAAACCCTAAAATGCAATTAAAAGAATCCTAATCAAATAAGGAAACGTATTCTGAAAAACCTGCAAATTTTCATCATCTGTTAACCTTTCATTGGCCGATTGAGTTGATCAGTCGAATAGGTTAAAAAATGTCCAGAGACTAAAACTAAAAGTTCTGTGAATTTTGACATGTTGACCTGATTGGTTGACATATCGAACAAGGCCTTCAACCGGTCAATCAAATCTGTCGACCTGTCGAAACTGGTAGAAATTATCTAGCAGCCAATCTAGAATTTCTGAGAATTTCAACCTGTCGATCGGTCAAATTATGCTAATTTTTTTTATTTTAATTTCTCCTTGGGCTTCTTTCGATTCATGTGTGTGAGGAACATGCTTGATCCATGTCCTACATTAGGACCATTCCAATTGAAAAAAAAAAAATCGTCTTTGAGTTTGGTTCACGATTCGTGTTCAACTTCCTCGAGTTCTTCAACAGACTTGATTCACAATATGTATTCAAGTTCAGGTGTCGACATTTATTAACCTATTCCTTGTATTCTGCAGTTGGCTTCTCTGATTTCTCCTGGACATCAGCATGAATAGTTTCTACCTAAACTTCCTTATTCTTCATCACAACACTCATTCCACACAATTTAGGCAATGGAAAAGGTCAAGTGCAGGTTTAGGAACTTCGGCATACACATTCTTAAATTGGGCTTGGTTGGTAAATTGATTCTTTGTGTTGTTGAAGACAAACTCAACCTGAGAAAGACCAATCTCTTGAATGGGGGACAATTAGTTGGGAAGTTCGGCGAGCACAATTGCCTTAAACTCATACAACACTGGCTTTACATCTTATGGAATGTCCACGGACTCTACATCCACTTCATTCTCTACTAATGCCATTATCACTTCCATCTCCTCAGAGTGTTTAACAAAATCTTATTTATTTACGAGAGGTTGCCCATCCACTTTAGAAGTATTAGGTTAGTTCTCCATTTTCACAGGGGCCACATATACGCCATTGATGAATCTGGCGGCCTGTTACGACTGTCTCGACCAGATCGCCTCTCGTCGACAAACAATGGGATTTCTCTGCATAACCCCTCTTTGATCGGCTATCCTTGCTTCTCGCTGACAAATAATAGGATTTCTTTAAATAATCTATCACTGATTGGCTATCATGTCGACAATTTTGGAATTGTTGGAATTATACGTGATTGTAATCGCATGGGAAGAATCACACACGCATTACCTGCTTCATCCATGATCATGTACGGATTGACGCCTTCATTTATCTCATCCGTGTGAGCTGAATCTATTCCCACCAAGCTGAAGCTCCACCCTTCAACTTGTAAGCCACAATTTTAACTTTTTCTCTTCAACAATGTCCACGCAGTCGAAGAAACATTCAACTTCAAGAAACCAATCAAGGAAGTCCATGATGTGGACTTGGTTCTTGAAGATAGAAAGGTCGAATTTCATCATGAATTCTCAATCTGTCCAATTTACCCTATCGCTACCTCATCCGATATGTTAGAGGATCATGTTATTGATCTCCTCTTTTATGAATCCCATATCCTCAGGTGTGATTCTGCGATTCACTATCAGCATCGCCCTACGATCAGTGCGATTGCAAATTCTAATGCCTATTGGAGGCGGATCATCACCACGGACATGGAGTTACCTTATCCCTCTATCACACGATCGATGGAAACCTGCAACCTTTGCATGACTTATTGATTCTCCCACTGCGCCGCTTCAAAAGCAGCTACTGTTAAAGGATAATTTCCAAGAGCATCGTCCATGGAATTTAGCCTGACCCATTGTAAGAAGCTATCAACCCAAGGAAAAGCCTCTCTTTGATACCAAACTGACGTAGGGAAGGACATGATTAGGCCAATGATCATCTTCCTTAATCAATAAACACCTTGAATCCACACGATACTCTTGAATCCACAAGAGAATTCTCGAATCCATGAGATATATAAAAGTTTCTAAAAAATTTAATTCATATCTTCCCTAAAATAAACAAAGTTAGCATGCTTAAATAACCCTAAACAAACCCTAAAACATAATTAAAAGAATCCTAATCAAATAAGGAAATAAATTCTAAAAAATGTGGAAATTTCTGCCTTTTGTCGACCGGTCGAACGGAGTAGAAAAACATCTAAAGACTAAAACAAAAAAATTTGCTAAATTTTGACCTGTCGACCTTTCGAACAGGGCCTTCAATCTGTCGACCTATCGAAACTAGTAGAAATTGTCCAGTAACCAATTTGCAATTTCTGGCAAAATTTCGACCTGTTGACCAAATCTGTCAACTGGTCGAACTATGCTGAATTTTGTCAATTTCTCTTTGTGCTTCTTTCGGTCCATGTGTGTTAGGAACATGCTTGATCCATGTCTTACATCAGAACCGCATCCACTTAATGTTAATAGGAAGCTTGTTGAGAAAGCTTATGCACACAAATCAAGAAAAGAGACTTTTTCTCACTAAAATATGTGGGCCCTACTGTAATGTATGTGTTTGATCTGCATCTTCCATCCATTTTTCTCAATGAGGTAAATCCAAAGCTGAAGTGGACCACACCACAAGAAACAAGAGGAATTGAACGCTTACCGTTCAATTCTTCTTTGGGGCCACAAAAGTTTTGGATCAAGTTGATATTTGTGTTTTCCATTCATCTATATTCGTGTGATGTTATGAACGGGTTGGATGACAGGTACACATCCCTGTGGGCCCTGATCTCATCTTAACTTTTAACAGTAGGTGCATAATTTTCCCTATTTCTTGAAATGTGTGCTAGTCTTGAGCAAAACATGTAAAAGATATTTCGAAAATAAATGAATAATTTTCATAAGCTCAAGCGGTTCTAAAAACAATCCAGATTATAGAGATCTAAAATACATTAATATTGAGTACTACTTTCTCCTAAACTCTAGCACTTTATAAATATTCAAATTAAATTCAAAGCATTAATCATATAATTAGAAAAACTGTAAATAATGAGTTCTATGGGTGCATAATGAATCTATACTTATTACAACCAAAGGTTCCGTTCTCTACTTTCATGATAACATTGATGATCCAAAGAATATTCAGGATAACCAAAACTTACCTTACAGTTCAACCTTCTACTCATCCAGCTTTTGATTTTTCTATCGACGACTTTCACACTAGTTTCACTTTTCTTTTTCTTCTTCTTTACAGTCCTTTTAATGTAACTTTAATAGGTAGCCCTTTTCAATGCTAACTGGTTTTTTAGCTGGGTATTAATTCTCTCTTTCTTTTTTTCTTTTCATTGAACATTGATGGACAAATTTCTTTGGTTTGGTTCCTATCATTCCTAATAAAAATCAAATTAATGGTATCAAATTTTTAATCAGGCTAGATGAGATATATAAATTACGTATCATTCTTAAAAACTTCAAATTAAATTTAATCAAACTTAATATCAAAAACTTTCAGATTTTAAAAATCCTCAACGTTAAGTATCTTATCATTCTAATCTCTAGAATATTTTTAAAATCACTTAAAGTAAAAAAAAAAAAAAAAAAAAAATTGAAAATTTTTATAGCACAAAAATTCAACAATTCAATATAAATCTGAAAAATTTCCAAAGGAAACCTACCCCCCAACCTAAATTATATGTTGTCCTCAATATATAAACATATGTAATAAGAGTAACTTGAGAGCAACAAAAATAAAGACGAGTAGATGAAAAGTACCTAAAAGGTAACAAATAGATAAGAAAGTGTGAACTTCCTATCAAAAGATGTATAAGCAACTAAACTAAACTAAGTAAAGCAAACTAATCCTAAGTAAGCAATAAATTTCTAATCCTAAATATCTATCATCTAGAGGCATTGGTTCTTCTTTTGGCAAGTATCTCAACAAATTTCTCAGCAAGCTTTTTAACAAGATCATCCAAAAACCTACTTTAGAGTAAGTTTGGATGTCTCGAACCGTCATCGTCTAGAGAAATCTGTGCACCTCATTAAAGATTTCCTTCTTATTGTTATGAGGTGTCCAAAGAATGTATGATTCACCTGTGGCATACCAATTTTCAATATTAGTATCTCATGGTGAATAAGAGACTACAAATAGTTGAATATCATAAAAGTTTTTAACCAGCGTAGTCTCCATAAAATTTGAGGTATTAAACTTTAGTCAGAATTTAGCTCCTCCACATGTAATGGTAAGAATTCAGCATTGGTGGAAGGAGGATTTTCGAAACAATTATCTTCCCCGCCAGTGTCAGGCACTGGGACACAATCCCGTAAGGCATTCTGTCACGCCCCAAACTCGGAAACCAGGCTCACAAAATTCCTGATCGCCAAATCCGGTGCCGACAGCCTCCATAGTACCCCATTGTCGGCTCCTTGGGTCCGTACACCAGATTCCGATCTTGGGATCCTACAAGGAGGATTTTCCAATGTACATTTAACTCATAATACGCATAACCACAAGTTTACCCAAGTCACAAAGGTAACATCATTGTCATTACATATCCACTAATATAAATAGTTGAATACAGTGCTGAAAGGGAAAGACATATGTAAAAAATTAAAGCTTCATAAGTCTGCTGCACGCTCCAATTTCAATGTTGTTGCGACCTGACGCCACCTGCATGTATCTATCATGCATAAGCTTATAGAAAGCTTAGTGAGTGGTGAAAGTGTGTGCACAAGGTAAGTGCCAAGTAAGCAATGTCAGAGTAAGCGGAAGTACTGACAATTCCATGAGTCATACAATATCAGTGTACACAATTCAAATCAGTTATGCAAATGATGATTCAAAGCAAGCTAAATATTAGATGTCGAGGATACAATGCCATAAATCATACAATATCAAAATGAGCAAAAATATACTGATAAGTCTATGAGTGCCATCAGCAGTACCAAGGCTATGTGATGCAAGGCATGAGCACTAATGGCCATATTAATGCAGAAACATGGCAACCCAAAATGCTAAGTACTGTGGATGCAATGTAATATATGGTACGAATGAAATGACCAATCTGGAGTGAAGTCGGGATGATAGTACGTAGTATCGCAGGCTATGGGGTCCATCACAAGGGACTTCTATCCAAACCAGTCCCATACCTAAATTTAGATAGCCAGACTCAGTGTGGTGAACTCCTGTTCTTAGGTTAGTAGTGCGCCCAACCGAAATCCTGACCATGCGAAAGTACACAATAATTAGTTACACACAACCAGCCCGAGTAGGTAGTGAATTGAATGAATGCATGAGTATGCAACTCCTACTCAATAAGTCCACATATCAGTACAGTTCCTTTCTGAGATCATCACCGGGGTCTAGTACACTCCACGCCACCTGCCGCCCCATCAAGGGCACAACTGGGTAAGTGGAAGAGACCTCACTATCCGCCTGGCTAGTAGTCTACCAATACCTACCCGGCTTGTCAACAGCGGATCCATTCCTCGAGCTGGTCAAACTCAGCCTAGTTATGCCTACTCCCTCGGGCAGATAAGGCCACACCCCCTCCCAACCGACCACGACACCGCGGGAGACGCGACCTCCTGGTATTCGGCACTCGGGCGCTCATGTACATTCACTCGGTCTCGACATTGGGGCTTCCTTTGGTACCAAGAGAGTTTTAGGGATTTTTACTCAAGGCCATCTATGGCAGCCCGATGCTCGAACCAAATATTTTCGGTGTCCCATCTGGCCATCCATGATATGCCTGTGGAGGCTACGGCCCTAATATTGCTAGGGCGTACAGTAACCACAACACACAATACAAGATGCATAAGTCGTACAATCCAGTTACGCATCAATCCTACGCATATCATGCGCTTATGTGAGATAACCTCCGCCTGTCAGGAAGTCTCATAACAACCTGCCCAATGACATATGCAATGGTCAACTACAGCTCATAACAAACATGTAGATGATGCGTATGGGCATGTATCATGATGCTATGCGGTCACATACTCATAATCAGTATCAATAACCGGTATCGACAATTAACCTCGACAATGTGGACATTTAACCAACATTGCCCCCAAGGAATGGCCCATATAGAGCCTAACATACAGTCGACTCATGACCTCACACCAGGGCTAAATATACATCATGATGGGCCTCACTCATGGGCCACATATACATTAAGTGGGTCGCATCTCACAGGTCTAATATACATCACAATGGGCCACTCCCACAAGCCTAATATACATCAAGGTGGGCCTCACCATATGGGCCAAAAATATATCACAATGGGCTACGTCCCATGGGCCTCGAATACATCATAATGGGCCTCAACAATCAGAATTGGCCTCAACAATTGGAATCGTCACTCAGAATTGGCCTCGACAATCGAAATCGGCAAATCAGTTACGACAATCAGAATCTATCGATAATAAGAATCGGCAAATCAGTCACATCAATCGAAAATCGGCAATCGGTCATGATAATCGGCCTCGATCGTTAATCGGCAATCAGTCAAGTCAATCGGAATTGGTAATCGGGCATGACAATTGAAAACGGCAAATTTGTCACGACAATCGAAATTGATCGATAATCGAAATTGACAAATCGGTCACGTCAATCGAAAATCGACAATCGGCCTCGATTGCTAATCGGCAGTCGGCCACGACAATTAGAATCGGTCAATAATCAAAATTGGCAAATCGGTCACGTCAAATGGAATCGGCAATCGGTCATGATAATCGGCCTCGATCGCTAATCGGAAGTCAGCCACGACAATTGGAATCGGTCAATAATCAAAATGGGCAAATCAGTCACATCAAATGAAATTGACAATTAATCATGGCAAACGGTCTCGATCACTAATCGATAATCGGTTACGACAATCGGAATCAATCGATAATCAGAATCGACAAATCGGTCACGACAATCGGAATCGGCAATCGGTCATGATAAACAGCCTCGATCACTAATCGGCAATCGGCCACAACAATCGAAATCGGTCAATAATCAGAATCGGCAAATCGGTCACGTCAAACGAAGTCTACAATCGGGCATGATAAACGACCTCGATCGCTAATCGGCAATCGGCCACGATAAACGGAATCGATCGATAATCAGAATTGGCAAATCGGTCACGACAATTGGAATCGATAAATGGCCTCGATCACTAATCGACAATCAGTCACGACAATCGAAATGGGAAAATCGTTCACGTCAAATGAAATCGACAATCAGTCATGATAAATGGCCTCGATCGCTAATCGGCAATCGACCATGACAATCGGAATCGATCAATAATCGGAATCAACAAATCGGTCACGACAGTCGGAATCAGAAATCGGTCATGATAAATAGCCTCGACCGCTAATCGGCAATCGGCCACGACATTCAAAATCGACAAATCGATCATGACAATCGGCACCGATAATCAGCATCGATAATCAGCACTGATAATCAAGGTCAATAATCGACGCCGGCCTCGATAATCGGCACCGATAATCAACAGATAAACAAAGCAGGGTCCATAGATGATCAACCGATTAACCATAGTATAAAGATCGGCACTCAGCCGTGGTTATATCAAATCCGATAGCACAGAGTCATCCGTCTATGGCGAACAGGGCCCACTTATTTGGGTTAACCCACGAAGAGAATTGGCCTAACAAGGCTTAAGGGAAGGTTACAATGAGGATGTCTAACCATCATTGCCCCTCAATGTGAACGTTAAACCAACATTGCTCCCAAGGGGGTGGCCTACATACGGCTAAACATATAGTGGGCCCATGACCTCATGTACAATCATGATGGGCCTCATTTACGTCACATAGGCCTCGTCATACGGGCCAACATACAACACCTCGAGCCTCGAATACACACAACTGGTGGGCCTCACACTAGGGACACGAATACATCTCAATGGGCCTCATATGTCAAGCGGGCCACGTCACATAGGCCACACTATATGGGCACACCAACGGGCTTCATGTACATCAAATAGGTCGCACCGATGGGCCTCATGTATATGAAATCGGGCCCACCCTTATGTATATTTGAGATCTGACCTATTCACAAGTTAACATAGAGATAAATGAAGTGAAAACAATATTGGGAACTAGGGTGGCCCATAGAAGTCTTGAACGGTGGATGTCATGGTACATTATTTAAAGGGTAGGGTCCACTGAACTTTAGATCTGACCCATTCTTTTGCTCAGGCCATAAAATGATATCTTAAATGGTTGGACGGTTTGGATACAACACATGCCTCATGGCGGCTCCCATAGGTAGACCGTGTGGATGGAATAGGTGGGGCTTACAACAGCAGCAGGTCTACACGTGGGGCCCACCCTCACATAGGCCTCATCATACGGGTCGTACATGCAGCTAATGCTGCTTAAATAACAGCAGAGGTGGGTCTCACGTAGGGCCCACCCTCATATATATATATATATATTATAACATACCTGCTGCTGTGCAACTTTAAGCTTTCTAAAGACAGAGGTGGGTCCCACGTAGGGCCCACCACAACATCTACTATAAAGTAAATATACATAGCATTATATTATAATATAATATATAATATTATATATAATATTCCACAACATCCAGGCCCTGAACGGCCTAGACATGTACGTACATCAAGGGAGCCCACACGTGGGGTGGGTCCCACCATCCAAGGACGGTGGAGACCCCACACACACCATGGTGTGGCCCATCCTAATGGGTGGACGGCATGAATGAGTCCCATGGACCCCACAGCCGGCTCACACTCCACTGCAAGCCACTTGCACTAAGGAATCGTGCCAAGACCTCAGGTGTTGAAACGAGGTATCCTTCATCGTCTACCACGTGAACTATGGATCTGGGCTCAGCATTGAAACGAGGTATCTCTCACTGTCTACCACGTGGGCTATGGATCTGGATCCCACCATCCTTGGATGGTGGATGCACCACATGCATGTGGTGTGGCCCACCAAAACGGATGGATAATGTGGGTGGGTCCCATGGACCCCACCATCTGCACACACTTCACTAAACACCCACGTCAGTGCACCCACTGTCAGTTAACACTTGACTGTTAGTACACCCCCAACATCAGTGCACCCTCCACGGTGACGGATGGTGTGGGTATACACCCCATCAAGGTGGGTCCCACATGGACCACCTGTCTAGGATCAGGCTAATATTTTTGTTTCCCTTTCATCCGGGCCTGTGTGATCGCCCGGTCATGTAGGCCCCAAAAAGGGATCAAGGTGGCATGACCCACTATTTGGATGGCATGGGTAAAATACACATATCATGTGTGGGCCATGATCATAGAAAGATAGAGAGAGAGAGAGATCAAAGATAATGGAGGGGCCCCGCCACTATGGGCCCCTCTTGTTACAAGGCGTACATCAAGGTGGGTCCCACCTATATGGACCCTTAAATCAAACAAATGAATGACAGACAAAAATCCAAAATCACCCACCACCTTCTTCTTGCTCCCTTGGCTTCCTTTACTCCTTGGCTTCAATCCCAACGGAAGAGATGGAGTTTTGATGGTTGAGATGAGAGATGAGAGGGTGGGAAAGTGGGCCACATTTGTTGCTTGGGAGAGCTTGGAGAGGCTTGGACGTGTGGAATTTTTGGGTTGCTTGGAAAGTATGTTTGAGAAATGAGAGAGAGAGGGTTGTAATGGGAGAGAGAGATGGGTGGTGGATGTGGTGGTGATGGATGTGTAAGAGACTTTTTTACTTTTGTGGTAGCTTATGTAAGAAAGGTATGGATGGTGTAAGAAACTTTTGACTTTGGGGGTTGCTTAGGGAAGAGTGTGAGGTGATGTGTACTTGACATGTACGTGACATGATGAGATTGATTGATTTATTGATTGATGTGACAAGTCATAGAGATTCTCTCAGAATTCGCATGTGCGATGTTTTCCTCGCACCGAACGCGGACCCACATCTCTTGACCAGGGTATTGGATCGGCGCGCGAGTCGCGGCATCAGAACCGCAGTAACGGTGCGATTGCTAGGGTGCAAGTCTCGGGTTGACGGCGTGTGAATCAGGGTCACATGCAAATGTCGGTTAAGGGTCGAAGGTTTACGAAATTTGACTGGGAAGGCCACGGAAGTCTACGGAATGGTATGGTCTCAGATATGGGTCTTACACATTCACTATGCTCTAATCATAGGATCGTTTAAATCTATAAAGTCTGTCAAACATATTTCTCGAGGTTTGGGAGTTTCAGTCTAAAGAGACTCATCATCTTTAAATATATCAATCAATTTTACTACATGCATCACATCCTCTTGTGGTTTGTACAAATTAAACACGTTCAGTTTTAAGGTCATATTCCCAAAAGATATTTTCATGATTTCATTCTACCAATTGATCATGGCATTTACTGTGAGACCTGTATCCTAGCCCATACCGTTCCGTAGGCTTCCGTGATCCTCCCGGTAGAATTTCGGCAACCAACGATTTGTTATCGGCGTTTGCGCACGATCCTGAGTCGTGTCTCATATATCAAAGTCAACTTGACTCGAAACTTGTACCCTTGTGACTGTGCCGTCGCCGTGGTTCCGACGACGCGTCTCGTGCGCCGAGGCGATACCTGGGCTAAGAGATGTGGGCCCGCGTTCAGTTCGAGGAAAACGCCGTGCGTTGTAATCCCAAGAGAATGTCCCATCAATCACATCAAATGTTAAGTACTTCATCCCATCATGTCAAGTACAACACCCATCCCCAAGCAACCCCTAAAGTCAACTCTTTCTCTCTCTCCACCCATCAAAGTATACCCATCCATCACTCACCATCCCTATCTCTCTCTCCCATTACTTTTCTCCCATCACCTCTCTCTCTCTCTCTCTCTCTCCATTTTCAAGCAACTCTAAAGGAGAGAATCGTCCATGGCTTCCATGAGAGAAGCTTTGTGTGGCCCACTCCCTACCACCCAATCCAACCCTTCAAAGTCGATCTCAACCATTAGATTAACCCCCTTGGAGCTCTAAAGCCTATAGGTGGAAGGAGGAAGGAAGGAATTCGAGGTGGGTGATTTTTGTGTGATTTTGATGATTTGATGGCCCACTTGTGGTGGGACCCATCTTGATGTATGATTTGTATCAAAGAGGGGCCCATGGTGGTGTGGCCCCTCCGCTACTCCGATCTCTCTCTCTCTCTCTCTCTCTCTCTCTCTCTTCCTATTATGGCCCACCATGAAGTATGTACTCTAGATCCACGCCATCCGTAAACCCACACCATGACATACATGGGTCATCTGAACCGTCCAAATCATGTTCCCATGTGATGGATGTGGAAACCTCACTGTCCGTCCTGATTGGAAGGGGCCTTAGGCCTGGACGCTGGTTTTTAATAATATATATATATTAATATTATATATATATGTATCTGGTGGGCCACACGTGTGGACCCACCTTAATAGTATGTGCTGTATCCCCACCATTTAATCTCTGGACAGTGGGAGATTTGCTGGGGCGGTGTGGGCTCACCCCTCTGATGCATGTGTTTCATACATGCCGTCCATCTGCTTTGGACGTGAGACCCACTCCACACTATGACACGTGTGGAGGTGGGACCCACCTTGGTGTATGTTTTGTGTATCCACATCGTCCGTTCATCCCTGTGGGTCCCGCACGTGATGCATATGTTTATCCACCGTCCGTTTTGGACAGGTAGGAATCCACCATGATGTATCTATTATCCAGGCCGTCCATCCCTGGACAGTCCTATGATGCATCTGGGGATATGCCATATATCCTACCGTCCATCTCTCTGGACGTGGATCCACCCCACACGTATGGGGGTGGGGTCCACCCTAATATATGTACTCTATATCCCCACCCTAATATATGTACTCTATATCCTAGCCGTCCGTCCATTCTGGATGGGCGGGGCCCACGTTGACGTACTTATTATATCCTTACCGTCCATCTGATTTTTAGGACTGTGGGTCCCACTGCTAACTGACGTCAGCAAGTTCTGTGGGGCCCACCATGATGTGATGTTGTATCCACTACCAAAAAAACTAGCAAAGGCTATGGACTATAGAGGTCTATGGCTACGGATTTAATCTATAGCTAAATAGCTGCGGATTTAATCCGTAGCTAAAACATATTTAATCTGTAACTAAAACATACCTCCCCATAGGACCTTATTAAAGACTGATGATGCTTAAGGGGCTCCATGGGGCCCATTGCAATATAATTGTTTTATCTAATTGATCCATTAATTTTGAAATATTATTTCAGTGCCTGAGTACAAAAATTAGAAAGATCAAAAGTCTAAGTGGACCACACCATGAAAAAGAATGAAAAATAAATTTATATCGTTAATATGTGGTGTGGTCCTCCTAAAGCTTAGATCTGACTAATTTTTTGAATAAACCCTAAAAAGGAGCCGTTAAAATGAAAGGACGGAGTGGATAGAAAAAATACACAACAGTGGGCCCCACAAGTTCAAAACTAAATCAAGATGGTGATGTCCGTTACCCCTAAAAATCAATCCCATCCGCGCTTCTCTCCCACGCGCACCCAAATTCCCAAAACCAAAGCCCCCGCTCTCTCTCTCTCTCTCTCTCTCTCTCTCTCTCACCGACCTCTCCCTTTCCCTCGCCCTCTTACGATCTCTCGCACTCCCTCATCCTCTCTCTGACACTCGATCCCATTTACCTCTCTCTGTTTCCCAACCTCTCTGTCTCTCTCGCTAGGGTTTTCAAAACCCCCTTTCGCCGCAATCTCACCATTGATCTATGAGCACATTCCGTGCTAGGGTTTTTGAAACCCCTTTCATCCAACCCTCGCCACTACCCCGACTTATCCACCAGTCGTAGCCCCTATGACCACAGCCTTCGTCCACAGCCACCGCCCCTGTTCGTGTTTACTTGATCCTCCAAGGAGTCCCAGGTGATTAGAAGTTCCAGGCATTCAACAATCATTTGATTACAATTTCTTCTTTGCTTAGGTACGTGATGATAGATTTATTTTTGTATTGAATTTCTATGCAAGGATAAAGATCGATTGAGAGGGGCTCTCAAGTTCTTTTTTTTTTTGTATTGAATTTCTTCTTTGCTTCTGATTTTTCGTTACTTCGGGATGAAGATCAATTGAGAGGGGCTCTCAAGTTTGCAAATGCATGTGGGGCATTAACTGTGATGGAGAGGGGAGCTATTCCTGCATTACCGACTAGAAAGGTCGTGCTTGATGCCTTACTTCAGCTTGCTGCATATAGCTCTCAGTTGCTAGACAAGTGGTGCTTGATAACTTGCTTCAGCTTGCTGCATAGTTCTGAAGACATAGTCTCCCTTCACAAGGTAGTAGTTAAAATGTTCTTAATGTTTTATGATGCAAGCCAATGCAATTTGGGGATTGTAAGCATGCAGAATGCAGACCATCTCAATTGTTGATAAATTCCCCATCTAAGCTTTATTTGGGATTTTTAAATTTTGGCAAGATCCTATAGATTGATGTAGCAATAAGAATAAGATCGCTTGATGCTTCATTTCATGTTGTCAATTGTCATTTGATCCTAGATACGATCCCTGCCAGCCATCCATTGCATGTAGTCATGAGTAAGAATGTGAATCATCATAGTAGTTAGTAGTAATGATGAGTCAACATATGTGAGCCACCATTTAAGATGTTGGAATATAGCTAGATGTGGGCATGAATTTGTATTTGTGGAGATGAGATTGGATAAGCTATTTTTTAGGCATGAATTTTATTTAAATAATGTTGTATGTTGAAGTGTTATTGTTGTAAAAGGATTATGAATGATAAAAATTTTTCTAAACGTGTTGTTTCAAAAAAAAAAAAAGTGCAAGGAAAAAAATGTTGACTGATAAAGGATATGATATTGAACTGTGGTAGGTGGCTAAAGGCACCCGTTCTGATCTAATCCACTGTTGTAAATGTTGTGTGTATTATTTATTGATATGGAACTAGTCCACAAAAGAGAATATCTTTGTATAGTTGTATTAGTTATATACATATCTCCAAGATACCATCTGCCACATCTAGTAAATCTGCTAACCTGCTCTATGATGAGTCTAATGCTGGGATCAGCTGCGGGATGTGGGTGATGCTTGATCTAGCAGTAAGTCCTATCGAAACTGAGATGATCCATCATAGATAGTTGAGGGGAGCTTGCCACAGTAAAGCCCCGTGTCATTAATGAGCTTCGTTATAGAGTTCCTGAGATCTCAATGCTTCTATATTTGTTCTTCCTTTCCTCACCGAATTAGAGGAGCTAATGGATCCTATTCCAAAGTGGTAAAGGATCTTAACAACTTAGTTCTAACTTTTTGTTGCCCTATGTTCTTCATGTCCCAACCTTCCTATCAAATTTATTTATTTTTATTAGTACTTTAATAAAACAATTAAATTGTTCTATCACCTCTTTTTACATTCTATGGTTCAGGATTTGAAGATCAAGAAGAGAATTGGGGATGGACATGAGGCTAGAGGATTATATCTGTTGGATGTAGACCGGTTATTTTCTACTCATGTAGCTGAGTATGGGTTGAACAATCCGAATTATATGCATCATTTGCATGCCCGATTAAGAAACATTTCGGTTTGTACGTTCTCTTGTATATATATATATATATATATATATATATATATATATAAATTTTAGCACCATTGTTTCCTTTGATTGTGAAGCTTGCATTGCCTATTATCTAAACACGCTTGTTCTGCTTATCTCGTTGCTAAAAATAAATCAATTCCTCCATTTGCATTGATCTATTCTTATGTGTGGGGAGCGTCTGCTACCGAATTTTTCTCTATTCAGATTTGTATACAACCACCATCATATTCGCCATGGCCACCTCTACCAGAACCTTTGTAATTTACATGGCCATGATTGCTTTTGAAATGGGTCCCACCTACTTCAACGGTTCTTGGTAATTGACGCATTTACTTTATGTTTTGCAGTGGTTTGTTTATCGGAACCTTGTATTTACGCCGGAAAGGTATGTAGTTGTAAGCATATTAGCTACTAACAAATCTCATTCTCCAAAATTTCTTAAATTTACAAATTTCTCATGAGATTTTTAGGTTTCACTTAAGGGCCTGTTTTAATTTGTGAAAAGCATGGGAAAGAAATAGTCTTTCTCGGAAAACTTCATTTCCAAGACACTTGAGGAAAAGAAAGCATAGTTTTGTTTTTTCTTTTTTCTTTTCTTTTTAACACACTCACTCACACCTCACACACACTCATGCACTCACACCATCAACGCTTCTTCATTGTTTTTGAATTGCGTTCAAAATTCTTTTCCAGCAGCCTTATTGCTATATTTATGTTGAACGAAAGTAAATTGACTAGATAATCATTTAGGGGTGGGTATGGGCCAGGTTATGTTCAAAATTCTTTTCCAGTAGCCTTATGATTTGCCTTGACAGATTTTTATGTCTTTTGGAAAGCCAAAAAGTATTCCTGCTACTGGAAAATTCTCAAACATGTTAAAGTTCATTGTTAATGAGATAATTGTGCTCCACTTTTCTACTTATTGGTTGATTATCAACAACATGAACTAAAACTGGTCGCAGTCCAATTTAGCAATCTAAGGAAGTGTACTTGCATTGATGATAGTTGATTTCTATCTTGATGGTTATATTTCTTCAATTCAAGGATTCGTGTTGGTTTTGAGTTTTTTTTTTTTTTTTTTTTGTTGATTCTTGTCATATTGTCAATTTTTGGAGATTTTTGTTTATGACACAACCTTTTTAGGCTTTCAAGTGTTTCATTTCAAATTTTCTAGTTCTTTTGATTTATACCTTTTTAGGATTTTGATTTTGCTTTATTTTGTTAATGTTTGGTGAATTGGGTTCTTTTTCCATGTCTTAAATCATGTCATTGTTCTGATTTTGGTAGGTCACACAGTGGGTTGTTAGTCATTTTCATGATATTATTATTATTTTAAAATATCTTATATAGGGGGGATTTTGATTTTGGTTTAATTTTCTAGTGTTTGTTGAATTGGTGTATTCTGATTTGGTATGCTTTTTTTGTGGGTTTCTAATAGATTGATGAGTAATTAGTTTTTTTTTTCTCTTTCATGTAATGGCATGTTTTGATTAGATCTTTGATGTTGAGATGACTTTACTATAGAAACTAAGTTTTCATGTTTCTAATCTTTGAATTCTCATGGTTTCGATAGATCTCGCTAATTAATTCTTTCCTTTTTTGTGTTTTGTTTTACAAGGAAAAGAGACAGCTGTTTGGATTATTAGATGTTTTCATGCTTGTGCAAGAGTTCTCATGGTTGGAAGGAATTTGCGATGGGGAGGTTATATTCAAATCATTCCCGCTGAACTTATATTTTCCTGCATTAAATCTTTAAAAATTTAGATTTGGCTTAGATCCAAAGTTGATTTTGATGGATTGCAGAATCTATGTTTTGAATCTATTGCTTTCCAAAGTTAATTTTGATGGATGGCAGAACCTATGTTTTGAATCTGTTGCTTTTCAAAGTTGATTTTGATGGATTGCAGAATCTATGTTTTGAATCTGTTGCTTTCCAAATTGATTTTGATGGATTGCAGAATCTATGTTTTGATGGATTGCAGTCTATTCTTTATAGCATGGTTCACATGGAGTTGTTGCCCTGTTAATGGTCTTGGCCTAGAGGTTTTCTTTTTTAAAAAAAATGTTTCATTCATGGCCCATCCATGGTGGTACCCACCATATCAACTTTTTGGGTTGGATCCATGCAACTTCTTTGGCTTTGTCCCTCTTCTTTCCTGTGGTGGCTCTGGTTTGTATCCGATGTTTCAAGTAGTGGCCAGTGTCTTTGGCTAGTCCAAATTTGGGTCTCTTGTCTTTGTCGTTTATTGTCAGGTGGTCTATGAGGAAGATGGAGTTTAGCTGTTGAAGCTTCTGTTAACAACTGATTTTGTTGGACTATCTTTTGTTTGTTGTGGCTATTGTGCTGAGTTTGAGAGTGTAGCTATGGATTGTTGTGCTGCCATCCTGCCGTCATTTATTTGGGTTTGTTGGTTGCTGCAATGGTGGAGGTCTTGTTGAGGGAAAGTCTCGGTGTTGTTGGTTGTCCAATGTTGTTGGATTTCCTCTTTTTTCGAAGCTGCAGGGGCATCTCTTTGTGGTTGGAGATTATTGTATTTTCTGTTTTACTGGTTTTACTTTTTATTGCATAGGCTAATGCTGTGAGTTGTAGGTTTCATAGGTCAAGGGTGACTCCTTTTTTGTTTTGGAGCCTACTTGAGTTTTTGTACACCTTTTTTTTTTCAACAAAGTTACGGGTGGTGTGCTCCCACCTTTCTGCAAAAAAAAAATAAAAAATAAAAAATAAAATAAAAATGAAAGATTTAAGTTATGGAAAGAGTGGAAGAACTCAGGGAAATTTAAGTGTAAGGTAAGAAGTATGTTAGCAGGCACAAGTGTGACCTTTTTTAACTCATTGTTACTGAAGTTGAGATTTTGATCATGCTTTATGTTTTTGTTCTTGGTTAGTGTAGGGGTCAATTCAAAGTATGTTAGCAGAGCTGGAAATGATCTAAGTGGTTCAAGCAAAAGAAGGTTTCAAAGAACAAAATCAAGCACTTTGGCATGGTTATCACTGTGAAGAGCGATTTGTAAAAAGAATCTCGGCTGCAAGGACAGTGAAGCTGTCCATCACAACTTATTCAATGATTAGCCATTTTCATTTTCTCCTTATAGCCCAATGCAGGTGCTTCTGGCGAGTATGCTGGACTAATGGTTATTCAAGCATACCATATGGTAGGTGATCCAGACTCATTTACAATTGAATTGTGCACTAAATCTGAGAATTGGATGTGGATTCTGCATTCTATCTGCTCTCATGGTACAAACTCTCCATTCTAAGAATTGGATGTGGATTCTGCACTAAATCTGAGACTGGAAACCCCTTAAACTATGTGTGTGTGTGTGCATTAACATTTATGTGATGAGTATTTACTAGTGATTGGGAACCAACCTGAGCCTTACTTTTTAGTTCACAGGCTGGTGGGCCAGGCTTAGACTCAGGTCTTCATTAATACCACCACATTTATGAGCACCTCAACATGCACCATATGTATGGGCACCTAACATAGGAGTGTAGCCCATAATTGATATAGGTGGGGAATCTTGTCTGATGACTCTGTTTTGCTTTTTCTGCTTGGTGATTCTACATAACGAGAAATGCTCACACATAACTAGTTGTACATCCAACTATTTAGTCTGTCGGCCCCCAATGGTCATTTAGATTTATGAATGCCATGACTATTTGTAGGATGATGGAATATACGAAGCTGTTGCAGGAAGTGACTTTGTCATTACAAGATTTCATTTCGAGACAACTCTTCAAAGTACAACATAAATGATCATGAAAGTAATTTTACAGAGGTCACTAAGAAATTAAAAGGAAAAGGAGTGGACTTGGACAACAATCAGTTTTTTATTCTTCAGGTGGGTGATGGGCTGATGGTTGAAAAAGGCCTATTTACTTGTGAAAAAAATATCATACGTCAAAATATATTTTCTCTTTCAATTCTTTATTATTAAAATTTTAGGGTAAAGTTGAGCAAATTTCTCTAATGAAGCTAAAGATTTGTATTTTCAGCATTATTATAATTGTAATTGTAATTGATCGAATGAAGGATTGTGATTGATTGTAATTGTAATTGATTGAATGAAGAATTGTAATTGATTGAATGAAGGATTGTATGTAACACCCTAGATTTTTTCCTAACTTGGTAATGGACGTCTTTGGACGTAGAACTGCCCTAGGACCTTATTATGCCATGATTAGGGCGTAATTTAATTAAGTATTAATAGCTTGAATCACCTTCTATACAAACTACAAAGGCCCGAGTACCACCTCATGCAGAAATCAAATAGGACCAAATCCTTTAGAAATTAAACAAGAATTAATTTAGCGCTAAACTAGACTCTCTGTGCAATGAGCCCTAATCACTTTAAATATAAGCTACAAGACTTAAAACGAGTAGAATCGATACCGCTACAATACCCTAAAACTTAGGATCAATCTCATTACTGAGTTGCTCTCGGGAGCATCACGAAACTCCGTATCGGACCTGGACCGCACATCGAAAGTCCGATTACTGCGAAACTAAGCGATTACGACCATCTTGCCGGACTTGACCACCACTTCGAAAATCAAGTTTAGATAGTATCCCAAAGCTATTCACTTGAGCTTAGAGTGAAGTGTGTGAGAAACGTGGATATCTTAGAAAAAAAATCTAAATTTAAGTAATCTAAGACTTGTCACTTGCGAGCCGAATATAAGGATTCAAACTCTCAGAATATGACCCAAATACACCCTCGGATCAGGAGAAATTTTCCATACATGGCAGCGTACTTGTGGCCCTGATTGAGTGACGGTGACCGTTGAAGTGAAACTGGCCTGCCACAGTCGATCTGTAAATCCGATCGGACTGAAAACTTAACTCGACCTAGATCCATGGTCTGGGAGCTTAAGTCCGACCGTACATAGAATGGGGGCCTCCAGAAGTGTTCCATTGAGCCAAAACAGATGATTTTGGCTATACCTAAGTACACCTTGGCCCTCGGGCCATTTCCATCAGTTCTGGGCCTATATAAGGGCCTTAAACCTTCACTCTCTCATCCCATACGAATTTGGGAAACCCTAGGAGAGAGAAGAGAGAAAAGAGAAGAAAAGAGATAGTGCGTTGGAGATTCATCCTGAGATTCTACCCTGTCTCTCCACGTGCTTATCCACTACTACCGAATCGTTATTCCGGCGATTCCGACTCCAATATTGGGTAAGAATCCTAACCCTAATCCATTCTAAGAATCCAAATAGAGTAACGAATAAACTAGCTAACCTATTTCATGTAATAGGTTGTTGTTGTGCCGTAGACGAAGCGTGGGTGTACAAACTGAGTTTGTTACATGTCTACCGACGTAAGGTGCGGACTATAGACGTATAGGTTATGGTTTTCAAAGCTTTCAATGTCGGTTAATGATAGATTCCTGACGTGGACGCTATTTCATATGCAAAATGCGATGTCTGTTTTGCATTTCAGTTATATACGAACTATGTGGAGTTTAGCGTATTCTCTGTATTTGTAGAAAGTACCGTATATGTATGAAATTTGAAAGTGTGTTTTCCATGATTATTTGCCATGTGTATACACTAGTTATGCGTGTAACAACTCCTTGGCCAAAGGATATGCCCTAATACGTGATGTAGTCAACATACGTCATGTATGTTGGAAAGTGTAGTCTAAGTGTTTGTAGAAATGTTTGCATGAGCGAGTAGTTGTTAAGTTGTGCTAATTAAGGGTGTTGAGATGAGATTCTCGACTACCTTAAATATGTGTATGATTTCCTCCATATACTGTATACGATAATACCTATATTATTTATGGAATGTGTATGTGTAACTTCATGTTTAACTTGTATCTTCTAACATGATCAAATGCTTATAGGATTTGAATTGTTTATTTATTACCGTTTGATTTCCTCATTTGATTCCTTGTTGAAACTGAATGTAGTTGGGACTATGATATAGTCCAAGCAATCAGTAACCGGCCTTGAATTGGGTGGATGAGGTTGGTTTCACCACACAGGATGTGTTGATGAATCCGAGTCGTACTACGGTTGTCAACAGTGGTTAGGCCACACAGAGTGCTCACGCACTTCATGTCGATCAACTCGATGTGTGCTCGTACTAGTCGAGCTCGTCAAGTAACCCGATTTACCTATTGTATGTTCACCATGTATGGACGCTAATGTTTGAACCTAAGGTACCTTGAGCCGCTAAGACTCATGAGCCAAACATGGTGGTATGGGGCACCGTGGTCGAGCTGTCGGCCTACGCCGGGGTGACGAGCCCTTTGTAGTGACCTCAAGCATACTCTGAACTTGCGTTGAGGTGACGAGCCTTTCTATAGTATCAAAGTATACACTAGGCCTACACTGATCAGGTGACGAGCCCTTTCCATCGACCTAGAACCACAACATCGTATGAGAGCTACTAAGACTGATGACCCTAGGATGGATCATTGTTTGGGAAATGACATAAGGGAGGTACCTTAGTTTTCCAATCCTGCTGTATGAAAAGGACTAATAAGAACTTGGTAATCATATGCATGCACCGCATTACGTGTGCGTTTGGCATAGTAGGTCAAGCATTGAGGAAGGGTTACATCCGTGATCGTGAGATGAAGTCGCTGAGGGAGCGTAGGCGAAGGCATGCATCATTATTTCATATCATTCTCGCATTAACAAGAGTACTTAGGACTTAATTGCTGTATTGTGTTATCATTACTGCTTGACTGAATTGATCACATGTTAACCTTTGCTTTATGGTTCCACTGAGTTGATCACTCACTCCCACGTTACGGGACGATTTGTATACACCAATCAGACCTTGTCTTAGTTTCAGATGATGGCGATGCTTGCGACACGGAGCCGGACTTGTATGATGATGAGGAGGGTTTCTCCTATATGCTGCTATCAGGCGGGTCTAAGTAGACCATGTTCTAATCAACGGGGTTACAAGGACGTTGATAAGATGCCTTTACACTTGTTATTTTGTACTTTTGGAATACCCATGTACATTCTTTTTATTCACTTTTGGAGCATACATGTTTATATTCAGCCATGTTACCTGTTCATACTCTGGGGATTTAAAATCACTTATATACTTTATATATCTATCACAGTCTTCTGCTTGCTTAATTTAGTCATCCCTGGAGTATGATATGCTGTTTTAGTATAATCTCACTCATGTTCGAATGCTCTCATAATAATCATCATCATCTATGTTGCATAAGTGATACATTGGAACTGGAGAGTTAGGCTTTGCTCGACCCCCGATTTTCAGGGCGTTACAAGATGGTATCAGAGCATGATTTGGATTAAACTGGACTTGGGTTATGGTAACACGACGCACTCTAACGCACTCTGATTTAGGAAGGGGGTGATGGAATTTAGAAACCACATTAGAATCCCAAGTTTCACCGACAGGCGAGACTGAATACTGTAATTTAGTCCATAACGTATCTTTGATCACGTGAATCGACCTAAGTAGCCTCTAAGCCATCAGTTGACGAGTTTGAATCATTAGTTGACAAAGTCTAAAGCTGGAAATAGATATCCTTAGGTAATGGATCGATCATAACACCTTATTAACTTTCCAGAACTTAATCCCAAAGCATAAAGTCCCCTTTTAACCATTTTCCTTCGAAATCTCACCTTTCACTATCCTATCCTTCAAATGTTTCTAAGCACATTCATAATACATACCAATCCTAGGGTATAAATGATGAAGAACAATATCGAAACTAAAACTTACTATAAATAGTAAATAAATGGATAAAATGGGTTTTTTTGACCCTTAACCTTTTGGAATCTAACAAAATAAATAGGTTAGTTGGATAGATTAGTATCTCGTACCCCAAAATCATATATTGCACATCAGATAAACTCATTCCGGTTTGCAAATTGGACTCGGAACAACTCGAATTAGAGTCGGGGGGCCAAACCGAGCAAGTCCAGGGGGACCCAAGGTGGGCCCCACACATTTTTGGACCAAAGGGGGGGGGAAGAGGACCTCGCCGAACCGGCGACCCCTCGCCAGAAGGTCCAGAGGTCAGAGAGGGCCTCGCCGGTTCCGCGAGGCCTCGCAGCCTAGCGGGCATGGCCGGGCGAGTCGGTTCGGGCCGACGGCTCTAGGGTGTTGTATGGCCTACTGATATATGTGGGGTCGATTCTAACCCCTCCCAATACACCCCCTCTTCACAACCCACTCCTCCAAGCTCTCCTTTTCTTAAGAAAACCCAAAAATCTTCACTCAAATCGCCCCTCCAAGAGTTTCTCCTTCCATTTTCGTGCACCACTCACACCACCCTTTCAAACCTGTCTCTCATAGCTATTCACCTTCTTCATTTCCTCTCATTTGAGCACAAAACTCACATTTTTGTGTCTCATAACCTTCATAACCTCCAAATGTTAGGGCGTTTAGGGCCTGTTCGGCCAACTGCATTCGGTGAGATTAAGGTGGATGGAATTGTAAAAGTAACAATAAATGTATGTGTAAGATATTGTCCCTAAATTGGATGTATCCCATGGTTTCTAACACCATGTTTGGAATGTATACAAATAAAAATAAATCCCGGGATTTTCTTTCAAATTACACTTAGAAATTCATCATCATGAGATTTGGAAATCCCATCTCACACTTTCCAACACGAGGCTCATTTTCCAAAGCCTATAAAAATTAATTTTAATCCCATCCCACCCTCCTACCAAACATGCCACTCCCAATCCCAAGGTGGGATTAGAAATGCAATCCCATTTAATACAACTTAAGACCACTGGCCAAATAGGCCCATAGAGTTTTGGACCTAGAGTGGTGCTCCTAGACTTCGAAAGACTTGACAGTATAGGGAATCCAATAAATTAATAACGTGAACTCTAGGACCTCCTTAGCTAGTATGGGCATATGTGAACTGCTCGATCGTAGATAAATTCAAGTTGAGCAGTTAAATTCAAGTTCGGGCAACTCAATTCCAATCAGACAACTTTGAGCCTAAGCGATAAAACAATTTCCTGTATTAAAAATGGTATGAAATCATCTAGTGTATAAGCATAGTCTTTGGATTACAACTAGTGGATTACCGCTACTCCTACAATTAAGACTAGGCTACTGGCTACACTAAGGAATGTAAGAGACTGATTATGCTAAGATAATTGAATGATAAACTTAGTTAGTCGGCTTGATTAGGTTGGAGTGAAAGCTCATTCTTTCGTTGAATCCCCTTAATACTTATAGGCTTCTTTAGTAAATCTTAGGAAGCTTGTTTGATGTAGAAACTATTCACGCTCAGAGAAAACTTATATATCCATTGGATTTAATATTAGGTCAAATCACTATACCCCTTAGAATTGCCTTCCCAAAGACTTATTGCAAACGGGAACACGGAGTAGAGAACTAGTTATAAGCGAAGTATTCATGAATTGAATCGAATTCTCAATCCTGGTAGTTACCAATGAACTCAATGCTCTGATCAAGTAGAAAATCAGGATCAACTAGGATTAAGAACTGATATGACAAACTTTTTGTCGTAGCTAGGCAAAAGGTCCATGTATCTGATTCAGACCCACTACACAACTTTTCTTCTGTGTTGGCCCAACCACTTACAACCACAAGTTTCATACTTCGTCTTTGAGAGGTGTTGAGAATATATAGCCAATAAAGATTTTTCCTTTTAGGCCCAAGAAATTTCTTAAATGGGCAACAGACAGTTAGGAATTAGGTCCTGAATCACAGACCATTATGGCCTACATATGAACTTAGGAAATTAGTCTGCTCGTTAACCTATTTTGACCAAATTCTTTAGGTACTAATAATGTCACGGTTATCGTACAGTATGAAACTAGACATGATTAATAAAGATAAGTCGGGACCGTGGTAAAAGTCCTTCTTAGGTAGAATTAAGCATCTAGCCACAAACTCGTACCCGTCCCTGAAATCAACTACAACACCCATCATTTTTAGGTCCTTTCTATAACCATAGGTACCAATGCTATAATACACATAATCGATTAAAGGAAAACCAATGTATTGAGAGATCGTTTCCTATTTCATGTCAATGATAGGTTCTAAATTACACCTTGTTCCGACATACGGATCAGGACAGATTCTTGAGCCTTGAGAGTAGAAATAATTTTTTTTAAAGGGGGTAGAATATTATGAGTCTAATCTAGTTAAGTCAGTTTATACATCCATTAGATCAAAGTGGCGCAGCGGAAGCATGGTGGACCCCCGCCCCACTATCCCAAGATCGAAGGAAATTGATCCAGGCGGTGCGTAGGGCTAGGTCACCAAATAGGGTCTGAATCTTCCTTAGAAAGTCAACGTTGAATTTACTGGAATAAAAGCAATTAGGGTCTAAGTGCTAAACCAATTTATATTAAAGAATATGCCTAACAATGAGTACAAGCTGAATTATAATAGCTGAGGTCAGTGTATCCACAATGTGCTTGTTGAATACGAACCCAATAGAAGTTTTAGCCAATTTTGGGGACGAAATTATTTTTAAGGGGGATAGATTGTAACACCCCGAATTTTTTTCTAACTTGGCAATGAACGTCTTTGGAAGTAGAACAGCCCTAGGACCTTATTCTGTCGTGATTAGGGCGTAATTTAATTAAGTATTAATAACTTGAATCACCTTCTATACAAACTACAAAGGCCCAAGTACCACCTCAGGTAGAAATCAAATAGGACCAAATCCTTTAAAAACTAAACGAGAATTAATTTAGCACTAAACTAGACTCTCTGTGCAATGGGCCCTAATCACTTTAAATACAAGCTACAAGACCCAAAACAAGTAGAATCGATACCGTTACAATACCCTAAAACTTAGGATCAATCTCATTACCCAGTTGCTCTCAGGAGCATCACGAAACTCTGTATTAGACCTGGACCGCACGTCGAAAGTCCAATTACCACGAAACTAAGCGATTACAACCGCCTTGCCAGACTTGACCACCACCTCAGAAATCAAGTTCAAATAGCATCCCGAAGCTATTCGCTTGAGCCCGGAGTGAAGTGTGTGAGAAACATGGATATCTTAGAAATAAAAATCTAAATTTAAGTAATCTGAGACTTGTTGCTTGCAAGCCAAATATAAAGATGCAGACCATCAGAATCTGACCCAAATACACCGTCGGATTAGGAGAAATTTACCATACATGGCAGCGTACTTGTGGCCGTGATCAAGTGCCAGTGACCGTTGAAGTGAAACTGGCTCACCACGGTCGATCTGTAAATTCGGTCGGACTAAAAACTTAACTCGACCTAGATCCATGGTCTGGGAGCTTAAGTCCGACCGCACATAGAAAGGGAGCCTCCAGAAGTGTTCCGTTGAGCTGAAACAGATGAGTTTTGGCTAGAACCTAAGTATACCTTGGCCTTGGGACCATTTCCATTAGTTCTGGGCCTAAATAAGGGCCTTAAACCCTCACTCTCTCATCCCATACGAATTTGGTAAACCCTACGGGAGAGAAGAGAGAAAAGAGAAGGAAAGAGAGAGAGTGTGTTGGAGATTCATCCTGGGATTCTACCCTGTCTCTCCACGTGCTTATCCACTGCTGCCAAATCGTTATTCCGACGATTCCGACTCCAATATTAGGTAAGAATCCTAACCCTAATCCATTCTAAGAATCCTAACCCTAACCCGTTCTAAGAATCCAAATAGAGTAACGAATGAACTACCTAACCTATTTCATGTAATAGGTTGTTGTTGTGCCGTAGACGAAGCGTGGGTGTACAAACTGAGTTCGTTACGCGTCTACCGGCATAAAGTGTGGACTATAGACGTATAGGTTATAGTTTTTAAAGCTTTCAATGTCGGTTAATGATAGATTCCTGACGTGAACGCTATTTCACATGCAAAATGCGATGTCTGTTTTGCGTTTCAGTTATATACGAACTATGTGGAGTTTAGCGTATTCTCTATATTTGTACACACCAACCAGCCCCTTTCTTAGTTTCAGATGATGGCGATGCTTGCGAAATAGAGTCGGACTTGTATGATGATGAGGAGGGTTTCTCCTATATGCTGCTATCAGGCGGGTCTAAGTAGACCATGTTCTGATCGACGGGGTTACAAGGACATTGATAAGATGCCTTTACACTTTTTATTTTGCACTTTTGGAACACCCATGTACATTCTTTTTATTCATTTTTGGAGAATACATGTGTATATTCAGCCCTGTTACATGTTCATACTCTAGGGATTTAAAATCACTTATATACTTTATATATCTATCACAGTCTTCTGCTTGCTTAATTTAGTCATCCCTGGAGTATGGTATACTATTTTAGTATAATCTCACTCATGTTCGAATGCACTCATAATGATCATCATCATCTATGTTGTATAAGTGATGCGTTGGAACTTGGGAGTTGGGCTTTGCTCGACCCCCGATTTTCAGGGCATTACATTGTAATTGAATGAATGAATGAATTATTGTAATTGAATGAATGAATGCTTATGCAGGTGGTAATTGAATGAACAAATGATTATATATTTCTTTAATGTATGAAATAGCTACGGATATTGACCGTAGCCGGTAATCTGATAGCTGTAGCCATTATTAAATTTGGCATATTGCTACGGACTTTTAGCTACAAATAATATTCATAGTTGTTTATGGTTTTTGTTACAGATATAATTGCTACAGATTATATCTATAGCTATTGTAATCTATAGCTACAGATTAAATCCATAGCCATAGGTTTAAGACCTATTATTATGGCACCTACGACTACGGTCGTGCTACGGACTAAATCCGTGGCCATAGCTTTATGGTTATAGCTTTTATCCGTAGCCTTTGCCTAGTTTTCTAGTAGTGATCCAAACAGTCCAAGGGACAGTGGGCTCCAGCAGCTTGAGATGCTGATTGAGGACAGTAAGTTCTGTGGGCCCTTCTATGATGTATGTGCTACATACGCACATCGTCGATCTAAACGGTGCTGCGTGGGCCCTCCCGATGTATGTGTTGTATATGCACACCGTCAATCTGGACAGTGCCGCATGGGCCACCCCTTGACGTACTCGTGGCCCATCTGTGAGGCCCACCTTAATATATTAGTAGCCCATCTATGAGGCCCATTAGTGCGACCCATTGATGCAGCCTACTTGATGTGTATGAGGCCCATTAGTGCAGCCCATTGATGCGGCCCACTTAATGTGTACGAGGCCCATTAGTGTGGCCCATTGACGCAGTGCACTTGATGTGTACGAGGCCCATTAGTGCGGCCCATTGATGCAGCCCGCTTGATGTGTACGAGGCCCATTAGTGCAGCCCATTGATGCAGCCCACTTGATGTGTATGAGGCTCATTAGTGCGGCCCATTGATGCAGCCCACTTGATGTGTATGAGGCCTATTAGTGTTGCCCACTGATGCAGCCCATTTGATGTGTATGAGGCCCATTAGTGGGCCCATTGATGCAGTCCACTTGATGTGTATGAGGCCCATTAGTGCGGCCCATTGATGCAGCCCACTTGATGTGTGTGAGGCCCATTAGTGTGGCCCATTGATGTAGCCCACTTGATGTGTATGAGGCACATTATTGCGGCCCATTGATGTAGCCCACTTGATGTGTATGAGGCCCATGTGTAGGGCCTACCTATTGTGTATATGCGGCCCATGAGTGAGGCTCGCTGTGATGTATTTATGGCCCATGTGCAAGGCCCACCTATTGTGTATATGCAGCCTACGAGTGACGCGCGATGTGATGTATTTATGGCCCATGTGCAGGGCCCACCTGTTGTATATATGCGGCCCACGAGTGAGGCCCGATGTGATGTATTTTTGGCCCATGTGCCGAGGCCCATTGTGATATATATGCGGCCCGTGAGTGAGGCCCATAGTGATATGTATTAGGTCCTTATGTGAGGTCATGGTCCCACTATACGTATGGCTTTATGTGGGCTACTCCTTGGGAGCAATATTGGTTAAATGGCCACATTGATGGGCAATGATGGTTTAATGTCCACATTGAGACCTTCCCTTAGGCCTTGTTTGACCGATGATCGAGGCTTATTCCAATTATTGAGTCTGATTCTAATTGTCGAGGTCAATTATATAGGCCAATTATCGAGCTGGTTGTCGATACCGATTATGAGTATGTGATAGCATAACATCGTGATACATGCCCATATGCATCATCTGCATGTTTTTTATAAGATGTGGTTGACCATTGCATATGTCATTGGGCTAGTTGTTATCAGACTCCGTAATAAGCAGAGATTGTCTCACATAAGCGCACGATATGCACAAGATTGATGCATGACTGGATTGTATGATTCATGCATCTTGCATTGTGTGTTGTGATTACTGTACGCCCTAGTGACATCAGGGTTGTAGCCTCCACAGTCATGTCGTGGATGGCCAGATAGGACATAAAAAATCTGTTACTAGCATTAGGCTACCATAGATGGCCCTGGGTGAAAATCCCTAAACCTTCTTGTACCAGAGGATGCTCCAACGTCAAGACTAAGTGGATATATATGAGCGCATGAGGGTCGTATACCAGTAGGACGCGTCTCTCACTATGTCGTGGTCGGTTTGATGGGGGCGTGGCCTTACACGCCTGAGGGAGTAGGCATAGCTAAACTGAGTCTGACCAACTTGAGGAATGGGTCCGCTATCGACAAGTTGGGCCTGATATTGACAGGTGAATAGTGAGGTATCTTCCACTTACCCAGTTGTGTGTTTGATGAGGCAACAACTAGCATAGAGTGTACTAGACCCCGATGATGATCCTAGAGATGTACAACACTGATACATGGACTTATTGAGCAGGAGGTGCATACTCATTTATTCATTCATTCACTATACACTCGAGCTGGTGGTGCGCAACGAATTGTTATGTACCTTCGTAATGGCAAGTATTTCGGTTGGGGCACATGACTAACATAAGATTAGGAGTCTACTACATTAAGTCTGGCTATTCAAATTTAGGTATGGGACTCGTTTGGATAGAAGTCCCTTATGATGGACCTCGTAGCCTGTGATACTACGTATTATCATCTCGACTGCACAGTCCTGCATGGTCATTTCATTTGCACCGCATATTGCATTATATCTGCGGTATATAGCATTTTGGGTTGCTATGTTTTATATGATATTGGCTTATTATGTTTTTGCAGTGCTTAACCTGGATAAGGCTGATGGTATTTATGGACTTACCAGCATGTTTCCGCATTACTTTGATATTGTACAATTTATGGATTGTCAGCATTTTCGTTTACTCTGATATCTATATGCTTAGCACTTACCTTGTGCACACACTTTCACCACCCTCTCAGTTTTCTATAAGCTTATGCACGATATATGCGTGCATGTGGCGTTAGGTTGCAGCAGTGTTGAGCATGGAGCGTTCAGCAGTTTCTGGAGCTTTGATTTCAACATATGTATTTCCCTTTCAGCATTGTATTCGAATGTTTATATTAGTGGATATGTGATGATGATGTTGCCTTTGTGATTTAGATAAACTTGTGGTTATGCTTGTTATGAAACAAATGTAGATTGGAAAATCTTCCTTGTATGATCCCAGGATCAGAACCTAGTGTATGGGTACTGGGAGCCGAGAATGGGGTACTACGGAGGCTCAAGGCACGGGATTCGGCAATCGGGAATTTTATAAGCCCGATTTCTGGGTTTGGGGCATGACAGAAGATGGTATCAGAGCATAACTTGGGAATACTTGAAGATAACATCACATATCTGCTAATAGCTACCCTACACTATATGATTGTTAAGAACTTAGAATGAATAGGTCCCCGAGTTTGAATAACTTAGAAATTTTCTGATATAGCTCCTTACCATTGAGATTAGAGAGCACTATCTTCATCCTTTGTATATTGATTGAGCCTTGACATATATACTTGATGATGTTTCCTCTTCCCTTATCTGTTCCTTAAATTTTGAGGACAAAATTTTTATTAGGTGGGGAGAGCTGTGAGATCCGTATCCTAGCCCATACCGTTCCATAGGCTTCCGCGATCCTCCCAGTTGAATTCCGGTAACCCGCAATCTGTTATCGGCATTTGCACGTGATCCTGAGTCATGTCTCGTATATCAGAATCTGCTCGACTCGAAACTTGTACCCTTGCGACCGCACCGTCACCGCGGTTATGACGCCGCGTCTTGCAGGCAGAGGCTATACCCGGGCTAAGAGAAGTGGGCTAGCGTTTAGTTCGAAAAAAATGTCGAGCATTGCAATACCAAGAGAATGTCCCATCAATCACATAAATGTCAAGTACTCCATCCCACCATGTCAAGTACAATATCCATCCCCAAGCAACCCCTAAAGTCAACTCTTTCTCTCTCTTCACCCATCAAAGTATACCATCACTCACCATCCCTATCTCTCTCTCCCATCACTTCTCTTCCATCACCTCTCTCTCTCTCTCTCATTCTCTCTCTCCATTTTCAAGCAACTCCAAAGGAGAGAATCGTCCATCGCTTCCATGAGAGAAGCTTTGTATGGCCCACTCCCTACCACCCAATCCAACCCTTCAAAGCCGATCTCAACCATTAGATCGACCCCCTTAGAGCTCTAAAGCCTATAGGCGGAAGGAGGAAGGAAGGAATTCGAGGTGGGTGATTTTTGTATGATTTGATGGCCCACTTGTGGTGGGACTCATCTTGATGTATGATTTGTATCAAAGAGGGGCCCATAGTGGCGGGACCCCTCCACTACTCCTCTCTCTCTCTCTCTCTCTCTCTCTCCTTGTTACGGCCCACCATGAAGTATGTACTCTAGATCCACGCCGTCCATAGATCCACACTATGACGTACATGTGCCATCCGGACCATCCAAATCATGGTCCCATGAGATGGATGTAGAAACCTCTCCATTGGTCCAGATTGGAAGGGGTCATAGGCCTGGACGCTAGTTTTTATATTATATATATATATATATATATATATATATATAATATATATATATATATATATATCTAGTGGGCCACATGTGTGGACCCACCTTGATAGTATGTGTTGTATCCCCACCATCCAATCTCTAGATGATGGGAGATTTGCTGGGGCGGTGTGGGCGCACCCCTCTGATACATGTGTTTTATACATGTCGTCCATCTACTTTAGACGTGGGTCCCACTCCAATTGTGACACATGTGGAGGTGGGACCCATCTTGGTGTATGTTTTATATATCCACACCGTCCATTCATCCGTTTGGGTCCCGCACATGATGCATATGTTTATCCACCATCCGTTTTGGACAGGTGCGAATCCACCGTGATGTATCTATTATCTAGGTCATCCATCCCTAAACGGTCCTGTGACACACCTTGGGATATGCCACATATCCTACCGTCCATCTCTCTGGACGTGGATCCAAACCACATGTGTGGGGGTGGGGTCCATCCTAATATATGTATTATATATCCTAGCCGTCCATCCGTTCTGGATGGACAGGGCCCATGTTAACGTACTTATTATATTCCTACCGTCCATCTAATTTTCAGGACGGTGGGTCCCACTACTGACTGACAACAACAAGTTCTGTGGGGCCCACCATGATGTAATGTTGTATCCAAACCATCGAAGGGACGGTGGCCTCCAACAGGTTGAGCTGCTGATTGACGTCAGTATGTTCTATGGGCCCTTCCGTGATGTATGTGCTGTATACACACCGTTGATCTAGACAGTGCTGCGTGGGCCCTCCCTGATGTATGTGTTGTGTATGCACACCGTCGATCTGGACGATGCCACATGGGTCACCCCTTAACGTACTTGTTGCCCATCTGTGAGGCCGACCTTGATATATTGTAGCCCATCTGCAAGGCCCATAAGTGCGGCCCATTGATGCAGCCCACTTGATGTGTATGAGGCCCGCGACCCATTGATGCAGCCCACTTGATGTGTATGAGGCCCATTAGTGCAGTCCATTGATGCATGCCACTTGATGTGTACGGGGCCCATTAGTGCGGCCCATTGATGCAACCCACTTGATGTGTATGCGGCCTATTAGTGCGGCCCATTGATGCAGCCCACTTGATGTGTATGAGGCCCATTAGTGCGGCCCATTAATGAAACCCACTTAATGTGTATGAGGCCCATTAGTGCGGCACATTGATACGGCCCACTTAATGTGTATGAGGCCCATTAGTGCAGCCCATTGATGTGGCCCACTTGATGTGTATGAGGCTCATGTGTAGGGCCCACCTGTTGTGTATATGCGGCCCACGAGTGAGGCCCGATGTGATGTATTTATGGCCCAAGTGCAGGGCCCACCTGTTGTGTATATGCGGCCCTCGAGTGAGGCCTGATGAGATGTATTTATGGCCCATGTGCAGGGCCCACCTATTGTGTATATGTGGCCCACGAGTGAGGCCTGATGTGATGTATTTATGACCCATGTGCCAAGGCCCATTATGATGTATATGTGGCCCATAAGTGAGGCCTATAGTGATGTGTATTAGGTCCTTATGTGAGACCATGGGCCCACTATATGTTTAGCTCTATGTGGACTACTCCTTGGGAGCAATGTTGGTTAAATGGCCACATTGATGGGCAATGATGGTTTAATGTCCACATTGTGACCTTCCCTTAAGCCTTGTTCGGCCGATCATTGAGGCCGATTCCGATTGTCGAATCCAATTCTGATTGTCGAGGACGATTGTATAGGCCGATTATTGAGGCTGGTTGTCGATACCAATTATGGGTTTGTGATGGCATAGCATCATGATACAGGCCCATATGCATCCTCTACATGTTTGTTATGAGATGTAGTTGACCATTGCATATGTCATTGGGCGGGTTATTATGAGACTCCCTGATAGGCAGAGATTGCCTCACATGAGCACACGATATATGCAGAATTGATGCATGACTGGATTGTATGACTAATGCATCTTGCATTGTGTGTTGTGATTACTATACGCCCTAGTAACATCAGGGTCGTAGCCTCCACAGTCATATCGTAGATGGTCAGATGGGACACTGAAAATCTGTTACTAGCATCGGGCTGTCATAGATGGCCCTGGGTGAAAATCCCTAAACCCTCTTTGTACCAGAGGACGCTCCAACATCGAGACTGAGGGGATATATATGAGTGCATGAGGGCCATATACCAGTAGGTTGCGTCTCCGACTGTGTCGTAATCGGTTGGAAGGGGGTGTGGTCTTACCCGCCTGAGGGAGTAGCATAGTTAGGCTGAGTCTGACCAGCTTGAGGAATGGGTCTGCTATCGACGAGCCAGACCCGATATTGGCAGGAGGATAGTGAGGTCTCTTCCACTTACTCAGTTGTGCACTTGATGGGGCGGCAGCTGGCGTAGAGTGTACTAGACCTCGGTGATGATCCCAGAGATGTACAATACTGATACATGGAATTATTGATCAGGAGGTGCATACTCATTCATTCACTATCCACTCGGGCTGGTGGTGCACAACTAATTGTTGTGTACCTTTGTAATGACAAGGATTTCGGTTGGGGCGCGCGACTAACTTGAGATCAGGAGTCTACTACATTAAGTCTGGCTATCCAAATCTAGGTATGAGACTGGTTTGGATAGAAGTCCCTTGTGGTGGACCTCATAGCCTGCGATAATATGTACTATCATCCCGACTTCACACTCCTGCATGGTCATTTCATTCGCACCGCATATTGCATTATATTCACGGTATATAGCATTTTGGGTTGCTATGTTTTATATGATATTGGCTTATTATGTTTTTGCATTGCATAACCTGGATAAGGCTGATGGTATTTATGGACTTACCAGCATGTTTTTGCATTACTCTGATATCATACAATTTATGGATGCCAACATTTTCGTTTACTTTGATATCTATATGCTTAGTACTTACCTTGTTCACACACTTTCACCACCCTCTAAGCTTTCTATAAGCTTATGCACGATAGATGCGTGCAGGTGGCATTAGGTTGCAGCAGCATTGAGCATGGAGCGTGCAACAATCTTCTGGAGCTTTGATTTCAACATATGTATTTTCCTTTCAGCATTATATTCAAATGTTTATATTTGTAGATATGTGATGATGATGTTGCCTTTGTGATTTGGGTAAACTTGTGGTTATACTTGTTATGAAATAAATGTACGTTGGAAAATCTTCCTTATACGATACCAGGATCGGAACCTGGTGTATGAGTACTGGGAGCCGAGAATGGGGTACTACGGAGGCTATCGGTACCGGATTCGACAATCGAGAATTTTGTGAGCCTGATTTTCAGGTTTAGGGCGTGAAAGAAGATGGTATCAGAGCATAACTTGGGAATACTTGAAGATAACATCACATATCTGCTGATAGCTACCTTACACTATATGATTGTTAAGAACTTAGAATAATTAGGTCCGCGGGTTTGAATAACTTAGAAATTTTCTTATATAGCTCCATACCATTGAGATTAGAGAGCGTTATCTTCATCCTTTTATAGATTGATTGAGCCTTGACATATATACTTGATGATGTTTCCTCTTCCCTTGTCTGTTCCTTAAATTTTGAGGATGAAATTTTTATTAGGCGGTGAGAGCTGGTAAGTCCAGAAGAGGAAGAGCCTATAGAGCTGTGAGACCCGTTCTATAGGCTTTCGCGATCCTCCCGGTCAAATTTCAGCGACTCGCTATCTGTTGTCGGCGTTTGCGCGCAATCCTGATTCGTGTCCCGTATACTAGAGTCGGCTCGACTCGAAACTTGTACCCTTGTGACCACACCATCGCCGCGGTTCTAATGTCGAGTCGAGCCGATACCTGTGCTAGGAGATGTGGGCCCGCGTTCAGTTTAAGGAAAATGCCGCGCATTGTAATCCCAAGAGAATGTCTCACCAATCACATCAAATGTCAAGTATTCCATCCCATCATGTCAAGTGCAACACCCATCCCCAAGCAACCCTACAGTCAACTCTTTCTCTCTCTCCACCCATTAAAGTACACCCATCCATCACTCACAATCCCTATCTCTCTCTCCTACCACTTCTCTCCCATCACCTCTCTCGATCTCTCACATTCGCTCTCTCTCCATTTTCTAGCAACTCCAAAGGAGAGAATCGTCCATGGCTTCCATGAGAGAAGCTTTGTGTGGCCCACTCCCTACCACCCAATCCAAATCTTCAAACCCGATCTCAACCATTAGATCGATCCCCTTGGAGCTCTAAAGCCTATAGGCGGAAGGAGGAAGGAAGGAATTCGAGGTGGATGATTTTTGTATGATTTTGATGATTTGATGGCCCACTTGTGGTGGGACCCATCTTGATGTATGATTTGTATCAAAGAGGGGCCCATAGTGGCGGGGGCCCTCCGCTACTCTGATCTCTCTCTCTCTCTCTCTCTCTCTCTCTCTCTCTCTCTCTCTCTCCCTATTACAGCACACCATGAAGTATGTACTCTAGATCCACGTCGTCCGTAGACCCACACCATGACGTACATGGGTCATCCGGACTGTCCAAATCATGGTCTCACATGATGGATGTGGAAACCTCACCGTCCATCCAGATTAGAAGGGGCCATAGGCCTGGACGCTGGTTTTTAATAATATATATACATATATGTACATATTAATATATATATATATATATATATATTATATTTGGTGGGCCACACGTGTGGACCCACCTTGATAATATGTGTTGTATCCCCACCGTCCAATCTCTAGACGGTGGGAGATTGACTGGGGCGGTGTGGGCGCACCCCTTTGATGCATGTGTTTCATAAATGTTGTCCATTTGTTTTGGATGTGGGACCCACTCCACAAGTGTGACACGTGTGGAGGTGGGACCCACCTTGGTGTATGTTTTATATATCCACACCGTCCATTCATCCGTGTGGGTCCTGCATGTGATGCATATGTTTTTCCACCATCCGTTTTGGACAGGTGGGAATCCACCGTGATGTATCTATTATCCAGGCCATCCATCCCTGGACGGTCCTGTGACGCACCTGGGGATATGCTATATATCCTACTGTCCATCTCTCTAGATGTGGATCCACCCCCACACATGTGGGGGTGGGGTCCATCCTAATATATGTATTCTATATCCTAGCCGTCCGTCTGTTATGGACGGACGGGGCCCACGTTAACGTAATTATTATATTCCTACTGTCCATCTGATTTTCAAGACTGTGGGTCCCACTGCTGACTGACATCAACAAGTTCTGTGGGGCCCACCATGATGTAATGTTGTATCCAAACCGTCCAAGGGATGGTGGCCTCCAGCAGCTTGAGCTGCTGATTGACGTCAGTAAGTTCTATGGGCCCTTCCGTGATGTATGTGCTGTATACGCACACCGTCGATCTAAACGATGCTGCGTGGGCCCTCCCGATGTATGTGTTATGTATGCACACCGTCGATATGGATGGTGCCGCATGAGTTACCTCTTGACGTACTTGTGGCCCATCTGTGAGGCCCACCTTAATATATTTGTAGCCCATCTACAAGGCCCATTAGTGTGGCCCATTAATGTGGCCCACTTGATGTGTATGAGGCCCATTAGTGCCGCCCATTGATTCAACCCACTTGCCCATTAGTGCAGCCCATTGATGCAGCCCACGTGATGTGTACGAGGCCCATTAGTGCGACCCATTGATGCAGCCCACTTGATGTGTATGAGGCTCATTAGTGCGGCCCATTAATGCAGCCCACTTGATGTGTATGAGGCCCATTAGTGCGGCCCATTGATGCAGCCCACTTGATATGTATGAGGCCCATTAATGCGGCCCATTGATGCAACCCACTTGATGTGTATGAGGTCCATTAGAGTGTCCCATTGATGCAGCCCACTTGATGTGTGTGAGGCCCATTAGTGCGACCCATTAATGCAGCCACTTGATGTATATGAGGTCCTTGTGCAAGGCCCACCTGTTGTGTAGATGCGGCCCACTAGTGAGGCCTGATGTGATGTATTTATGGCCCATGTGCATGGCCCGCCTATTGTGTATATGCAACCCACAAGTGAGGACCGATGTGATATATTTATGGCCCATGTACAGGGCCCCCTATTGTGTATATATGGCCCACGAGTGAGGCTTGATGTGATGTATTTATGACCCATGTGTCGAGGCCCATTGTGATGTATATGCGGCCCATGAGTGAGGCCCATAATGATGTGTATTAGGTCCTTGTGTGAGGCCATGGGCCCACTATACGTTTGGCTCTATGTGGGCCACTCCCTGGGAGCAATGTTGGTTAAATGGCCACATTGATGGACAATGATGGTTTAAAATCCACATTGTGACCTTCCCTTAGGCCTTGTTCGGTCGATCATCGAGGCTGATTCTAATTATCGAGGTCGATTGTATAGGCCGAATATCGAGGCTGGTTGTTGATACTGATTATGTGTATGTGACAACATAGCATCATGATACAAGCCCATACGCATCATCTGTATGTTTGTTATGAAATGTGGTTGACCATTGCATATGTCATTGGGTGGGTTGTTATGAGACTCCCTGATAGGCGGAGATTGTCTCACATGAGTACACGATATGTGTAGGATTTATGCATGACTGGATTGTATGACTCATGCATCTTGCATTATGTGTTGTGATTACTGTACGCCCTAGTGACATCAGGGTCGTAGCCTCCACAGTCATTTCGTGGATAGCCAGATGGGACACCAAAAATCTGTTACTAGCATCAGGCCGCCATAGATGACCCTCGATGAAAATCCCTAAACCCTTTTGGTACCAGAGGACGCTCCAATGTTAAGACCGAGTGGATATATATAAGCGCATGAGGGCCGTATACCAGTAGGCCACGTCTCCCACTATGTCGTGGTCAGTTGGAAGGGGGTGTGGCCTTACCTGCCTAAGGGAGTAGGCATAGCTAGGCTGAGTCTGACCAGCTTGAGGAATGGGTCCGCTATCGACGAGTCGAGCCTGATATTGGCAGGCAGATAGTGTGGTCTCTTCCACTTACCCAGTTGTCGCTTGATGGGGCGACAGCTGGCGTAGAGTGTACTAGACCCCGGTGGTGATCCTAAAGATGTGCAGTACTGATACGTGGACTTATTAAGGAGGAGATGCATACTCATTCATTCACTATCCACTTGGGCTGGTGTGTGCGCAACTAATTGTTGTGTACCTTCGTAATGGCAAGGATTTCGGTTGGGGTGTGCGACTGACCTGAGATCAGGAGTCTACTACATTGAGGTTGGCTATCCAAATTTAAGTATAGGACTGGTTTGGATAGAAGTAGGGCTATACACAAGTCAAGCTAGCTTGAAAAGTTCGCTCGACTTGGCTTGAATCACATCGGATTGACTCAGCTTGAAAGGCCGACTCGAGGCGAGTCAAGCTTGTTTACTAAGAGTTGAGTTCAAGCCAAGTTCGACCATGGTGTATTTCAACTCGACTTGACTCGAAGCTCGAGCTCAAGCTTGACTCGGTTCGAGTAATATATTTTAATAATATATTATATATATTATATTAATATTAAATATAATATATATATATAAGTTTTAAAAAAGAAGTTAAAACTTTAAAGTTTTTACTTAAAAAACCTTACCTGACCCTACCCATCCTCATTCCCTCTTTTTCTTTCCCGTACCCTACCAAGGTAAACTAGACTCGACTCGAGGTAAACTCGACTCAACTCGAACCACTAGCTCGACTCGAACTTAACTCGAAAGCTTTAGCAAACAATATAAGCTTCAATGTTGAGCTCAAGCTCGATCTCGAACTCAAGTATAGCATGGACGAGTCAAGCCGAGCTTGACCCACCTCGACTCGACTCGACTCGACTCCATGTACAGCCCTAGATAGAAGTCCCTTGTGGTGGACCCCGTAGCCTGCGATACTACGTACTATCATCCCGACTTCACACTCAGCATGGTCATTTCATTCGCACCGCATATTGCATTATATCCGCGGCATATAGCATTTTGGGTTGCTATGTTTTATATGATATTGGCTTATTATGTTTTTACATTGTATAGCCCGGATAAGGCTGATAGTATTTATGGACTTACCAGCATGTTTCCGCATTACTCTAATATTGTAGGATTTATGGATTGCCAGCATTTCCGTTTACTCTAATACTATATGCTTGACACTTACCTTGTGCACACACTTTCACCACCCTCTAAGTTTTCTATAAACTTATGCATGATAAATGCGTGCAGGTGGCGTTAGGTTGCAGTAGCGTTAAGCATGGAACGTGCAGCAATCTTCTGGAGCTTTAATTTTGACATATGTATTTCCCTTTCAGCATTGTATTCAAATGTTTATATTAGTGAATATGTGATGATGATGTTGCCTTTGTGATTTGGGTAAACTTGTGGTTATACTTATTATGAAACAAATGTACGTTGAAAAATCCTCTTTATAGGATCCCAGGATCGGAACCTGGTGTATGGGTGCTAAGTGATCAGGGTCGAATATTGCATCTCAGACCCCGATTATTGCCTGATTTTACAAACATGATAACGCTGAACTTCATATTTTAATCGTGTTTTTGTTATAGGATGGAATCAGGAGCGTTGATTGAAAATTAATGTTAAAAGCATGGAATTGACGTTCCGAAGTCACCAGAGCACGGGATGGACTCCAGAGAACCAATGGTGACGATTTTACACGCCTGGGATCGGAGGAAAGCAAGCCAAAGGGGCTCGAAAAGGGTCCAGAATGCAAGATCACATGTTTCCCGCCATCCGATCAACTCGAAACTTCATACATGTGATGGGGGCCATAAATTAACCGTACATATTAAATTTTAGCCATTGATGATCTCGGAAAGTGGTCCAACGGACAGATCAGTCCGTTAATCTCCAATTTGGGGTCCACCTGATATCTGGAATTGCTTAAACTTTGGTATGGATGGCGAAAATTACATGAGAAAGAGGATGGATGGTGTGGATTTCTCGTAAACATCACGGTAGGCTGTATGTACAGCGTATGTACACGGAGTACACGTGCGCCGCCGTGCACCGCACCGCTATAGACCAGATCTGGCCACGAGACGCCGACCGCGCTGCGTCTTCAAAACATGTTCCAGCGTCCGAAGCCGAACCATCGGTCCTCAGTTGTGGGCCCCACACATCGCCCAAATGAGTGATCCGGACCGTCCATCCGCTTCCTGGGGCGTTCATCACCACTGCCTAGGTGGCAAAATTTGAGACTATAGCAGAGGATGGTTTTACAACCGTTCAAACACAAACGGACGGTAAGTTCAAATCTCTGGTGGACCACACCTAAATCAAACTAAAATGAGTATTCCCGACCGGTTTTCCGTCCTCCATCCAATGGACGGAGTGGATTTCCCAAAATAACTACAAAATGGGCCCCACCCGTCACCTGTACGGCCAATCCGAGCCGTCCATCGTGTAGAGGGCCGCGAGCACTACAAACCTATGCTGATATTCTACTCCCATGCGTACACACGTGTGCGGTACAGAGGCCACAAAAGGGCTACCTGGCGACGTTCAAATCTGATCTTTTTGAGATCTCTTCTGTGGGCCACGCTAATGGACCTTCAAAACCATCCATTCTTGACTGAAATTTCATCCTGAATCCAATGGACGGGGTAGATTTTCCAGAAAATACCTCTGTGGGGCCCACCGATCACGGTTGCGAAAATCTGCACTTCGAGTCCGTCTCACGACTGCCACCGATTCCACCATCCACCAGCTATAAAAGGGAAGTTTTGGACGTGGGAGAGGTATTCAGAATCAGGGAATTTGAGATCCAGAGCCAGGGAGAGGAGAAAGAGAAGAAAGAGAAGGAGGAAGAGAGAGAGATCGATTGGTTTGGTGTTCTGATTTTATGAATTTTATTTAATATTTTTTATGGATTTTATGGGTCACTAATCTCTCAGCTAGGGCTGAGATGAAACCCTTAATTTGATTAGCTCTTGTATTGGTTGATTTACTTTGAATATTAATTAATTTGTTTCTTTCTCTAAGTGGGCTTTACGGGTTTAAATTCCATACTTCTCCATCTATGAACTTGATCAAAGTATATAGATGGATGTTGTTTGGATGCTTATTACAGGTGCTTGGGTCTGATCAAGAACAGGTTTCCTATAGAGGAAGAAACAGGATGCTTTAATGAATTGTACATACCATGTGCCCGACCAAGGACATGGGATGTATTGTTCATGGCATTGCTTAAAGGAATTAGACATTCTGTATGCCCGATTCAGGACACAGATTGTGCTTTCTCTGTATAAGTGGTATCAATCTAGATCAAGGTGAATCAATAGACAAAACAAGGGTTATGATAATTAGGGGTGGATTCGAAAGTCCTAGTGCTCTCTCTCTGATTGAATTTTCTTCCCTGTTCTTAATTATTTTTTTTCATAGAATTGTGCTTAGTAGTTCATTCCATTAATTGTTGGATTAGTTAAGGAGAGTCATAGATTTGAATTGTGACGACCAGTCCTCGTAGGATTCGACCTCGATCTTACCGAGTTTATTACTACATCACAACCCTATACTTGGGGAGTGAACAAGTTTTTGCGTTTCTTGGGGGGGACTCCTGCTCCAAATTGAATTTAGGATTCTCTCTTATCATAATTCATAGCTTAGATTTTACTAACTTAGGTTAAAGTTTTAATTTTATTTTATTTTTATTTTATTTTTAGAAATTAACCGTTGCTTAGGATTTTTCTATCATTATTTTAGGAAACCTAAATTTTTTTTTTTTTTTTTTTTTTTTTTTTACAGGAATTGAGGAAGGAAGCTACTAAGTGAAGGAGGAACATCTTAAATTTTCTGACGTCATTCATCTCCCTTTCCGGGTTCTTTCTTCTCATTCTTACTTACATAGTTTTAACTTGTTTTAAAATCTCATAGTTCTAAGTCTAGTTTTATTTCTCTTAGGTTGCTTCTTAGTTTAGTTTTTTTTTTTTTTCTCCCATTGCAATAACATAGTTTATGCTAGGACGTAGATCTCTGAATATAGAACTAGCGCCGTTTGATCCTGAAATAGAAAGAACATTGCGTGAAAGATTGAGAAATAATTACGTTGAAATGGCGAATGAGACCGAAGTTAAGGCTCTCAAAGATTATTCAGCTCCTGTCCAATTTAATGCGCCTTCATGCATAGTGTTGCCAACCACTACGGCAGCACACTTTGAACTGAAACCTGGAGTCATACAATTGTTGCCATCCTTTTATGGATTGGACAAGGAGGACCCATATCATCATGTGAAAGAATTCTTAGACATTTGCTCCACTTTTAAGTTCCAAAACTTCTCAGACGATTCAATCCGCCTACGTCTGTTTCCTTTTTCTTTGAAGGATAAGGCGAAAGCATGGTTGAATTCTCTAGAAGTTGGAACTATCACTACATGGGACCAACTGTCTAAGAAGTTCTTAAATAAGTTCTTCCCGTTCACAAAACCAATGCCCTCCGTAGAGAAATTACTAACTTCACACAAAAAGAGGGCGAGCACTTTCATGAATGTTGGGAAAGATGGAAGGACTTGCTTCTTAAATGTCCTCACCATGGTTTTGAGAAGTGGCAACAAGTGCAATACTTTTATGACTATCTGACACCCCGAACCGTCACATGGTTGATGCCACCAGTGGAGGGTCCTTCATGACCAAAAGCGATACCGAAGCATGGAAATTCTTTGAAACCTTGTGTGAAAACTCCCAAAGAATGGAACTATTCGGATAGAGGTGAAAGAAGTTCCCAACCACAAAAGAGAGGTGGTATATATGAGATAGAGTCGTGCCGAGTTGTGCGCCAAACTTGATAACCCGACAAAGAAAGTTGATGCTCGTATTAAATAATGGACCTCCACAAACAGCTCAAGTGGAGGCATGTGCCACATGTTCTAGTCCCGCCTTGCTTGTCCATCCGGGCAAAGATCCCCAACTTCTCTCAACAAGTTCATGCTATGAACACTTTTCAAAAACCTGGAATGATCCTTACTCGAACACATACAACCTGGGTGGGCTAGGCATCCAAATTTTTCTTGGGCAAAGGGACCACATCAAGGAGGACCATCCGAAATCCTCCCATGCAACCGCACCTCCAAGTTGGCAACAACAAATTCCACAATATCAACAATCGCTTACACAATCAAGGAACCCATCTCTTGAGGATACACTTCATCTTTTCATGCGAGTTCTCTCCAATTCCAAAAAGATACCCAACAAACCTTATCGGCCAACCAAAGAAAGCTTACATGCAAATGCACAATCCATTGCTAAGTGAAATACAAATGGGTCAACTAGTCGCCACATTGAGTGAGAGAGAGAAGGGCAGTTCCTAGCCAACCTCAAAGCTAACCCAAAGGGACAGTATGAGATTGGCTCTAATTCCAACCAAAGGCAATATCATGAGCAAGCCAAATCAATCATTACCCTTAGGTCAGGCAAGCAGATTGATAACAGAATAGAGATGCCTGGGGATGATTCAAATTCTAAAACAAAAGATCAAGATAAAGCAGAGAGTCACACCAATGCATCCAAAGTTCAAAAGCTCTCTGACTCTCCAGGAGCCACTAATGTGCCACCTTACGTGCCCAAAGCACATTTTCCTCAACGTCTGGCACCAATAAAGAAAAGAAATAATTTTGATGAAATCTTGGATGTGTTTCAAAAAGTGCAAGTCAACATCCCGTTGCTTGACGCTATTAAACAAGTCTCTGCTTACGCTAAGTTTCTGAAAGATTTATGCACTCAAAAGCGTGCAGGTAATGTTCATAAGAAAGTCTTCCTTGCAGAGTACTTTCACCAATGATTCAACATAACACTCCTCCTAAATTTAGGGATCCAGGAGCTCCCACCATTTCTTGCGGCATAGGAGATCATAAGATAGGGAAGGCATTACTTGATTTGGGGGCGAGCATTAATTTGTTACCTTATTCGGTTTATGAGCACTAGACTTGGTGAGTCAAACCGACTAAGGTAACATTACAACCGGCCGATAGATCTGTCAAGGTGCCCTGGTGTTATTGAAGACGTGTTAATCTAGGTTGATAAATTCTATTTTCCAAAGGATTTCATAGTTATAGATACTCACCGTCTGCAATCTTCATAGTCGATCCCAAATATCTTGGGTCGTCCATTTTTGGCCACATCTAATGCTATTATCAATTGCCGAAATGGAGTTATGAAATTGTCCTTTGGTAACATGAATATTAAACTCAATATTTTTAATGCAGGACAACAATCCGCAGATTTGGATGACATATTTGAAGTGGACATGATCGAGAGCCTTGTGCAGGACTCCTTCCGTACATCTTTTGAAGATCCTCTTGAGACCTGCTTAGCACAATCGGGCATGGATTTTGACATTGATAGTCCCATCCATGAAGTCAATGCATTGCTCGACTCTACTCCTATATTGGAGACTGAAAAATGGAGAGCGAAAGTTAAACCTCTTCATCCCTCTGAGACGCCTCCTGACAGCACAGTTTCGAACTCTGAGAAGACAAAGGCGAGTAGGCTGCTTAATTTTCTTAAAACATATAAGGTAGCAATTGAAAGGAAGATAGTGGAGATACAGGGAGTATGCCCCATAATATGCATGGATCATGCTGTGGAAATGTCGCGTGAACTGCAAGGGAAGCGTGATCCTCACATGGAAGAAGTCGTGCGAGCAGAAGTTCTTAAATTATTTGACGACAGTGTCAGTTACCTCCTTGCAGATAGCACAGCTCATGGGAACTCACATCACTTGTCTGGGATCGGTTAATCAAGGTATTAAGGTAATTTCTTTGGCGGACCCTGGTTATAAAGATTTTTTCATTCATGGTCCGTTCTTGTCTGGCTGAAGACATTAAACTTAGCGCTCCTGGGAGGCAACCTAGCCTTTTTATTTCTTTTCATTTTTCTAGTTAGTTAGTTCAATGTTTGTGGGTAACATTACTGCAAACCCTCACGAGACTACAACTCGTCCACTAGGGGTAACCTAGGGGTTTAAAGGCTTGTTGCATGCGCTAAATGCAATCGAGAGCACCTGCGAAAGTGGTATAGGTAGGATCTTCTTTTGTTTTCTTTTTGTTATTATTTTTTCTACTTCTTCTGTTGATTTCTCTCTTGTGCTAACTCGCTTGTACGTTGAAATTTTTTGAGAAAGCCTCTTGATTCTCCATCCAGGTACTATCTTTCCATCACTCCTCTTTTATTTTCGTTGTCCCATGTGCATTGCTTGCTTATTTCTTTTACATTGAGGACAATGTAGATTTTAGGTTGGGGGTGGGAGATTAGGTTACCTAATCAGTATTTTCTTGGTCTTGAGCAAAATTTGTGAAAATTTTAAAATTTTTTATGGAATTTCTATTAAATTCAAAGTGATTTTGAAGGATAGTTGTGATTTTAACATTATAAGATATGTGATGTTGGTAACTTATGACTCTTGGATTCGGCCATCTGCTTGATTTCACAGTCAATTTTGAATTGTTAATTCATGATTAGAAGTTGTAAACATTGATTGAGCCATGATTTCACATATCACATCTCACTTACACATTAAGTTTTCGGTTCGATAATTGAATGATTAACTTGGTAAAAAGAAGAATTAAAAGGCTAAGTCACATAATCTTCACCATAGGTTTGCTCCCTATAGGTGTAGATTTGATTCCCCATAATTGACATATGAAAAAAAAAAAGAAAAAAAAAAAGAGTTAGGCGACAAGTTTTCGCCATAGGTTTGCTCCCTATAGGTGAGGATTTGATTCCCCTCATTTGCGTTACTGCTCATAAAGAATATCTACGGCTGGTAAGATGAAAGTTAATCTGTGAGATAAGAGTTGGTTTCAAGTTTTGATTGTCACGAATTATTAATGATATCATGAAATTGACAATTGGATCTCTTACTGATTGTAAGTCGAGATTATACTTTACACTCGTGAAACTCAATGTTTAGGAATGTTCTAATTGATAGATTAATATTTTGAATTTGATTATGAAGTTTACTGTAAGCTTGATTCCAAGAGAAAATTTTCACACACCAATCATGAACCTTAGAATTTTCAGATCTCAGCTATCTGTTCATAAGTCACTTGAGTTTACAGGAATTGTCTTTTATTGCTGAAATTATTTTTCGCATGTTTTGCTCGGGACTAGCAAAATGCTGGTTGGGGGTTGTGATCAGGGTCGAATATTGCATCTCAGACCCCGATTATTGCCTGATTTTACAAACATGATAACGCTGAACTTCATATTTTAATCGTGTTTTTGTTATAGGATGGAATCAGGAGCGTTGATTGAAAATTAATGTTAAAAGCGTGGAATTGACATTCCGAAGTCACCAGAGCACGGGATGGACTCCAGAGAACCAATGGTGACGATTTTACACGCCTGGGATCGGAGGAAAGCAAGCCAAAGGGGCTCGAAAAGGGTCCAGAATGCAAGATCACATGTTTCCCGCCATCCGATCAACTCGAAACTTCATACATGTGATGGGGGCCATAAATTAACCGTACATATTAAATTTTAGCCATTGATGATCTCGGAAAGTGGTCCAACGGACAGATCAGTCCGTTAATCTCTAATTTGGGGTCCACCTGATATCTGGAATTGCTTAAACTTTGGTATGGATGGCGAAAATTACATGAGAAAGAGGATGGATGGTGTGGATTTCTCGTAAACATCACGGTAGGCTGTATGTACAGCGTATGTACACGGAGTACACGTGCGCCGGCCGTGCACCGCTACACCAAGACGGTCAGCGAGACGCTGACCCGCGCTTGCGTCTTCAAAACACGTTCCAGCGTCCGAAGCCGAACCGTCGGTCCTCAGGCCAGGGCCCCACACCGCCCAAATGAGTGATCCCGACCGTCCCATCCGCTTCCCGGGCGTTCATCACCACCGCCAGGTGGCAAAATTCCGAGACTATAGCAGAGGATGGTTTTACAACCGTTCAAACACAAACGGACGGTAAGTTCAAATCTCGGTGGACCACACCTAAATCAAACTAAAATGAGTATTCCCGACCGGTTTTCCGTCCTCCATCCAATGAACGGAGTGGATTTCCCAAAATAACTACAAAATGGGCCCCACCCGTCACCTGTACGGCCAATCCGAGCCGTCCATCGTGTAGAGGGCCGCGAGCACTACAAACCTATGCTGATATTCTACTCCCATGCGTACACACGTGTGCGGTACAGAGGCCACAAAGGGCTACCCTACCGACGTTCAACTGATCTTTTTGAGATCTCTTCTGTGGGCCACGCTAATGGACCTTCAAAACCACCCATTCTTGACTGAAATTTCATCCTGAATCCAATGGACGGGGTAGATTTTCCAAAAAATACCTCTGTGGGGCCCACCGATCACGGTTGTAAAAATCTATACTTCGAGTCCGTCTACGACTCTGCCACCGATTCCAGCCATCCAGCAGCTATAAAAGGGAAGTTTTGGACGTGAGAGAGGTGTTCAGAATCAGGGAATTTGAGATCCAGAGCCAGGGAGAGGAGAAAGAGAAGAAAGAGAAGGAGGAAGAGAGAGAGATCGATTGGTTTGGTGTTATGATTTTATGAATTTTATTTAATATTTTTTATGGATTTTATGGGTCACTAATCTCTCAGCTAGGGCTGAGATGAAACCCCTAATTTGATTAGCTCTTGTATTGGTTGATTTACTTTGACTATTAATTAATTTGTTTCTTTCTCTAAGTGGGCTTTACGGGTTTAAATTCCATACTTCTCCATCTATGAACTTGATCAAAGTATATAGATGGATGTTGTTTAGATGCTTATTACAGGTGCTTGGGTCTGATCAAGAACAGGTTTCCTATAGAGGAAGAAACAGGGTGCTTTAATGAATTGTACATACCATGTGCCCGACCAAGGACATGGGATGTATTGTTCATGGCATTGCTTAAAGGAATTAGACATTCTGTATGCCCGATTCAGGACACAGATTGTGCTTTCTCTGTATAAGGGGTATCAATCTAGATCAAGGTGAATCAACAGACAAAACAAGGGTTATGATAATTAGGGGTGGATTCGAAAGTCCTAGTGCTCTCTCTCTGATTGAATTTTCTTCCCTGTTCTTAATTGTTTTTTTTTTTTCATAGAATTGTGCTTAGTAGTTCATTCCATTAATTGTTGGATTAGTTAAGGAGAGTCATAGATTTGAATTGTGACGACCAGTCCTCGTGGGATTCGACCTCGATCTTACCGAGTTTATTACTACATCACAACCCTATACTTGGGGAGTGAACACTGAGAGCTGAGAATGGGGTACTACCAAGGCTATCGGTACTAGATTCGGCAATCGGGAATTTTATGAGCTCGATTTCTAGGTTTGGGCATGACATTTGTAGTAGTCAAGAATGGTCAACCAAATATGACAAGGATTTAAGTACTCACGTTTATAATCGGTTGTGTATCTAAGACAAAGAAGTCTACTGGATAGTAGAATCTATCAACTTGGATCAACACATCTTCTAGCACACCTCTTATTATCCTAGTCGAGCGGTTGGCCAATTTTAATGTTGTCTTGGTGGGTTTTAACTCACTAAGGCCCAATTGCTCATATACCGAGTATGGTATCAGATTAATACTTGGTCCCAAGGTCTAAAAGTAGTTTATCAACCCAGAAGTTTCCTATTAGATATGAGATCATAGGACTTTCAGGATTTTTATATTTTAGGGGAGCGTTTTGATTTATGATGACACTCACATGTTCAGTCAAGAAGGCTTTCTTGTGTACGTTCAGCTTTTGCTTTACCGTACATTTATCCCTTAAGAATTTAGCATAAGATTGGAATTGTGTAATCGCATCCAACAAGGGAATGTTGATCTTAACTTGCTAGAAAGCTTCTAAAATATCCTGATTTTCACTTGGCCGCTTTAATATAGTGAGACGTTGGGAAAACGGTGTCATAGGCCTATATTCCTGCACCGGCTCTATGTCATGTGAAGCACTGCTAGATTCACCATCATCCTTTGAGTCTTTGAACTCCTTAGATTTCTCAACCTTCTTAAGAATTTCCATTTCAATCTCTTTTCCACTTCTTAAGGTGGTGATGGATTTAACATGTTCCACATGTGGTGTTGAAGAGTTGAGATCACTTATCTCAAATTGTCCCTTAGGGTTAGGTTGAGGTTGGGCCGGAAAGGTCCCATTCTCCTTAACATTTATCGTGTCTCAATTCTGGCAACCGAAGTTCTGAGTTCCACTACCAAAAAATGGAGCAAAGGCTACGTACTATAGAAGTTTTTTGCTATGGATATAAACTGTAGTTAGTATGCAATAGATTTAATCTATAGCTAAAACCTACTACCCCCACTAGGACCTTTATTAGAGATTGACGGTTCCTAAGGGGCTCCATGAGGCCCATTGCAATATATGTATTTTATCTAAGTCACACATCCATTTTGACATCTGATTTCAAGGCATGAGCCCCAAAAAGTAGGCAAATCGAAGGTCCAAGTGGACCACATCGTAATAAACAATAGAAATTAAGTTTCTATCATTAATATGTTATGTGCTCCACTTATGAGTTCGATTTGACTCCTTTTTTGGATTAGCCCTAAAATGAGCTGTTTTAATGGATGGACGGAGTGGATAAACCACGTACATCAAGGTGGGCCCCACGAGCCCCTTAATAGCACCGTTCGTGCTCCCTTTCCCTATCTCATTTTCCCAAAAAAAACCCAAATAGGGCCCTCTCGCTCGTCGGCTCACTCTCCCTCTCCCCCTCCCTCTCCCCCAAACAAACTCTCTCTCTCTCTCTCTCTCTCTCTCTCTCTCTCTCTCTCTCTCTCGCCCTCACCCTCATCCTCCCTCACCCTCACCCTCGACTTCTCACTCTCCCTCTCCCTCTCTCGATCTCCTCTCTCTCTCTCTCTCTCTCTCACACTCACACACACTCACACACACTCTCTCTCTCTCTCTCTCACACACACACTCTCTCTCTCTCTCTCTCTCTCTCTCTCTCTCTCTCTCTCTCTCCTCCCTCTCCCTCTCTCCCTCTTTCTCAATCTCACTGCAAGGGTTGATAGAGGGGTTTGTTCCCCAAATCCAGCAATATATCTTTCTGACGATTGTCCATTAAGTCAGCAACTCATCGTTAGTATCTCTCTCTCTCTCTTTTTCTCTCAAACATTGAATTAGGGTTTTGCATATGTAATCAATTATTAGACATTTTTGTTTATTAAACTTATGTAATTAGAGATTTTGTTTTCCGATTTGATGATCAAATTAAGTTTGTTTTTCATCCTGATGAAATTGGTAACTTGGCCATGTTTTGAGTTGGGCATTTTTTTTTCCTTTTCAAATATTCTAGCAAGGTTTGTACAGTACAAGTGAATGAGATCCAAACCCATTATTGGTTCAATCTGGGCCTACCTATAGTGGACATGATATACCCCTGATTGGGGTTGATCCTAACTGATGATTGGGGGACTATTGAGAATTCATCATTGGGCATAATGGATGAACAATTTGGATCCCTTACATGTGTGCTATGCATAAGGATATCAATAGCTTGTTAAATAACCTTGGCCTAATTTCAATTCAATGCCGAATGGAATTTTGCCCCATTTTATATAAACCAAAATCGACACTTGATGGAGTGAACCGACTCTCAGTTTCTGCCAAATAGCACCACCTATCCTATAGCCTGCTAACTTCAGGGAAGCCTTGTATGATTATTAGTGACCTATCATACCTGTTGGACACAGGTTTTCATCATCCTGCTTCTACTTATGCTTTCAAAGCTAAACATAATGAAAATTTTGATTATTATAAATTCTATTTTTTAATTTCTGAGGTAGAGATGGAAATATATGATTTTATAATTTATTTATTTTTTTGCATTTTCTACATCATTTTGGTTATTTTGATTTTGTAATTTCTTTTCTTGCAATTTCTATATACATTTGGGGCTCACCATTCACCTATGAGAGTAGATGAAAGTGGAGCCCACTCACTCATCCACATTGTCATCACTCTTTTATATTATTCTCCACCCATATAGTACGATTGGTGGTTTTGACCCAACCAGAGAAAATGGTTGATGGTGGAGATGAAAATGACATTGGCTTTGGGTAGTTGGAAATTGAAATTGTTTTGTTAAAAGATTAGAAGATAAATCTAAAGCTCTCTTCTATGCTCCTTTTGATATTCTCTTTTACTATTGCATGCATATGAGAAATATTTCTAAAATAAAACATTTTAAGATCCCTTTCCTATAAAAAATGGGCAACTATATGTCAGTCATTTTCCATCATAAACTAACATGGGATCTATGAAAATTGATGGTTGATCTTCTCTCAATCTTGTTGGTTTGTGATTATTGTGGTAATATTCTTTATTTTTGCACTTTACTTAAAAGAATTGTAATTTGGAATACAAAACAAGCACAAAAACTCTCATTGACAATGGAATAAGTTTTCAAAAAGAATAAAGTGTGGAAACTACATTAGCTTCTTATTGCAAAAAGGACAAAAGGCTATTTAAAGTTTGGTCCGATTGTGAAAATGTTCTCACCTAAAAATCAGGTCGGTCTGCTAATCAGGTGGACCATAACATTTTTAGAAGACAAACAACTTAAAATGGTTCAACCAAATTTTTTGGAGCTACCCATTTGTTTTCTAGACTATATGACCACTTAATTGGTGTATCGATCAGATACTTAGGTTAAAGCATTGTGGGACCCAATAATGGATGGTCTAGATATTATGTCTATGTGCCATCCAGACACTATGTTGACTCATGTGCATGAGCTACCTCTAAATTTAAATTGATATCATATTTGAATGGTTTAGAGATAGGATTTTGTTTGGTTCCTTGAAATGTTTAGGTTCTTTGCCATTGTGGGATGGAGCACAAATATCTTATGACCATCATAAATGCTTTTCACGTGAATAGGCCAGAAATATGCCATGTGATGTTTGTTTTGGATGTCATGCACACTCGAGTCATATAAAATTTGGTGAAATTTGTGTGACTAAGACCACCTAAATGGAAAAATCGGGCAACATATTCCCTAATTGGTTTGACTCATTTCAAGATGAAGTTGATCAAACCATACAATTCAACCTGACATGGACCGAGTCAGGAAGAGTTTCACAAAGCAACTTATGATACTCATCGGAAGCATATAAATATGAGGATGGTTTTTCCAAAGCCCATTTTCACTCTTTTTTTTTTTCTTGTTTCTAACGTTTGATAGGGGAACACTACTTGTTTTAAGATAAATGCTTTAAAATCTTTGGATTTTTCTACTAAAATTTTACATATAAAGTACCATTATGATTTCTCATCCTTGAGATAAGATTTCAAAACTTTTTAGTGTTTTATCTGGTTTCCACTGAATATCATAGATGCATGTGTTTAGAATTAGATCCGTGAATGGGTGAATGATATTTATTTATTTATTTTGGTAAGGTGCAGGTTCAAAATGGACCCTTGGGTTAATCGAAATTTGGCTGTAATGGATAGGGAGTGGATGACACTAAGTTTCCCGGACCCACGTTTTATTTCTGGAATGAGAAGTTTTTTAAAGTTTAAACGAGAACACCTTCCTAGTAGAGAAACCATTCTCTGTCCATGCACCACTTGCAGATATGTACGTTTACTGATTTCTTATGATGATTTGAAAATACATCTAATGAAAAATGGATTCGACCCAAGATATAGGGTTTAGAACATGCATGGTGAGCATATATCACCTGAGTGTACTGAAGGTACATCAAGTTCCCAACAATATCATAGTGTCCCAGACTTAAATGAGGTTCACAACACGATCATTCAAAAACGTAGTCGTAACAACCTATATGAAGTTGTTTAGGATAAGCCTGTAACGCCCTGAATTTTGAGGGTCGAGCAAAGCTCAACTCCCGAGATCCGTTGCATCATTTATGTAACATAAATAATGATGATTAAATGTTATCCATATTAGTGCATTAAACATGAATGGGACTACATTAAAACAGCATATCATACTCCAAAGACAATTTAAATTAAGCAAGTGGAAGACTGTGATAGATATAAAAAAATATGTAAGTGTTTATCGATCCCCAGAGTATGAGTATGTCACCAAGCTAAATAATTACATGTATAGTTCCAAAATTTACAAAAGGACAAAGTGTAATGTCCATCTAATCCATATCCTTGTAATCTCGGTGACGAAACTCTAAGTCTACATAGACCCGCCTAAAAGTTACGTGTAGGAGAACTCCTCCTCCTCGTCATAGAAGTTCGGCTCCGTCGCATAAGCCTCGCCATCATCTGCAGCTAAAACAGAGTCTGGTTGGTGTTTTAAAATACTGTCCTAGAGTGGGAGTGAGTGATCAACTCAATGGAGCTATAAGGCAAAGGTTAACATGTTATCAATTCAGTCAAGCAGTAATGATAAAGTAGCACAATAGTCATGTCCTAAGTACTCTTGTTAATGCATGAATGATATACTGTAATGATGCATGCCCTCACCTACACTCCCTCAGCGACATTATCTCGCGATCGCACATGGCAAACTCCCTAAATGTGCGCTTCCTCACCAAAGCACATGCAATGCGGTGCATGATCGTGTTAGCCAAGTTCTTATTTAGGCTTATTCATACAGCAGATTTGGAAAGCTAAGGTACCTCCCTTTATATCATTTACCCAAGCAAGGATCCATCTAGGGTCGTCAATCCTAGTTAATCACATACGATAGGAAAGTTGTAGGGCATCACCCCTAATGAAAACAGTAGATACGCAAGTTTAAGAGTTTACACTCGAGGTCGCTATGGGAGGCTCGTAACCTTGGCATAGGTCTAATTTATACTCAAGGTTACTATGAGAGGCTCGTCACTTGATCGTAGGCCAACAGCTTGAATACAGTGTCCCATACCACTGCATTCAGCTCACGAGTTTGGGTTACTCACTGGTCACTACGGGGAGGCTCGTCACCCTAGCGTAGGTGACAGCTTAATCACGGTGTCCTATACCACCATGCCCAGCTCATAAGTCTTAGTGGATCGTGGTACTAAGGTTAAAACGGGCTTTACATTGGTAAGTGGTACCTTAGATTCAAGCAGTAGCGTCCATACATGGTAAACACACGTTTGGCCAATCGGGTTACTTAACAAGCTCGATTGATACGAGCACATGCTAAATTAATTGACATGGAGCACATACACACTCCTTGTGGCCTAACCACTATCAATAATCACTGTACAACTCGAATTCATCGAACGTATCTGTTGTGGCGAGACTAGTTCGGTCACTCAATCAGAAACCGTTACCGATTGCCTGCACCACGTAGTAGTCCCAATCACACTCAAAGGCAATAGAAAATCACATGCGATAGTCATAACTAGATTGAATAAATAATTCAAACACTACAATTATTTGAGCATTTTATAAAACACATAATGAACATATTATCATACACATGTATTTCACACGTAAATTACATATTTGAATTTAAGTTACATGAAGGAATTTATAGATATACCTAAGGTAGTTGATAATCTGATCTCAACACCCTTAGTGAGTACAATTCATCAAACACTCACTCATTCAGACATTTTATCAAACACTTAGACTGCACATTTCAACATACATGAAGTAAATTAGTTATAACGTATATTAGGGCAAATCCTTTCACAAAGGAGTTGTCATACATATAACAATCACATATTCTAAGTTAATAGTCATGGCAAGCACAAATCATAATTTCATTTTCATTCACACATTTCAACAAACACATGGAATGCACTATATTTTCAACATTGTTCATATATATGTGGTATATGGAAAACATCGTATCTAAGTGCTTGTGGCAGCAATCAAGTTTGTATAAATCATTAACTAACATTGAAAGCCTTGAAAACCATAACCTAAACATTTATAGTCCGCACCTTTCGTCAGTATACTCATATCGAACTCAGTTCGAATCCTACATCTCCGTTTACAGTACAACGGCTACCTAAATCATGAAATAGGTTAGCTATTTCACTGATTCCAATTTGGATTTCTAAAATGGATTAGGATTAAGATATCTTACCCAAATCGAAGTTGGAATCGACGGTGTAGCGAAACAGGAGAGATTATTCGGTACGTGGAGTGGTGGGAGTGAATCTCAGCAACGATCTACTGATCTCTCACTCTTCTTCTCACTCTTTTCTCCTCTTTTCTCTCTTCTCTCTCCTAAGGTTAGAGAAATTCGTATGGAATGAGAGAGGGGTGGGTTAAGGGCTTTAAATAGGCCCAGAAGTGATGTCAATGGCCCCAGGGCCATGGTATACTTAGGGAATAGCCAAAAGGTGCCTGTTTTTGACAAGCGGGGCCCTTAGGAAGGTTCATTTCTCACTTAAGTCGTGGAGCAAGTTCCCTGACAATGGATCTACACCAGGACTATGTTTATGGTGCGATCTGACAAACTGATCGACCGAGAAGGACCTACATCAGATCAACAATCGTCGTTACTCGTTCGAGGCCATAAGTATACTGACATGTGCAGGGAAATTTCCCTGATCAATAGGTATAGTTTGGTCAGAAATTTACGGTCTAAAGTCCTCAATATCGCCTGCAAGCGAATGGCCCAATTCACTTAAGTTTGAGTTTATTTTCTAAAGATATTCGCATTTCTCACACACTTCGCTCCGGGCTCAAGTTGTGCATTTCCGGATACTATTCGGGCTCGATTCCCACGATGGTTGTCAAGCCCAGTAAGGTGGTCATAACCTTATAGTTTCACGGTCATTAGACTTTCGACGCGCGGTCTAGGTCTAATATGGAGTTTCATTATGCTCCCGAGAGTAGCTGGGTTTAGAAATTACTCCTAAGTTTTTAGGTAATGTTGAGTTAGCGATTCTAATAGTTTTGAGTCTTACAGTTCCTATAGAAAGTGGTTCAAGCTAATTCACTAATTAATTTAGTTTAGTACTTAATTAATTTTCGTCTAATTTCTACAAAATTCAATCCTTAGTGATTTTTGCCTGCGGTGGTACTCGGGTCTTTGTACGGATTTTTCTGAGATGTTACAGAGCTGAACGTGACCTTTGTAGTCAAAGGAATCTTTGGAGAAAAATGAAACTAATGAGTTTGGAGCAAATCTACAAGGCACAATGATTAAGTTGTACCCTAGGGCCCAGGATTTCACTGTGCTGACTTTCATTGTACAGCTTTTCAAATGAAGGGTGAACCATGGATGGAGTGAAAAAAGATTTATAGAGCTCCTTCAACTACTAAAGAAGACGTTACCTTCCCATAACCAGGCCCCAACTAATGCTTACCAAGCAAAGAAGTTCATTACAAAGTTGGGTCTTGATTATGAGAAGATCCGTGCTTGTCCAAATGAATGCATCTTATACTAAAGAGAGTACGAGAAGAAAACCAATTATCCAAATTATAAAACTTCTATGTATAAGACAGAAATAGATTATGAGAGAAAATAATCTCAAGTACCTGCCAAGGTGTTAAGCTATTTTTTATTAACACCAAGGCTACAAAGAATGTTCAATATGCCATGGTTGGGAAATAAATGTCCTGGCACTCAACCAGGAAATTGTAACATGAAAAGATGGAGCATCTAACTGATTCTATTGCATGGAGGAATCTCGATGATAAGCATACAGATTTTTCAACTGAGCCTCACAATGTTTGATTAGGTCTAGCCACAGATAGGTTTAACCCCTTTGTGGCTTTCAGTATGGCGTATAGTTCATGGCCCGTTATGTGTGTGACATACAACCTTCCAACAAGGCTTTGTATGAAACCTCAGTTTACTATGTTGACTTTGCTCATTGAGGGACCGCAACAACCAAGAAAAGATATTGACATTTATTTACAGCCATTGATTGATGAACTGCAAGACTTATGGCAAAAAGGGGTTGTGACATTCGACGCATACAATGAAAATAAATTCAACATGCGTACCATTTTATTCTAGACAATCCATGACTTTCTAGAATATGGTAATGTTCTGATAGTAGGACCAATGGTAAGTATGGTTGTACTGTATGTGGTCTTAACACAGATTCATTGAGACTCCGGTATAGAAAAAAAAAACATGTTTATATGGGCCACAGATAGTGGTTTCCAATGTTAGACCAGGTTAGGAAGGACACGAATGCTAACACATTCAATAAGAAGGTGGAGATGAGACATCAACCGATCCTTCTGGACAAAATTGAGGTCAAAAGATAAACTGCGAACCTCAATATGCAGTGGAAGAAGACAAGGAAGAGGTATATAAAAGGGTATAGATGGAGGCCGACAGGAGATAGCAGATGATGTTGAATCACCATGGCTCTGCAAACGGTCTATATCATTTGATCTGGAGTATTGAAAGGATATTCTCATGCATCACAACCTTAACGTTATGCATATTGAGAAAAATATTTGTGAAATCATTGTTACTTTGATGTTGAACAAGCCTGACAAAACTAAGGATGATGCTAATGCGCTCAGAGACTTGAAACAATTGGGAATTAATAAGCGTCTATGGCTGAAAAAGAGCAATGGCAAGGTGATTCAGAAACAAGGTCCTTTCTGTCTTCAAAAAGAAGAGAAAAAACTTTTCATCCAAACTTTGCATGAGTTGCATGTTCTGATTAGTTTTATTGGGAATTGGAAGACCATCCTAACGGAAGATTGCATAGATTTAAAGGGAATGAAGCCTCATTCCTACCATGTGTTGATGTAACATTTGCTTCATGCTGTCATCAACATACATTTAGAGATAAGGTCATTTGTCCGGTAATTACAAGCTTTTGTACCTTCTTCAATGCCCTGTGCTCAACAACCATAGACCTTCAAACGCTCATCACTCTCGAGAAGGGCATTGCTATGACATTATGTTAGCTTGAGATTATATGCCCCCCATTAATATATGTCATGATGATGCATTTGTCGATTCACTTGGCTTACGAGGCTCGCATATGTGATCCTGTATATTATCAATGGATGGATCCATTTGAAAGGTACAGTATGTGCTTAGAATGAATAAATTGGTAGAACATCTATTGTTGCATGTATACGTAATGTGTCATTATCTCTGTCAGGTTCATGAAGACATTCAAGGCCTATGTCTATAACAAGACACGACCTGACGGTTGCATTGCAGAACAATACATCCAAGAGGAGACAATTATATACTGCAACCAATACAGAGGAAAATAAAGAACAAGCCTCTTAGAAAAGCTGAAAAAATAGCTTGACGGAGTCATTCCAAGACTATAGAAGTTGCAAAATATCATTAATGATGACCCTAATGATGAAGATGTTGGTTTAATAGGTTCGGGTCAAAGTGTCATCCTAGTGGGTATCAAATATGAACAAGTTCACACCTGGGTACTGAAGGGTCATCCCAGCTACGATGCGTGGGAAGGGTATGTACAATTAGCTCATATGTATATATCTTCCTTACTTTATGCAATTTTAATATAACAATGATATCGAATTACGCACATGAAGCACAAAGATTTCTTGTAACAATGTTACAAGAGGACCAATAAGGTGCCTGGCAAGGACCTCAAGCTTTTATTATGTAATACAATAAGTATTGTATTAATGGTTTCCTCTTGGATATATGTATCATGATCAAACCGTTCAAAACATGGGTTTGATTGTAAATGGGTCAAGGCTAAAAAGTTCATGTAAAAGAAGGATGATCATTACGATTAGATTGGCGGCCAGTAAACAATAATTAAAATGAAATAGTCAACGGTCCAAATGCAATGAGTAGATTTGTCCAAGGTCAGGTTTGTTCAATCAATCTGATTGTAGGTTCATACCCCATATACAATGGAGTCCACATTTCAATTTTCAATGCTTGTCTCTTGATCTTTACACACACATCTCTCTTTGTGAATAAAGATATTTGTGAAGGTTGAGAAAATCAACACGATCAGAGCAGAGAGCTCGAACACAACCAATGACATTAAAGCTAAAATTCAAGATATGGATAGCATTGCAACTAATGTCTAGGAGACTTTCTTATCCAGAAACAACCTCAAGGATATCCATACAATGGTTAAATATGGATCCCAAGATGCCACGACCCTCAACTTACTAGTCCATTCAGGAGTTAAAATGCAAATTAATATCAAGATTCCTCTAATGAAGACAACGATTATGCTAGAAGTGAAGAATTACGACACTATCTACAATGTTAATGCCCGAGTTGAGGAGAAGGAGCCAATCCCACCTGACAGACAAACCCTCATCTATGCTGGAAAACTGCTCAAGGATAGCCAGTCATTTGTAACGCCCTGAGTTTTCGGAACTCGAGGATATGACTCATTCTCCAAAAACCCCGGTGTTAACCTTTAAAGCTAGTCGAATTCAAGTATTTTCTTTTTCTTTTTCATTCAAAGTTAGCAGTTTAGTGGAAGATGGACAAATCAAACATAAAGGAAAATTTTGCACTTACATTCAGAATATACGAGCAGCTGCCCATAACAATTTATATAAACCAATGTCTCTATATTAACAAATACAAGGATTACACAATTTACACATGAGAAATAATAAAATGCATATAAACTTGGGACACAAAACCGCGCAGCTTCTCTTGGCAATTATAGTCATGTATCCCTGATAATTGTACCCTATTCTTTACCAATTTAGACAATATCTTTTAAGCCACCTATACTACCTGTACGGTTATATATTCGATGAATGAGTGGTCGGATCAGTGTGAATTTTCCTCAAGATTACACACCGCTGCATTAGGTAAGCATAGTTATAAATAAAAAGTATTCAAACCAATACACGATGCAGTCTTATTAAATACATGGATGCGTGACTACACATCAACTGGGGATGCTCATCCAATTGGCTTTTGGGCAAAACCCATGCATGTGGCTGGTCACCAGCAAAAGTACATCGTACATGCATAGTGCTAAACTCACCGAACGTGAGTCGATAGTCGATAGTCTGGAAGCTAGCAAAACGATACCATGACTAAGGGCATATGCTACAACATCCAGAATTAGCCACCAGTCATCGCCCGTAATCTATGAATGCATGATTAGTCAAACCATTATTATTTTAATTACAACCAGGCAATTTAAGAAAGCTTAAAGGTCACTACAAGGGGTTCATCACCGAGCGTAAACCGACAGCTCGGGCATAGTGTCCCATTCCACCATCCCCGGCTCATGAGACCTCCACCTCATGATGTTTAATGGAAGCCCATCAACTAGTGGTCGATCATAATTCAATATATGGGACTTACCATAGCATGGTTGCACAGAAATAATACATCGAGCCCACATAGGGCAAATATAAAAATAAAGCCACATAGGGAATATATCAAAACTAAGTCACATAGGTCAAATATCAATTGAAGCTGCATAGGGCAAATATCAAAATTATGCAATAAAATATCATCATAAAAAACCACTTAAACACGACAACCCATGGATGGTATGCCTACTTCAATATTCACATCATTCAAGTAACCACTAGATCGAGGGCCTGTTATAAACACAATTAATCAAGTTACATCCCAAGTATAGGTGTACATTTATAAGTGGGGTTTCCCACTATTTAATGTACTAGTTTAAGTTCCATAATCAATCCACATGTAATCCACAAGCATGAAAAAATATGCAGGATAAATATTGAGCGTGTGATCTAGCATTCAATTCAAACAATTAGCACATGTAATTATAAAATAAAGATATCAATTATCAACCGAAATTAAAATAAAAACTATCACTTAAGTTAACGGGAAAATGGAAAACTCAAGGGGAAGAAATCATCACCTTACAAGTCGATTTACCAACTAATGTCGCTACGAAGTGTGCATGCCCTTAACATCGAGTCCTACCATGAACTATGAAATTTGTATGGTTAGATCCAAGTTTTACGCACTATTTTTAGTTAAAGTTCTAATCTAAGGTTTGGATCTCTTAGGTTTAAGGTTTCACCCTAGAGTCTAGGTCTAGGCTTAGATCTTAGGATTTGAACTCTAGCTGATGTACAATTAATTACAATGTTAATTTAATAATTATAAGATAATTATTAACATTAATGATATAATTAATATTAGCTAATATGGAAATCATAATCATTATGATGGTGATAACTAGTACAGTCGACTGTCGATAATAATATTTAAGAATAGTAAATAAAATGTTAATGCCTAAGACTGCTATGAGTAATTAGCTTACGACCAATCATGCTTAATAGTCGCAATACTCATGGTAATACAAATGATAATAATAAACCAAAATAATCTACTTTGGGGAGGAAAGTTGACTTACGTTAGTCGATCCAATAGCTCGAATTGGTGTCCTTTAATGTGGCTTGGAGACGAACCTCACCTCTTGACTCGAACCAAACTCAACAACAACTCACCTCCACACTCTTCTTTTCCCTTCTTTTCTCTCTTCTTCTCTAATCATCCAGCTACCCAACTGGTGACCCAAACCCAACTCAAACTCAGTGTGTTAAGTCTACATGACCCGACAACAACCCATGACCCAAGCTCCCTCTCTCTCTCTCTCTCTCTCTCTCTCTCTCTCTCTCTCTCTCTCTCTCTCTCTCTCTCACCACCTCTGGCATGTCCAACGAGGTTAGTAGGTCCAAAACTCACCCAACAACTTGCCCCAATTCAAGCACAATGAGTCAGCAGCGAGTCGACGGTTTAGCTCGGTCTCAAACTAAGCCAACTCAGTGACTCTCCCTCCACCTTATTCTCTTCTTCTTCTACCTCTTTTCTTCCTGCTTCTCTTCACTCCCTAGACTTCCCAAAAGTATGGACTTGACTAGACCTGACGACTCAATCAAGTCAAGTCCAGTTGACTCAGTAGCGAGTGCAATGCAACCCACGCTCGCACTCGCTCTCTCCATCTTCTTCTTCTCTTTCTTCTCTTTTCTTTCCATTTTTTACCACGTCCCGACAGTGTCTATCCATGACCAGACCTGTCTATCTCAAACTTGGACGAGACCCGACTCAAGCGCGAGTGCAACAGTCGACTTGCATCACTGTTTCCTCTGCTCTTCCCTCACCATCTACTCCTTTCTCCTCCTTCCATCCAATTCCAATCCAAGGGTGAACCGGCTTGGAATTGCAGTAATTCAGTGAGCCGAAACAACGATCATGCATGGAGTTTTGGCTAGAAAGAGGAAGTGGGTGGTAATGGCGGATTGCAAATGGGGGCTTATTTCTTCAAAACGCCAATGTTAGGTAGTCAAGACCTATCCAAGGAAGCTCATGGATGCTTGGAATCGAAGCTCTCAAGGGGTTTCTTCGGAGGGTTTCGAGGTGGGAGATTTTGGATAGCTTCCTCTCGAGCAACCATAAGAGAGAGAGAGAGAGAGAGAGAGAGAGAGAGAGAGCTGTTGTTCGATCCTCCTCTCCTTATAAAGAACTCAAGCTCTCCTGAGCTGTAGGATCAGATTCAAATGGCCAGGATTGATCAAGTTTACAACCGTTCCAAGTACATGTGGTAAAGTAAAGAAACCGGCTGCTGGTTTCTTTCTCTAGTATTAAGGGAGCCCTAAACCGTGCTGCCTTAAATGGAGGGTTGAGATTCTCCATAAATGGATGGCTGGGATTAAAGAAGACGTGCACATGCGAATTGCCAGCCTGTTGGTAAAACAGTTTCTGTTTTAGGAAACTTCCATCCGCCAGCCTGTCTTGCTCTGGGAACGGTGTTCTCATGCGCGAGCATGCTCGTGCAAGGTCTACAGTGTTTTGGTCAAACGGGGACCCTTTACCAGTTAAACGGCTTGGATCTTGGATCGGGGTGCCAGAGATGGGCCACGATCAGGAGCAACGGATGACTGTCTGGTCACTGGCGAAAAACGTGAAAGGAAGAGGGAGTTTTCCCTCTTTAGTGCGGGTCAAACCCGGTTTGACCAAGTCCTACGGTCCGTTGCACAGTGAGTGCACCACCCCTGGTGCACATGCAACACCTGTGTGGGGTCCACCGTGATGTAATTTCTACATCTACTCCATCCATTCACTCTAGAGGTCCCCATAAGGGTCTCTAACCAAGGACTAGACAAATCTAAAGCTTAGGTGGGCCTTATTTTATGGTTTTGCATTTTGTATGGTGATACATGTCAATTCAATGGTTAGATCATGTCTAGACTTGATCATTAGTGATTCTTAGGATTTCTAGCTCTACTTAAATGAAGATCCTTAGTAGATTTAGTGGTCTAAGGGCCCAATTGTAATGATTATGGGATGGATTTGACTCAAATCTCTAGCTTAGTGTTTTATGATTATTGGAAGGCATCTAGCTGACCATAACTGTCAATTTAATGGTCGAGTCAATTCCCTGTCCACTCTTTGATGTCTACAGGTTATATAGATAGACTTTAACTGTGGCTTTCACAATTTAGTGTCCATGTCATGTAACAGATTGTCAAATCACCCCATAATAAGTTGTGGATCTAATAAATGGTGGATCTCATAATTTTGGGGTCCAAATTCTAAGATGGACGATTGGATTTTTAACTATCAAGGGAATTAATATCCTGAAGTAAGTTTTTATAATTACGTGATGGTCCATCTTAAGGATCGATCGAATGGAAAGCTTAATTTATGGGTGAATCCCACTCTCAATGGTCTGATGACTTAATATATGAATGACGATTACACTAGACGGTCAAGATGGATAGATTGTGGGCCACTAGATAATGATGTATAATGTAAGTCACATGTGTTCTAACACACATGTAAACTATTTTAGATCTTCATGGTAACACCCGAGTACTGAAAAGTACGGGGTGTTACATCATTGGCCTCTTACAACATCCAAAATGGAGCCACTCTTCATGCAAATATTGTAAGTAGGAAAACATGAGATGCTATCAAACTTGAAGTGAAAGTTTGGTACTCCATCCGAGACATCAAAACAACAATTAAGAGCTTGTTAGGGCCTCACAACACTGATAAATGCATATATATGTTGGAAAGCTACTTGACGATGATCCAACCTTAGCTGATTATGGCATCAAGAGTGATTCTATTCTTCAATTATGACCTTATGAGATGCAGATATTTGTTAAGACACCAGCTGGAAGGACTATGTAAGACCCGTATCCTAGTCCATACCGTTCCGTAGGCTTCCACGGTCCTCTCGGTCAAATTCCGGTAACCCTCGACCTATATCCAACGTTTATGCACAATCCTAAGCCGAGTCCTGCATACCGAAGCCAGCTCGACCCGAAACTTGTACCCTAGCGACCGTGCCGTTGCCGTGGTTCCAATGCTGCAACTCGCGCACTGATCCGATACCTGGGCCAGGAGATGTGGGCTCGCGTTCATTTCGAAGAAACGCCGCACGTTGCAAGTTACGAGAGAATCTCTACAACATGTCCCATCAATCAAGTCAAGTACACCCTCCATACCTCAATGCCACCTCACCCTATCCTAAGTACAAGCACCCATTCCCTCTTTTCCCCAAGTCAACTCCCTCTCTCCCCACCCATTCCTCTTTTACACAATTTTCAACTAAACCCATACATTTCCATCCCCATTCCTTATAACACCCATCCCACCATTCCTTATCAGTCTATCATTCCTCACTCTCTCATTCTCTAACAATTCTCTAACTCCCAAGAGCAAACACCCAACGTCCAAACTCTCTCCCAAATCCAAGAGTGTGGCCCATTTTCATATCCTCTCATCTCCCATCTTAACCATTCATTCATCATCAACCTCCATTAAAATTGAAGGCAAGGAGTAGAGGAGTTCAAGGAGCTAAGAAAGAAGGTCGATAGGTGGGTGATCCACCATTAAATTTCAAATTTTAGGGCCCACTTATTGTGGGACCCACTTGATGTATGCATTATATAAGTGAGGGGCCCATAGTGGTGGGGTCCCTCCATCTCACCGTTTCTCTCTCTCCCTCTCTCTCTCTCTCTCTCTTCCCCTTATGATGGAGTGGGCCCACCAATATGTGTTATATTTACTCCGTCCATTAGACGGTATAGCCCACCACATTTTATGAGAGATCCACACCGTCCACTGTTGGGATGGTGGGAAGTCCCACCCGCTGGACCTGGTTCCATAACATTATATATTATATATGTTACATATATTATAATATTTTATATTACATAACATTAGGGTGGGCCACTTCCACGTGCGACCCACCTTTAACCCATGTGAATATGCACCGTCCAGATGGGTCTGGATGGTGGATCTCAACAGCCTCCTGCCATGTTACATGTAATGTATTTTTACATAATATATAATATTATACAATATATTATATTATATTAAAATATAAGTTGTGTGGGCCACTCCCATGTGGGACCCATGTGGATCTGCACTGTCCAGATGGATCTGGGCAGCCACTCCCCCTTAGATATATATATATATATATATATATTATGTTATATTATATTTTAGTATATAATATATTATATTATATAATATGATGTATTATGGTGGGCCCCACATGGGACCCACTAGATGTATATTTATTTACACACACACACACATATATATATATATATATATATGTTGCGGTGGGGCCACATCCACGTGGGAGCCCACCTTGCAGCAAATATTTAAACCATCCATCCCTTTTACGTGTCGGGCCTTGTATATGGACCCCACACTGATGTATGTGTTACATCTGATCCGTCCATCCATTTAGCAAGCTCGTTTCAAGGCTTGAGACTAAAAATAAGACAGATCCAGTTATCAGGTGGACCACACTACAACAAACAGTGGGTTTGAACGTCTACCATTGAAACCCCTTTTTGGGATTACAGAAGTCATGAATCAATATGATATTTATTTTTCCTCTAAGATCAGGTCTTTGTGACCTTATGAATAGACTGAATGGGAAATAAATGCTTTGGTGGGCCCGCTGAAAATTTAATTGTGGAAATTATTATCACCACTGCCAATTGTGGTATGGTCCAAATGATCTTTTGATCTGATTCATTGTTTGGATAATGCTCTAAAAAATGATCTTTATAAATGGATGAATGGTACGGCCCAAGTGGTGTAGCCTACATGTTGTATTTGAGAGGCCTAAATGACATATTCGAGGCCCATGGTTTGAGGCCCATTGTGATGTATTTGGAGCCCATGGGTAAATGCCCATAGTGATGTGTATTAGGCCCACTTATATTAGCCCATTTGAATCAGCCCATTTGATCGGCCCATTTGATTCGCCTCATTTAATTGGCCCAATTGAATCAGGCCATTTGTACCAGCCATTTGATTCGGCCCATTTAATTAGCCCATTTGACTGCCCATTCGATTCAGCCCATTTAATCGGCCCATTTGATTTGGCTCAATTAATCGGCCCATTTGATTCGGCCCATTTGTACTGGCCCATTTGATTCGGCCCATTTGATGCAATTGAGGCCCATAATGATGCATATTAGGCCCTTGTATGAGACCGTGGGCCCATTATATGATTGGCCCTATGAGCGTCATTCCCTGGGAGTAATGTTAGTTAAATGACCACATTGATGGCAATGATGGTTGAACTCCCACATTGTGACCTTCCTTTAGGCCTTGTTAGGATCATTCTCATGATTCTTTAATAGGTTAACCTAAACACTTGGGCCCCATTGATTTTAATTGATCCATCATCGGTCGTCCATCTATGGACCTTGCCTTGCGTCGAGGTTGATTATCGATGTTGATTATCAGTGCAGATTGCCGATACTGACTACCATTACCAATTATAACTTTGTGATAGCATAGTATCATGATACATGCCCATACACATCATCTGTATGTTTGTTATGAGATGTGATTGGTCATTGTATATGCCATAGTGTAGGTAGTTTTTGGGACTCCCTGATGGGCAGAGTTACCCCACATGAGCGCACGGTATGCACAGGATTGATGCATGATTAGACTGTATGACTCATGTACATTTTCATTTGTGTGATTTTGATTACTGTGTGCCCTAGCGACATCAGAGCTGTGGCCGGATTGGATACTGAAAATACTGTTTTTAGCATCGGGGCGCCATAGATGTCCCTGGGTAAAAATCTTCAAACCCGATAGTACCAGAAGATGACTCCAACGTCAAGACCGAGTGGATACATGAGCACACAAAGGCCAAATACCAGGAGGCCGCGTCTCCTACTATATCGTGGTCGATTGGAAAGGGGTGTGGCCTTACCCGCCCAAGCGTAAGGGGCATTGCTAAGCTGAGTTTGACCAGCTCTTAAATAGGTCTACTATCGACGCGTTGGATAGGTATTGGCAAACTATTAGCTAGGGGGATAGTGAGGTTTCTTATGCTCACTTGGCCTGCGCGCATGGGAAAAGGGCAATGCCATTTGGAGTGTACTAAACACCGGTGATTATCTAGAATGAGAACTATACTGATATTTGATGCTCTAGTGATAAGCTACATTGATATGTGGATTTGGATGAGGCTTGGCATGCTTGAGTTGCATCTCACATCACATGGTCTTGATATGGCCAATAGCATTCATATCTTGCACCGCATAGCCTTGGTACGGCTGATTGTATTCATGTACCCATAGCATGATTCCGCATTACTCTAACCTTGCATTCTGAGCACGTTCACATTACCCGCACACTTACACCGCCCTCTAAGTTTTCTATAAGCTTATGTACCATTGATGTGTGCAGGTGACGCCAGGACGCAGCCTTAGCTTTGCCACAGTAGGAGCTTACAGTCGAGCTTTAGGAGTTTTCATTATTATTATCTTGTATTTTCCTTTATACACTTTGCACCTTAAAGTTTTTTATCATAGTGGATTTTGTGATGGTGTTCTTATGCTTATTGTTCATGGGTTATGCTTATGGTTATGCTCATTACAAATCAAAATCATGTTAAAAATCCTCCTTGTAGAATCTCAGAATTGGAACCTGGTGTATGGGTGTCGGGAGCCGAGAATGAGGTACTACGGAGGCTGTCGGCACCGGATTCAGTGATCAAAATTTTTCTTGTGGTCTTCATAAACAACATTCTAATATATTCGAGGACCCGTGAGGACCATATGCAGCATCTAAAGATCACTTTGCAAACCCTCCGTGCCCACCAGCTGTATGCGAAGCTGGAGAAGTGTGAGTTTTGGTAGGAAGAGGTGAAGTTTCTCAGTCACATGGTGACGAGGGAGGGTGTGGCAGGGGACCCCTCGAAGGTTGAGGCAGTGCGTCAGTGGGGCCAGCCCAAAACTGTGTCCGAGATCCACAATTTCCTTGGTTTGACGAGATACTATCGGTGTTTCATTGAGGGCTTCTCCCATATTGTTTGACTAGGTTGACTCGAAAGGGCACAGATTTTGTTTGGACTGACACCTGTAAGCGAGCATTTATGGAGCTGAAGGACCGTCTAATGTCTGCTCCTGTCCTTACTCTTCCCTTAGGGAGTGATGGATTTATCGTATTTATTGATGCTTCACATATTGGTTTAGGTGCTGTCCTGATGCAGCACGGCAGGCCTATAGCCTTCGCATCTCGCCAGCTCAAGGTCCATGAGCTGAACTACCCCACGCATGATTTGGAGGTGACAACAGTCATTTTCACACTAAAGGTGTGGAGGCAATACCTCTATGGGGTTAGGTTCGAGCTCTTCTCCGACCACAAGAGCTTAAAGTATCTATTCTCTCAGTCTGAACTGAACATGAGGTAGAGGCGTTGGATGGAGCTTGTGAAGGACTATGATTTTGACCTCCAGTACCACCTAGGTAAGGTAAACGTGGTGGTGGAGGCCCTCAACTAGTAGCCACAGGGCCTAGTGGCACATATGGTGATTCAAGAGTTGAGGATGCTTGAGGATATAGTAGAGTACAACTTCGAGTTTGGTCTGCAGTCTTCTATCGTCCAGCTATCGAGCTTGTCGATTCAACCTTCTCTTATCGCAAGGGTGATCGAGGCACAGCAAACAAACGAGTCGTTACGGGAATAGAGGCAACATCTGAGAGTCTGATAGATTGGCAGATTGGTTCTGATAGTGGACTTCATTTCAGAGGCCAACTGTGTGTCCCAGATTTCCTAAGTTGGGTAGAGATCTTATGATCGAGGCACATCGATCGTGGTTTTTTATTCACCTTGACTCAACAGAGATGTATCGTGATATGAGGAGACAGTATTTTTGAGCGGGGATGAAGTGTCAGATCGCCAGTTTTGTGGCCGAGTGTGACACATGCCAACGTATTAAGGCCGATTATCAGAGACCCCTTAGTCTATTGCAGTCGTTGAACGTCCCGATGTGGAAGTAGGAGTACGTATCTACCGATTTTATCATGGGTTTGCCGAGGACTCAACGCGGTCATGAAGCCATCTGGGTTTTCGTGGACCGTCTGAAAAAGTCGACACATTTTCTTGCAATTTGTAAGACTTGGCATTCAGACCGGCTTACCAGGCTGTTTGTTGATGATATCGTGAGACTGCACGGTGTTCCTATCTCGATCGTTTCAGACTGAGACCCGAAGTTCACGTCTCAGTTTTGAGGGAGCTTTCAAAGAGCGATGGGCACTAATTTGCAGCTCAGCACCGCATAGCATCCGCAGACCGATGAGCAGACTGAAAGGGTCAACCAGATCCTTGAGGATATGCTCAAAGCTTGCACGATCGACTTCTCGGGTAGGTGGGATGAGCATTTATAATAGGCTGAGTTCGCATACAACAACAGTTATCAGGAGACCAATAGCATGGCTCCTTTTAAGGCATTATATGGCAGACCGTGCAGATCTTCGATTTGTTGGACCGAGGTCGAAGAGCGGTGTCTCCTAGGTCCCGAGCTTGTGTAGAAGACGTCAGAGGCTATCGATATCATCAGGCAGAGGATACGCACAGCTCAGAGCTAATAGAAGAGTTTTACTAATCACCGGCATCGTCCTTTGGAGTTCGCTGTTGGGGACAGAGTGCATCTCAAGGTCTCACCCATGAAGGGCGTGGTTCAATTCGGAGCAAATGGCAAGCTTGCCCCGAGATTCATAGGACCTTTCGAGATCATTGGGCGCGTTGGCACCGTGGCCTATCGGCTTGTCTTGCCATCTCAGTTGTCTGGTGTCCATGTCTTTATTCTAAGAAAGTGTGGGTCAGACATTGTTCCTATTATTGATTGACAGTCGTTGGAGGTTAGTGAGGACGCTTCTTACATTGAGCAGCCAGTTCTTATCCTTGATCGGAAGGACCACGTCCTCCAGACCAAGGTCATTCCCTTGGTAAAAGTTCAGTGGGGTCACCATTCTGTTGATGAGGCTAAGATTCAAGAGCATTATCCCCATCTTTTTGATGATTGATTATATGTTGTATCTTATAGACTGTCTCTGATTTTATATGATGATGCTTCATTTCCTCTTCAATTATGAGTCATGTTTGCTTGCAATGATAATGTAAATTTTGAGGATGAAATTTTTATTTAGAGGGGAGAGTTGTAAGACCCGTATCCTAGTCTGTGCCGTTTCGTAGGCTTCTGTGGTCCTCCTGGTCGAATTTCGGCAACCCTCGACATGTATCTGATGTTTACGCATGATCCTAAGCCTAGTCCTACATACCGAAGCTGGCTCAACCCGAAACTTGTACCATAGCGACCGCGCCGTCGCCGCGGTTCCAACGCCGCGACTCGTGCACCGATCCGATACCCAGGCCAGGAGATGTGGGCCCGCGTTCATTCCGAAGAAACGTTGCACGTTACGAATTTTGAGAGAATCTTTACAACATGTCCCATCAATCAAATCAAGTACACCCTCCATACCTCAATGCTACCTCACCCTATCCCAAGTATAAGTACCCATTTCCTCTTTTCCCCAAGTCAACTCTCTCTCTCCCCACCCATTCCTCTTTTACACAATTTTCAGCTAAACCTATACCTTCCCATCCCCATTCCTTACAACACCCATCCCACCATTCCTTATAAATCTATCATTCCTCACTCTCTCATTCTCTAATAATACTCTAACTCCCAAGAGCAAACACCCAATGTCCAAGCTCTCTCCCAAATCCAAGAGTGTGGCCTATTTTCCTATCATCTCATCTCTCATCTCAACCATTCATTCATCATCAACCTCCATTAAAATTGAAGGCAAGGAGTATAGGAGTTCAAGGAGCTAAGGAAGAAGGTTGGTAGGTGGGTGATCCACCATTAAATTTCAAATTTTAGGGCCCACTTGTTGTGGGACCCACTTGATGTATGCATTATATAAGTGAGGGGCCCATAGTGGTGGGGTCCCTCCATCTCACCGTTTCTCGCTCTCTCCCTCTCTCTCTCCCTCTCTGTCTCTTCCCCTTATGATGGAGTGGGCCCACCAATATGTGTTATATTTACTCCGTCCATCAGACGGTATAGCCCACCACGTTTCAGGAGAGATCCACACAGTCCACTATTGGGACGGTGGGTCCCACACGCTGGACCTGGTTCCATAACATTATATATTATATATGTTACATATATTATAATATTTTATATTACATAACATTAGGGTGGGCCACTTTCACATGGGACCCACCTTTAACCCATGTGAATCTGCAAAGTCCAGATGGGTCTGGACGGTGGATCTCGACAACCTCCTGCCATGTTACATGTAATTTATTTTTACATAATATTTAATATTATACAATATATTATATTATATTAAAATATATGTTGTGTGGGCCACTCCCATGTGGGACCCATGTGGATCTGCACCGTCCAGATGGATCTGGACGGTGGATCTGGGTCTCCTTTATATATATATATATATATATATATATATATATATATATATAATATGTTATATTATATTTAAGTATATAATATATTATATTATATTATATGATCTATTATGGTGGGACCCACCAGATGTATATTTAATATACATATATATGTATGTTGCGGTGGGGCCACATCCACGTGGGAGCCCACCTTGCTACAAATATTTAAACCGTCCATCCCTTTTACGTGCTGGGCCAAGTGTATGGACCCCACACTAATGTATGTGTTACATCTGATCCGTCCATCCATTTGGCAAGCTCGTTTCAAGGCTTGAGACTAAAAATAAGACAAATCTAGTTATCAGGTGGACCACACTACAGCAAACAGTGGGTTTGAATGTCTACCATTAAAACCCCTTTTTGGGATTACAGAAGTCATGAATCAATATGATATTTGTCTTTCCTCTAAGATTAGGTCTTTGTGACCTTATGAATATACTGGATGGGAAATAAATGTTATGGTGGGCTCGCTGAAAATTTAATTGTGGAAATTATTATCACCACTGCTAATTGTGGCATGGTCCAGATGATCTTTTGATCTGATTCATTGTTTGGATAATGCTCTAAAAAAATGATCTTTATAGATGGATGAATGGCGAGGCCGAAGTGGCGCAGCCTACTTGCTGTATTTGAGAGGCCTAATATGACGTATTCGGGGCCCATGGGTTGAGGCCCATTGTGATGTATTTGGAGCCCAGGGGTAGAGGCCCATAGTGATGTGTATTAGGCCCATTTGTACCAGCCCATTTGATTCATACCATTTAATCGGCCCAATTGATTCGGCCCATTTAACCGGCCCATTTGATTCGGCCCATTTAATCGGCCTAATTGATTCGGGCCATTTGTACCGGCCATTTGATTCGGCTCATTTAATCGGCCCAATTGATTTGGCACATTTGACCGGCCCATTTGATTCAGCCCATTTAATCGGCCCAATTGATTTGGCCCATTTGTACCGGTCCATTTGATTCGGCCCATTTAATCAGCCCAATTAATTTGGCCCATTTGTACCGGTCCATTTGATTCCGCCCATTTGATTCATCCCATTTGATGTAATTGAGGCCCATGATGATGTATATTAAGCCCTTATATGAGGCCATGGGCCCATTATAAGATTGGCCCTATGAGCGTCATTCCTTGGGAGCAAAGTTGGTTAAATGACCACATTGATGGGAAATGATGGTTGAACGCCCACATTGTGACCTTCCCTTAGGCCTTGTTAGGCCCATTCTCATCTAGTGGGTTAATCTAAACACATGGGCCTCATTTGAAAATGCCAAGCTCTATCTCCTAGAGGGGGGGTTGAATAGGACAACACCAAATTTAAAATAATTACAGTGAAATTTACTAAAGAGATAACCAAACAAAATAAATCAATTCACAATGCTGAAATGAAAAGTAGCATCAATAAACAAGTATTGAGAGGTTGATACAAAAGTTATTTTAAGGACAACCTTACACCAAAAACCAAAGTTTATGGTAGGACAACCTTATTTCTAAAAAGGTCTTTGTATCAAGAACTCAAACCAAAGAGGGATAAATATATTCAAACTATACTAAGGAATAAAATGCAATCTCAAATATTGATTGTTCTAAGGACAACCATACACCATGAAAATGGCAGGACAACCTTACTAGAACAAGTAGAGAAACTAAAGCTCAAACAAATAAAGGAATAGCTAGAAATAAATTGTCGAAATATAAATCTAAACTATTACAACATTCCCCACTACGCTTGAAATCAAATGATTACAACATTCACATCCACATACATTCCACAACTGAATAATCAAAGAAAGGAAAATGAAGCACACATCCACACAACACAAAGAGTTATAGTGGTTCGCCTGTGTGTACACCAACTATTCAACAACAGCCACACAAAATGCTACTCCACTCCTAATATCCTCACACAAGGGAAATTAGCATTCACTATCAAATAGGTTTTCATAGGTTTACCCAAAACCTTCACAATTATGTCTTTTTCAAAGGGCTTACACAATTCAAAAACCCTCACTTCTAAGTTTTCTAGCTCTCCTCAGATAACCAACAACTTTGAGATTTTTCTGGCTTAACCTCAAATAAAACCAAAATACAGTAAATTACAAAATATAAAATACTTATTTTTCTTCTTTGATGTAGCAGCCCGAAAGAACCAAGTCGGAGTAGAGATTTGAATGTCAAAGTTCAATGTCCAATACTCACTATATAATGGTTCTAAGTTCTAATAGATTTTAAATTAAAACACATGGGCTAGCTTTAATTGATTTTGATTCCAGAAAAAGGAAAACAACACTTCCTCTTTTCAGATCAGATTGGAATACAAGAAACAAAATCAATTTAAAAAGTTAAAGAAAGAAAATATTAAATATGCACACTTAGCTTAAATGGAGCACAGACAAATCTCTCAGAAGGCCTCTCTCAGAAGGCCGAATTAAATTAGCTTGATTTTTCTATTTTATTCTGAGATTCGTGCTCTATTTATAGGTAAGCAAATCACGTCTTCAACTGGTCTTAAGTCGCTATGACAGGTCATAGGACCAACTGATATTTGAAAATTCGAGCGCGATCGGATAAGGCAATTTCACGACTGGTCGTAGGTAGTCTACGACTGGTCGAAGGTTGCTCAGGACTAGTCAAAGCAAGTCGAATTTCATCGCTGGACTTTGAGTCGTAGGTCTACGACTGGTCGAAGGATCAGTCCACACTGTACATACGACTAGTCGAAGAGACCTCAGGACTAGTCGAAGCTTAACAGAAAATTTTTTAATTTTGCAACAAACTTATAACTGGTCCAGGAAATTCTAAGACTGGTCGAGCAGTGCTAAGACTAGTCGAACAAAGTCCAAGACTAGTCGTAGAACAGACCAAACTCACATATATAAAATATATGACTTATGTATCCAAAATGGCCTACTCTAAATGTCAACCTAAGGTCAGTCAAACCTCAAAAGTGAAGTAAGGACATTGAAACTTAAAGATGAGTGACCTTGAGCATAATGAAACTTGAGATCATGATGTAGCTTGAACTTGAATGCATCTTGAAATCTTGAGTCTTGAAAGTCGAACATTCTCACATTCTCGAGTCTTGACTTGTGAACATTGCTTGTCTATCGAAGCTGATCTTGTGAGCCTTTTATCTTGACTTGACATACCATTTGTAGAGCTTTGTTCTACACATATGCAAGCTTCATAACAAGATACATATAGTGTCTTTTGGCACCTCAAGTTTGACAATATAGTGAAGCTATCAACTATAGCACTTACAATCTCCCCCTTTATCAAATTAATGACAAAACACACTTACGAGATATATTTCATAAAACCAAATATCAGGTAAACGAATCATGCTCCAGTTAATATCAACTGGTAATATCAACCGGCACATATACATAATAGCATGAACCTGCAAATCAATTCAATATATGTTTCACCTCAACACACATATATGTTGCACCTCAAAACACATACTCCCCCTATGTCGATATATCTATATCTATTAAACATCCACCATTCTCCCCCTTTTTGTCACAAGAGGACAAAGGAAGCAATGAATAAATAACTGAGGAGTTTAAAAAGAGATAAGACATATAATTCATAAACAGAGATAAGTCATAAGTAGCAACAAGCTCACAAACAGAAAGAGACTAGAGATATAAAATTATTACAGTCCTAAAAAAAAAAAAAAAAAAAAACACGTAGCTAATCTGAGCCAGATGAAGGAGCAGGTATGGAACGATCAAGTTGATGCATGCCCTTGTTCAAGTGCCTAAGATATTTGCGCATATACTTGAACTGCAAATCATGGGCAACATTCATATTATCTATCTTAACATTCATATTTTCAACCTTCTCCTCTAAATTACGCAAACGTGCATCAAAGTCAAATGGTGCATAATTAGGATCATTTACGGAATCAAAATCAAGTTCTTCAAAAATATCATCCATGTTTATATCATCAGGAGGAAGATCATCAGCTTCTTCCTCATGTCCAGCTTCGGCACCAGCATTACCATCACCTTGACCAGGAAGCATATCCAGCTTCATCTTATTAAGATTAGTATTGCTAAATATCAGATGATGGATAGGGGCTTCTTCAACAGGCATGTCGACTAACATATACTTAGCCAACATAGTCATTAAATAAGTAAAAGGGATGTCACTGTGACCTGGATGGAGTCAAAACTAAATAATGTGGTGACAAATCAAAGATGGTAAACAAATATTAGCACCTCTGGCAACAGCATGAAGAACACGAACCATGAAGGACGTCAATTTGGATTTATTGCCAGATCGAGGATACGAGTTAGACACAAAAATCTTATAAAGAATTCTGTATGTGGATAACAAAAACTTTGAGGAAAGCACATTCCCTTTATGTGTCCATTAAGCATCCAAGTTGCATAAATCTCTAGTGAGCATGTATTTTTTTAGTGACCGAGGGTTTTTCATATAAGTTATGGATAAGAATGCCCTCATCATTCACAGGAATTTCCATAAGAGCTGAAATCATATGACGATCAACGTCAAATAGTCCTTCTCTTGTGGCTATTGTAAAAGTTAAATTATCCAACGAAAAAGTACTTATGCATGTAAACATGGATTGGGCAATGGACCGGTATGCAGCCCACCCCAATGCAATAAGTTATCCCAACCTACAGTCTGAAGAATATGAAGGATATCAAATGGGGCAACATGATTAACATCAACTGCATATTCAACAATAACATTACGTAATCTGATGTCCCGAACATAAGACGGATCATCATCGGGGGCCCAAAGATGACGCTTAGTAAGAGTAGTAGATCTGGATGAAGATGGACCATGGGATGTTCTCTTTTTACCTCTAGATGCCATTTGCAACAAGGATTTCAAAGAGACAAAGAGTTGCAATGGATTGAGAAATGAGTTTTCTCAAATCAGATTTTAGGAGTAGAAAACCCCAAATCTCAACAAAACTAGAAATAGACAACTTCAAGAAAGAAATAGAAGCAAACTTGACACAAATCCATAAGAAATAAGTAAATGGAACACTAACCTTGAAGGATTTGGAAGGTGGGTTCGACTGGTCGGGCGTCGGCTAGTCGGAGAAGAAAGATGAAATAAGGAAGAAATGAAATTTTTCCCAATTTAAGTCAATCACCACGATTTATGACTGGTCATGGATTGTCTTCGACCAGTCGAGCCACGACAGGTCGAGGAAATCCTCGACTGGTCGAATATCACCAAAAATCTGATTTCATGCATATTTTTAAAAAATGAATTTTAATCTACCAAACATATACACTATGATACAAATAGGCATAAATAATCTTTTTAGAATGCACATGCCCAGATCAAATTTCATTTTGTTAAACCTGCTTTTGTTGAATGGTTTAATGAAAATGCCAGCACGTTGATTCTCGGTAGGGATATATTCCACAGATATAACTTTTTCTTCTACTAATTCACGAATATAATGAAATCTAATGTCAATGTGCTTAGTACGCGAATGCCGAATTGGATTTTTCGAAATATTTATGGCACTAGTATTATCACAATATAATAACATAGAATCCTGTTTAATTCCATAATCACTTAGCATACGATTCATCCAAACAAGCTGAGTGCACGCATTACCAGCTGCGATATATTCAGCTTCAGCTGTTGAAAGTGATATAGAACTTTGTTTCTTGCTACGCCAAGAAACTAAACAGTTTCCAATATAAAGGCAACCACCACTAGTAGATTTTCTATCATCAAGGTTACCAGCCCAGTCAGCATCCGAGTACCCAGCTAATTGAACACTAGTCTCATGAGGATACCAGAGACCGAGATTAACAGTACTTGTGACATATCGCATAATTCATTTAACAGCAAATAAATGCGATTCTTTAAGATCAGATTGATATCTAGCGCAAATACCAACACTTAAAGCAATATCAGGTCTACTAGCAGTTAAGTAAAGTAAATTTCAGATCCACATTTTTACCTGCAGAATCTTTTAAGAGTTTCAAAGTTGTACTCATAAGAGTATCAAAATTCCTACCATTCTCAAATCCAAATCTCTTAATTAAATTCATAGCATATTTAGATTGAGAGATGAACATTCCATCAGGTCATTATTTTACTTGTAACCTAAGGAAATAATTCAATTCCCCAACCATGCTTATTTCAAACTGAGATTTCATCAAATCTGCAAACTCAATAGTCATGTCAGTACAGGTAGATCCATAAATAATATCATCAACGTAGATTTGAACCATTAAGATATCGTCATTATGTTTCTTAACAAACAATGTTTTATCAACACTTCCCATTTGAAAGTTATGACTGAGTAAAAACTTAGTCAATTTCTCGTACCATGCTCTAAGAGCTTATTTTAAACCATAGAGAGCTTTTTTAAGACGATATACATGATCAGTAAGCTTAGGGTCTTCAAACCCTCTAGGTTGTTCAACATATACTTCTTCATGTAAACTGCCATTTAAAAAGGCACTCTTTACATCCATTTGAAAATTTTTAAACTTTCAAAAGCATGCAATGGATATAAAAAGTCTGATTGATTCAAGACAAGCAACTAGGGCAAAGGTTTCATCATAATCGATACCTTCAATTTGAGTGTATCCTTGAACAACTAATCTTGCCTTATTTTGAATGATATTCCCAAGCTCGTCAGACTTATTTTTAAAAATCCATTTTGTTTTGATAATATGTTTATCTTTATGTCTAGGAACAAGTTACCATACATCATTTCGAACAAATTGATTAAGTTCTTGCATAGCAACTATCCAGTTTTCAACAGCAAGAGCTTCTTTTACATTAGATGGTTCTATCTGAGACGTAAAACATACATAATTACATATATCCTCAAGTTGTTTATGGGTACGCATAGCAGTGAGAGGGTTTTCAAGAATCTGTGTGGTTGGATGATCTTTAACAATCCTCAATTCAGAATTAAGCTGATTAGATGAAATATCAGGTTTATCAATTACAAGAACTTCATCATTATCTGGACTTGAGACTGGTGTGTTTATGCGATCATTGATGACCACATTAATGGACTCTTGAATCACACTGGTCCTTTTGTTCAGAACCCTATAAGCTCGACTGTTTAAAGAATATCCTAAAAATATCCCTTCATCACTCTTCGTATCAAACTTTCCCAGATTTTCACGATCTCGTAAAATATAGCACTTGCTGCCAAAAACTCGAAAGTATTTGACAGTAGGCTTTTTATTGAACCACCTTTTGTAAGCCGTTTTATTATTCCCTCTACTAATGTAAACCCGGTTAATGATATAACACGCTATATTGACTGCTTCATCCCAAAGATTCTTAGAGAGCTTCATGCTATTCAACATGACATTAGCCATTTCTTTAAGCACTCTATTTTTCCTTTCAACTATACCATTTTGTTAAGGAGTTTTGGGCACTAAGAATTCATGTAATATTCCCTGGTCACTACAGAACTTCTCAAAACTGTTGTTCTCAAATTCAGATTTATGATCACTACGAATCTTACTGACTTGAGAACTCTTTTCAGTTTGAATCCTTTTGAGAACTTTTTTCACTTCTTCAAGGGTTTCTGATTTGTCCCTTAAGAAGACAACCCATGTATATCTTGTAAAATCATCTACAATTACCAAGATATATCTTTTGCCACCTCGACTTTCTGTCGTTGTAGGTCCTACAAGATCCATATGGAGAAGCTCGAGTGGTCTTGATGTGGTATTGGAATCACCTTTTGTGTGAGTTCCTTGTTTGTTTGCCAATCTGGCATTCACCACATATTTATCAAATTTTTGTAGCTTGGGTAGATCTCTTATAAGTTCTCGTTTGCTCAATCTATATAGATTTCGGTAGTGTACATGTCCAAGATGTTTATGCCATACATCAGTATCGTCTGTATAAACCATGTAACAAGATTGACTAGTTGAGCTGGATTCACTCACAATATAGCAATTTTCAGACGTTCTACACCCAGTTCAGATTATCGAACCCTTGTTATTTAGAATCTCACAACTTTGATTAGAAAATCTTACACTATGGTTATTATCGCATATTTGAGATATGCTAAGCAAGTTATGTTTTAGGCCTTCAACATATAAAATATTTTTGAACAAAGGGAGGTTATGAAGTTAAATCGTACCTTGGCCCATAATCTTGCAGTTGCTGCCATCACCAAATGTGACTGAACCATCAGTCATGTCTTTAAGATCAGTGAATAAAGCCTTGTCGCCTATCATATGCCTTGAGCATCCACTGTATAAGTACAACTTCGAATGGCTTGTAGCTTTGAAAGCAGTGTGGGCAACCACGCAAGTAACTTTAGGAACCCATTTCATTACTGTTTTGGGTTTAGGAGTATAGTTGATCTTCTTGTATTTGTAATTTTTGTACGAATGACCCATTGAGTTAGATTTTAAGAGCTCCTTAAGCAAATCAACTATTTTTTCAGTTAAAGGGTTTTGGCTTTGATTTTTGTAAATGATATACTTACCTTTAGTTTTGAAAGAATGAAAAGTTTTAGAAAACTTTTGACTTGAACTTTTCTCATTTGAGTTAGAGGATTCCCCTTTTAAAAACTTGGGAGGAGTATTCTTCTGTTTAAGAGAAATATTTTTGTCATCACCGAAACCGGATCTGTCGCCACATTTTCTTGATACAGTTAAAAGTTTTTCTAATTTTAGATCACCTTGGGCATACCTTCATGTATCCTTTAAACTCAAAAGGGAAGATACTTCAAGTTTAAGTTTATCATTTTCAGATTTTAGATTTTCAATAAGGGTGGTTTTGAAATCTAGTTCACTTTTGTATTTTTCAAAATAATCTAAAAGATGAGATTTTTCTGAAACAAGAGACTCAAATCTTTCTCTAAGCCCTGAAAACCTTTCTTTTTAAAGTTTTAGTTTAACGGCAATTTTACAACTTTCCTTGTATAAGGCATTATAAGCATCTTGAAGATCTTCTTCATTATCATGATCACTATTCAGATTTTCTTCACTGGTTGAATCATCATGATATGAAAAAGTGAACTTGGCTAGAGTCATAAGGGCCTTAACTTCATTGCCCGACTCGGTTTCAGAATCTTCTGATTCAAAAGAGGCTTCAGTGCCAAAAGATTCATCCCAAGTAGCCAACATTCCTTTCTTTTTAGGTTTATCCTTTTTAGGACACTTGTTTGCTAGATGCCCATATTCTTGGCACTTGTAGCATTGACTATCTTTCAAAGATTTCCAAGATTTAGATCTAGATTTAGATCTTTTCTTTTCATTTGATTTTTTAAAATCAACCTTTTTTTTACTTTTGAAAATCTTGTAAAACTTTTTCGCTAAAAGAGCCATATCGTCTTCGGAATTTTCAAAATCAGAATTTTCTTGAGAAATACATTTGAAAGACTTAAGCGCAATAGATTTACCTCTGGGAGCTTTAAAATTTAATTCATAGGTTTGTAAAGAACCAACTAGTTCTTCTACCCTCATATTGTCCGTATCACGAAGTTCCTGGATCGCGGTTACCTTAGAATTGAACCGTTCGGGTAGTGAGCGTAGTATCTTTGCACACACTTTACTTTCTGGAATTTTATCGCCAAGACCCCACATAGAGTTTACAATGTCATTTAATCTAGTGTAAAATTCCATAAACATTTCATTCTCCTCCATATGAATTTCTTCAAATTTGGTTGTGAGGAGTTGGACTTTAGATTTTTTTGACAATTGAAGTACCCTCGTGTGTCATTTCTAATATATCCCATGCTTGTTTTGCAAAATCATAGGATATAATTCTTTTGAATTCATCCGATGATAATGCACAAGTGATTGCATTTAGTGCTTTAGCATTTGCACTACTCTCACTTTTCTGAAGTGTGGTCCATGAGAAAAATGGTGTTACTCCCATTGATTTTGAACCATCGGTACCAGTCACTTCAGTGGTAAGTGGGTTCCATTTAGTCACTTTGGCAAGCCACACATTTTCATCCATTGATTTGAGGAAAATTCTCATCCTGGCTTTCCAATAAGCATAGTTTGGCCATCAAAGGGTGGAGGCCTAGTGACTGAAAGGCTATCAAAATTTGACATCTTATATATAGCTAAAATCGTTAGCTTAGGAAATGAATCCAAAAATAAAGCAATTAAAACAAGCTATTAGTCTCTGATACCACTTGAAAAGACCAAGCTATATGTCCGAGAGGAGGGGGTGAATAAGACAATGCCAAATTTAAAATAATTACAGCGGAATTTACTAAAGAGCGTCAAACAAAGTAAATCAATTCACAATGCTGAAATGAAAAGCAACATCAATAAACAAGTATTGAGAGGTTGATACAAAAGTTGTTCTAAGGACAACCTTACACCAAAAACCAAAGTTTATAGTAGGACAACCTTATTTCTAAAAAGGCCTTTATATCAAGAACTCAAACCAAAGAGGGATAAATATATTCAAACTATACTAAGGAATAAAATGCAATCTCAAATATTGATTGTTCTAAGGACAACCTTGCACCATAAAAATGGTAGGGCAACCTTACTAGAACAAGTAGAGAAACTAAGGCTCAAACAAACAAAGGAATAGCTAGAGATAAATTGTCGAAATATAAATCTAAACTATTACAACATTCCCCACTGAGCTTGAAATCAAATGATTACAACATTCACATCCACATATATTCCACAACTGAATAATCAAAGATAGGAAAATGAAGTACACATCCATACAACACAAAGAGTTATAGTGGTTCGCCTGTGTGTACACCAATTATTCAACAACAGCCACACAGAATGCTACTCCACTCCTAATATCCTCACACAGGGGATATTAGCGTTCACTATCAAATAGGTTTTCACAGGTTTACCCAAAACCTTCACAATTGTGTCTTTTTCAAAGGGCTTACATAATTCAAAAACCCTCACATCTGAGTTTTCTGGCTCTCCTCAGATAACCAACAACTTTGAGATTTTTCTGGCTTAACCTCAAATAAAACCAAAATACAGTAAATTACAAAATGTAAAATACCTGTTTTTCTTCTTTGATGTAGTAGCCCGGAAGAACCAAATCGGAGTAGAGATTTGAATGTCAAAGTTCAATGTCTAATACTCACTATATAATGGTTCTAAGTTCTAATAGGTTTTAAATTAAAACACATGGGCTAGCTTTAATTGATTTTGATTCCAAAAAAAGGAAAACAATACTTCCTCTTTTCAGATCAGATTGGAATACAAGAAACAAAATCAATTTAAAAAGATAAAGAAAGAAAATATTAAATATAAACACTTAGCTTAAATGGAGCACAGATGAATCTCTCAGAAGGCCAAATTAAATTAGCTTGATTTTTCTATTTTATTCTGAGATTCGTGCTCTATTTATAGGTGAGCAAATCACATCTTCGACTGGTCTTAAGTCGCTACGACAGGTCCTAAGACCAATTGATATTTGAAAATTTGAGCGCGGTCGGATAAGGCAGTTTCACGACTGGTCGTAGGTAGTCTACGACTGATCGAAGGACACCTTCGACTGGTTGAAGATTGCTCAGGACTAGTCGAAGCAAGTCGAATTTCATCGCTGGACTTTGAGTCATAGGTCTATGACTGGTCGAAGGATCAGTCCACACTGTACATATAACTAGTCGAAGAGACCCCAGGACTAGTCGAAGCTTAACAGAAAATTTTTAAATTTTGCAACAAACTTATGACTGGTCCAGGAAATTCTAAGACTGGTCGAAGCAGTGCTAGGACTAGTCGAACAAAGTCCAGGACTAGTCTTAGAACAGACCAAACTCACATATATAAAACATATGACTTATGTCTCCAAAATGGCCTACTCTAAAGGTCAACCTAAGGTCAGTCAAACCTCAAAAGTGAAGTAAGGACATTGAAACTTAAAGATGAGTGACCTTGAGCATAATGAAACTTGAGATCTTGATGTAGCTTGAACTTGAAAGTATCTTGAAATCTTGAGTCTTGAAAGTCGAATATTCTCACATTCTCGAGTCTTGACTTGTGAACATTGCTTGTCTATCGAAGCTGATCTTGTGAGACTTTTGTCTTCACTTGACATATCATTTGTAGAGCTTTGTTCTACACATATGCAAGCTTCATAACAAGATACATACAGTGTCTTTTGGCACCTCAAATTTGACAACTATTAACTATAGCACTTACACCATTGATTTTAATTGATCTATCATCGGCCGTCCATCTATGGACCCTGCCTTGCATCGAGGTTGATTATCGATGTTGATTATTAGTGCAGATTGCCGATACCGACTACTGTTGCCAATTATGACTTTGTGACAGCATAGCATCATGATACATGCCCATACGCATCATCTGTATATTTGTTATGAGATGTGATTGATCATTGCATATGCCATAATGCAGGTGGTTTTTGAGACTCCCTGATGGGCGGAGTTACCCCACATGAGCGCACAGTATGCGTAGGATTGATGCATAATTGGACTGTGTGACTCATGCATATTTGCATTTGTGTGATTGTGATTACTATGTGTCTAAGTAACATCAAGGTTGTGGCCTCCACAGACACAACGTGGGTGGCCAGATTGGATACCGAAAATATTGTTTCTAGCATCGGGGTGACATAGATGTCCCTAGGTGAAAATTCCTAAACCCGATAGTAGCAGAGGATGACTCCAACGTCGAAACTGAGTGGATACATGAGTGCATGAAGGTTGAATACTAGGTAGCTGCATCTCCCACTGTGTCGTAGTCGGTTGAAAAGGGGTGTGGCCTTACTCACCCAAGCGTAGGGACATTGCTAGGCTGATTTTGACTAGCTAGTGAATGAGTCCGCTATCGATGTGCCGGATAGGTATTGGCAGACAATTGGCCAGGCGGATAGTGAGTTTCTCACGCTCACTTAGGTTACGTGCCTGGGAAAGGGGTAGTGCCATTTGGAGTGTACTAAAAATCGGTGATTATCTAGAATGAGAATTGTACTGATATTTGATGCTCTAGTGATGAGCTGCATTGATATGTGGATTTGGATGAGGGTTGGCATGCTTGAGTTGCATCTCGTATCGCATGGTCTTAATATGGCCAATAGCATTCATATCTTGCACTGCATAGCCTTGGTACAATTGATTGCATTCATGTACCCATCAGCATGATTATGCATTACTCTGACATGCATTCTGAGCACGTTCACATTACACACACACTTACACCACCCTATAAGCTTTCTATAAGCTTATGCATGATTGATGCGTGTAGGTGACATTAGGACGCAGCCGTAGCACCATCGCAGTAAGAGCGTGCAATTAAGCTTCAGGAGTTTTCGTTATTATTATCTTGTATTTTCCTTTATACATATTGTACCTTAAAGTTTTTTATCATAGTAGATTGTGTGATGGTGTTCTTGTGGTTATTGCTCGTGAGTTATACTTATGATTATGCTCATTACGAATCAAAATCATATTAGAAATCCTCCTTATAGAATCCCAGGATTAGAACCTGGTGTATAGGTGCCGGGAGCCGAGAATGGGGTACTATGGAGGCTGTTGGCGCCAGATTCGGTGATCGAAAATTTTGTGAGCCCGGTTTCCGAGTCTAAGGCATGACATAGTATTACACTAGTAACAGAGGTATGCGATCCTGTTAAGAATGTTAAGGCCAAGATTCAAAACATGGAAAGGAACCCTCTAAGAAATCAAAGACTCCTCTACTCAGGAAAAATACGTGACGACGATCGAACACTCAAGGATTATAACATTGAAAATGAATCCACCCTGCACATGTTTTAATTTAGAAAAGGAAACTCATGGAAGATGACATTTGAAAATCATCATCATCGCTTTTGTAAATGAGTATGATGTCTACCCATTTGTGGTAACTTGGTAACACATGAAGCCTTTGTTTTAAACTCATTTAATTCTTAGAATTATTTTCACTTATGTCTGCATTCTATGAAAGTTTTTTTTTTTTGTCCTTCAATCCCATGTTGAATTTCCAATGTTGTGATTGCTTAGATCTCTCAATCCAAAGGTATTTTCTCCCATTTACTGAACCACAGGTAGACACTACTCCTATTCGCTAAAATACTATACAACACTTTCCTCTACTGGAATGTGCAGTATTAAAATTGCCTCAAGTTCCTTTAAGATGCTTATGCTTTCGGTGGGAGTTTATATACTACATTTTATTGATCCAAGTTAACTATAAATTCTTCTAATTGATTATTTGTAAAGGTTAGGGTTGAACCAATTAAAAACCTCCGATAGTGAATACTGGTGCACTTGAGGAGATTATGTCTACTAGGAGCAGAGTAGGGATATCGAACTACTATATATGCTTGTGCTTGCGATTTTGAATTACGTACATTTCTATCAATGATTGTGATTGATTAGTTGAATTATTTGAATGCATGAGTTAGATTATATGCTAGGTACTTAACTTGTTAAGCACGCACAAGCTCACTATCTCTTGTAGACTAGTAGCTTGATTTAGTCCTAATCAAACCCCCCCCCCCCCCCCCCCCCGTTAAGACTTTGCCATAATTTTATAGTTCCACCAAGCTTTTGCACGTATCATGGTAGACAATCCACGCAAGTTCAAATTCCACACATCAAATTGTCTATAAGGAGAAACAAATTTGATGCATTTACAAGTGTTTAGAACATAACTTATGTGAGTGAATAATAAAATGACAAGCTTGATGAGAATGTCATTAAGTGTATTTTTCGTGCATAATCATTTAAGAGAAAAGCATACTAGTGTTATGAAATGGTAAATCATGGTATCTACGAAGTCGTTATGTGAATTTTAAAGAGAATTCACAAGGTTATCAGCTTTAAATATTGAGGTAGAGTCGTTAAATCCTTTATTATATATAGAATCAAATATATGACCATTCTTTTCAGAATTATTTAAGCAAATTAAAAAAAAAAAAAAATCACAGTTGGTAAAATCTACGAAAAAGTTGAATATGGCATCATCAAATAGTGATATAAAATGTTGATATCTATAAGAAACGAACCAATGCAATAAAGAAAGTCAATATATAAAAGACAATAGATTTATGTGGTTCGACATTATGCCTACTCTATAAATATGTCTCTATCAAAATCACTATCTTCTTAAAAATGACTACACTTCTAAAACTTTCTAACACCCAAGGAATTCAAAAAAGTCTCTTACATCCCTAATTCAACTCCCATAAAAAATATTTATACCTCGTTCTTAAAAATATCTAAAATAATCTATTTTATGACGCTCCGTCACAATGGTCACATGTGGGCGGGTGCTCATGTGGGCAGACCCCTAAAAGGTGGTTGACAGGTTACTGTGCTGGCAGGCTACTGTGCACACAGTGAAGGTGAAACTTTATCCTACATCGGAAGCACTGTCCTAAGTTGTGGTGGTTATAAGTGGGCTCCTTCCTTAACAAACAATACACATTTTAAAGTCGTGAGCTTCGGCAAAGCGGACAATATCTTGTGTTGTTGGGTCGGGCCTTACAAGTGGTATCATAGCCATAAATGGCTCTACCCTCGATGGGGGATATTGTAACGCCCCGTTACTGTGGTCACGTGTGGGCGGGCACACGTGGGTGGGCGCGCATATTGGTGGACCCCTAAAAGGTGGTTGGCAGGCTACTGTGCACACAGTGAAGGTGAAACTTTGTCCCACATTAAAAGCATTGTCCTAAGTTGTAGTGGCTATAAATGGGCTCCTTCCTTAACAGACAAGACACGTTTTAAAGCTGTGAGCTTCAGCAAAGCGGACAATATCTTATGTTGTTGGGTCGGGCCTTACATATTTAGTCAGGTCAAGTATTTATATCGGGTTTCAAATTAGGTCCAGTCTTATACGTAACACCCCCACCCATTGAGGCTTTATATATAACTTGTCTACACTATTTAACAAAATAGGAGACATCAATCACAACAATATCTTATTCGTGAAAGGTTTTGTATTAAAAAATTTATAGATTATTTTGTCACAAATATACACTATGCTTATATGGTTCAAATCATGGATTCTTATGTGTCAAATACATTTGAAGAAACTATTAATGATCCTCAATCACAACATGCCATTGAAGAAGAGATGAGTGTACTGAAAAGAATGGCATATGAGACCTAGTTAAGCTTCTAGAGGAAAAGAAAGCGATTGGTTAAAAGTGGATATATAAAATAATAAAAATATTACAAGCGAACTCGAGCATTACAAGGCATGCTTGGTGGTTAAAGGTTTCTCTTAGAACATGGGAAAGACTAAAATGCAATATACATTCTTATTAAAATTTAAAGCGTGGTTGTTGTTATGGCTTTAGCAGTTACAAATGGTTGGTTGTGTGCTCATTGTTATAGCTTTGGAAGTTGCAAAGGGTTAGACACTTCAATAGATAGATGTAAAAAACACTCTTAAAATAATAATATTTATAAAGAAGTATATGAAGTAACCCAAGGGATTTAAAGATCCTAAAATGTTCACACGTGTACAAGCTCAAGAATATGCTCTATGGTATAAAACAAGTACCTAAAACTTAACTTGCAAAGGTTAAAGAGTTCTTTCTTTCAACTGATTTTTATTTCCTCTTTTATTAATGCATGCACTTTTGCAAAAAAAAACTCTATAAATAAATAAATATGTGTTGTTTATATATATATATATATATATATATATATATATATATATATATATATATATATATATTTTATCATTATTAAAAGTAATCTTCTACGAAGTGAAAAAGTTTTAAAAAATCTCTCTTAAATGTATGAGATGAAAATTTTGTGAGACATTACTTTTTAGAAATTGAAGTAATAAAAGATTAAAATATTATTCCTCAAAAGAAATTTGGTTTGGACTTGTTTACAAATTTTAATTTTTAGAATTAAAACCGATTACAACGTTGTTAAAAGATGAAGGATGGATGATGCACATCCTTGCAGAGAAATGGTTGGTAACTTGACATACCTAACCATTATTCTCCCTAATTTATTATATTTAGTCAAGGTCATTAGTCAGTTTATATAGGTATTAACTATATATAGATACAGTGAAGTATGGATAAAATCATTAATGAATGTCTTTTTTGCAAGTATGGTATATCAATAAAGCTTGGGAAAATTTATGATGCACATTGGTTGGATACCCATCTCCACATATTTTAACATCAGGTTTTTATTTTAGTCTTAGTTCGGGAAGTGTGTCATGGGGAAGCAAGAAGCAACACACTGTTGCATCATCTACTATAAAGGTCGAATATCGAGTTACAATGTTAGCCGCATATGAAAGTGTTTGATTAACACAACTACTGGGAGACTTTGGATGAAATGTCGACTATTTCATTCCAATTATAAGTGACAATGTTAGATCAATCATGGTAGCAACGGATTTGGTATTTCATGTTTGTGTGAAGTACATGGAGATCCATTAGCGTTTTATTCATGAGAAGGTCATAAGTAAAGGAGTTGATTCACATCTCTACAAATGACCAAGCAGTAAACACTTTTACCAAAGCATTAAGCACAGATAAGTTGAATATTTTCAAAAGAAGTTTGAGAATAAATGCAAGTATGACTTGATAATAAATGGGAGTGTCGAGAATAATTACCAAGTCCCAATTTTATTACAATATTTAGTTATTAAGTAAGTTTCGATTAAGTCAAATTAGGAAAGTGGTTAGTTAGAATATTTTCTTCTTAGAGTTGTAGTTTTAGTATGATTAAAAACAAGAAACTCTCTTTTATATAAAGGCTAGGTAGTATGTACATAATACATATGTAAAAGCTCTCTCTATACTCTCTCTCTCTTTCTTACTTTTTGAATAAATTAATTTTTATCTTTTAATCTTTATTTTTGTTTATGTTCTCTCCACGCTCTCCTCTTGTCTTTTTCTTCCTTCCTCTCCATGGATGCCAGGACCCTCCTCTCCATAGACTTGCTTGCGTGATTTTCTTTATAAAAAAAAATATGTTCTATACCTCTCGTCTATACTTATCCAGACCATCAAATTGTGGGGCATATTATGAATAGAACAAAGCTTGAAAATGTCACTGACCAAGCAATCCTAACAATACAATTGATGGCTATTAAGTGGATGGTTAATAGTAAGACAATGAGTTGTCAAAATTCAAAGTGCAGGTTAAGGTGGGTGATATCATTTGCTCTGTATGAAAAATAAATTTTATGTTCACATTTTTGTCCCACCAAATAAAAGGATTGAATCACATAAGAGCATTCCTTGTCAACACTATTATTAGGTGGACCAACATGATCAATGCCTTAAATTGATCAAATCTATTAATCGTTAGACACTTGAACTAAGCATACTGGTGAACCCCATAGTATTTTTGATCGGTTAAAAATTTTAAAGGGTGGTGGGCTTGAACTATACTATGTATGAAGACATGAATTCTTACAAATATGAAGATTCTTAGAATAGTTGTGGTGGGTTGAAGTACTCTAGCCCTCATTCTTATAAATAAAGTCTTAGTCCCCTCACCTACACAAGTACAGAAAAATATTGGGGTCCCTCCTCATGTGGAGGTAGGACCTATATGGATGGCTTAAGTAGTCTTTTTCTTTACCACATGTGTGTGGGGGCATTTTTTATCTTTTGTCCAAACACGGTAAAATAAGAGAAAATGGTTTTTTCCTAAAGTGAGTTTTACAATATTTTGGGTTTTGCTTTCTTTGAGAAATAGAGGAGAAAGAAGAAGATATAATGAGAGAAAATGTGTTTTATATAAGAGGAAGAATAAGAGTCTGCTACTATCAAAATATTTACATCCAAGTTCATGAGGGTCCATTCACAACGTCGGTTTCTTTAATTGTCTTCTCCAAGGGTTGTGTTGGGGTTTTCTACAATCTGTAATTAGTGAGAAATGCATTTCTTTCATTATTGCTTGTATTCCACATTTGGGTGATGTAGTTTGGGTATCCAAGAAAGGTCTCTTGATGATTGTATTTCCATTATTTCTATTATGGTATATTTGTGCTAGACTAGGTCCCATGGTTTTTTTCCTTCACATCGAAGGATTTTTCACATAAAAATTTCAATGTCTCTTACATCCTACATGTTTAATGATTTATTTTCTTATATCAGAAGTGATTAATATCGATTAATATTTATGTATAATTAATCTCATTGATTTGCACATAAAGGGGAAATGTTTGTGGTTTCACAACAAGTGATATCAAAGCTCTAGGTTGGTTCTAATTATTTCTTGTGTGAATTATGGTTACAAGAACAAGTCAAATGGTTAGTATGAATGGAAAAAATTGAATGATTTTTAAAGTTAAAATGGAAGACTTTTTGTATTGTAAGGACTTATGTGTACCTATGAAAGGTGATGGGGCCAAACTGAAATATACGACCAGTGATGAGTGGAAGAAACTAAATCAGAAAGTCGTTGGAGTTATTTAGTAATGATTGGATGATAATGTCTTTCATCATATGTCTACAGAAACTTCGACACAATCACTTTAGAAGAAATTAAAAAGGTTGTATGAGAGAGAGACCACAGGCAATAAGGCTTTCTTGATTAGAAAGCTTGTAAATTTGAAGTATAAAATAATAAAGATCAATTGCAGCGCATTTGAAAGAATAAAGATGGTGTTGGATGACGAGTTGTAAGCCTTGTTACTTCTTAGTTCTTTACCCAATAGTTGGGAGACCTTAATAATAGCTCTAAGTAACTCCACTCTGGATGGAGTTGTTATCATGAGTCAAGTAACAAGTTGTTTGTTGAATGAGGAAATAAGAAGAAGATTCTCGAGCTCCACTTAATCAAAAGCACTTGTTGTTAAAAAAAAATAATAATAAATAAAATAAAATAAAAAAGGAGAAAAGAAAAATCAGAAAGCCTCACTATTGTGAGAAGTTAAGAAGGAAATCCAAGTTTAAAAATTATGTTAATTATTATAATTGCAGCAAGCTAAACCACTATCCAAATGAGTGTCAAAAGCCTAAAAAGGAGAACAAGAATGGAAAAGTAAGAAGAGAATGACACAACTACAGTTGTCTTAGACAATGATATTATTGTCTTCTCAGGCTGTAAATAGGCACGTCTCAATCTCACTTATCAAGATACAGATTGGGTTGTTAACATTGGTGCTTCATATCATACCACTCTTCGCAATGACTTTTTTATATCTTACAAGTCAGGGGACTTTGGTCTTGTGAGGATGGGTAATAGTGTGTAGACACCCCACCCCAGGCCGATAAGCTGATTGAGTTTGAATCAATGGATAATCAATCAAAACCCTAATCCTAGACCCTAACCTTAGAGACTTAAACCCTAAGAACCCTAATCCTAAACCCTAAACTCAACCTAGTCAACCTAGCCAACCCTGTTAACCCAATTGATCTAATCCTAAACCCTAAGACCCTAAAACCATAGAGCCTTTTGTCAACTCACTGAGCCGACTCGCTGAGTCAAATCATCTGTTCAGCCTACCTAGTCTGCCAACCCAGTCAACTCACCTAGTTAAGCCCAAAACTAAGCCTAAATCAAAGCCCAAAATCAAGCCCAATCGAAGTGTAGTACGCAACAATAATGCAGCATCCTTCACAGTAGAACCTCCACATGAGTGAAGAAGTGTGGATTGGCGGCAGCCTAATTCTCGCCAGCCACCTGACACTCTTCCTTTTCGGGCTCATATCCCTCAAGCATGTGGAGCTCAACTTTTTCGTACTCTACGTGTGTAGTTGATGCGTATTTACTCCGATGCCCATCTCCTTATCTAAATTTACCATTTTACCACATCATCTAACCCATGAGATGATGTCATGTGGCAATCTCCAATCCTAACCCCTTCAACCATCATGTTTCCCTAGACTTTAGAAGAATTGAAAGGAAATCAGGTTTTCAGGCTATAAATAGCTCCCTCCCCTTCCCATTTAAAGCATCGAGAAACATACTCAAGTATCCTAAAAAGCATCTAAAAATTCACTTTCTATGCCTCCATAAAAGAGAGAGTGAGAGAGAGAGAGAGAGAGAGAGAGAGAGAGAGAGAGAGAGTTCAGCCTTGATCTAGTCTAGCTTAGCCAAAATCTAAGTCTCATGAGCCAACTAAGTCCTAATCCAAGCAACTCAATCTTGCCTTTATGACATTACCATTCATCCAACCATTCTAGTTTCAATCAGCTGCATATAAGTCAAAGCATTAGCACTCATTCCCTTCTTAACCCCCTTGTTCCTCAAATACATCATCAATGCATTGCATTTCATTATTTTCTTGTGTTTAATTGACGTGTGTATGCTTTGTAGCTTGTTGATATAATCGAAGCCTTTCGATAAAAAACCCAGCCAGTTAGACGTCATTTTGGCATAAGCATTAACATAGCATCAAGCATCCCACACATCACATTTTCACATACTTCGTACCCTGCACTTGGTCGGTTTGAACGTATGCACTGCGGCTTGCTAATATAATCGGATCTTGCCCATCGAAAATTTAGACTGATTAACCATCATCATCAGTGCATTTTATTTCAATCTTTGTGCGTGATAATTAATCTTATTCATCATAAGTTTGTCAGATCTTGTGAAGTAAAGACCATACGCGTGTACGAGCTGAGTGGGTGCCTAACACCTCTCTGTAAGTGTGGTCCCTTACTCAGAATCTTTGAAACGTAAACTTAAGGGTCATCTTAGGGTTAAGGATCTTCAAATTATCCATCTTAAGTGTTTATACAGGGTCTAACCAACTGTAGAATTGAAGTAATTAGTTAGTGGTGACTTTGGTCAAACATAACACCCTCTTAACCCCAAAAAAAGTCCATGAGAGAGGCAACCTGTGGAAAGTGAGTCGATTCCCCCACCTGGGATCCACCGTCCACACGGTGACTCTTCAAAAATTATGAGGATGAGTGATGTGCATGTTGAGACCAAAGTTGGTTGGTTGCACATTGGTTCTTAAGAATGTGAGATATGTACCTGATCTTCACCTTAATTTAATTTCTGCAGGACAATTGGATGAACAAGGTTACAACAATCATTTTAGTGACAGATAATAAAAGCTTACAAAAGGGTCTCTTATGGTAGCAAGAGGCGAGAGGTGTTATACTTTATACAAAACGCAAGCACAACTATGTAGGACTGAAGTAAATATAATAAAGAATAATTCTTATACTGATCTATGGCATAAGTGGTCAATTCATATGAGCGAGAATAGCTTACAAATCATCACTAAGAAGTAGTTCCTTCCCAATATAAAAGGTACACCTTTAAATAGTTGTGTTCATTGCTTAATTGAATAACAACATAGAGTTTTGTTTCATAAAAATTCTTTCAAAAATATAGATGTCTTGAAATTAATTTATTCTGACATTTGTAATCTTATAAAAGTAAAAACACTAGGCGATGCTTCCTACTTTGTTTACCTTTATAAATGATACTTCTAAAAATGTGTGAGCATATGTCTTGAAGATTAAAGACCAAGTCTTAGATGTGTTCAAGCATTTTCATGCTATGGTGGAAAGGCAAATTGGTAAATCATTGAAGTATATTCACATAGATAATGTGGTCAATATATTAGACCACTCGAGCAATACCGAAAAGGTTATAAAATTCAACATGGGCAATCTATTCCCAAGACTCCATAGCACAATGGTGTAGTAGAAAGGATGAATAACACTATTGTGGAAAAAAGTCAGATTTATGCTCTTGCAAGCAAAATTACTAAAATCATTTTTAGAGGAAGTAATGTGCACTACATGTTAATTAATATATCTCATTCGGTTCCTCTGAATGGAGATGTTGTAGAAAGGGTGTGAACTAGGAAAGATGTTTCTTACGAACACTTAAAGGTGTTTGGTTATAGAGAATTTGTGTATGTACCTAAAGATAAGTGGTCTAAACTTAACTGCAAGGTAAAATAGTGTATCTTCTTTGGCTTTGTAGATGAAAATGTTGGCTACACATTATGGTATCCAATTGATAAGAAGCTTATCAAAAGCAAGGATGTGGTCTTTCTTAAAGACCAAACAATTGATGAGTTTGAAAAAGTTGAAAAGCACCCACATAGTGTTAAAGACCTTATTGATGTAGATCAAGTTCCTCTTCCTGTAATGCATGATAATGAGAGAGATGCGCATGGTCAAGAAGAGATAGTTGGTGATATTAAAAAAGAAGAATAGGGGAGAAGTCCCCTCAAGAATGACTAGTTAAGCCTCGTTTGAAGTCCACTAAATCAAGTCAATCATCCAAGAGGTCCCCACCTCATGAGCATATCATGCTTACAAATGAGAGTAAACCATATAACTATCAAGAAGCTCAAACCGATTAACATAGAGGAGGGTAGATAATAGCTATGTAAGAGGAGATGGATTCCTTACATAAGAATCACACTTATGATTTAAGCTGCTAAAGGACAAGAAATCTCTCAAGAATAAGTGGATATTTATATTGAAGACTAAAAAGAAGAGCTCACAACTAAGGTACAAAGAAACATTGCTTGTGAAAGGATTTAGAAAAAAAAGTGCATTGATTTTGATGAGATTTTTTCACCTATGGTGAAGATGTCATTCATCTGGCTCGTATTGGGCATGACTCTAAGCATGAATCTAGAGGTTGAACAACAAGATGTATAAACAATATTCATTCATGGTGATTTGGAGAAAGATATATAGAGTAACCGGAAGATTTCGAAGTTAAAGGTAAGAAGTACATGGTTTGCAAGTTGATAAAGAACATATACTGATTAAAATAGGCCCCAAGGCAATAGTATAAAAAGTTTGATACATTCATGATGGATCATAGGTATAAAAGAACCGCTTCAAACCATTTTTTATGATGATTTTATTATTCTTCTGCTCTATGTTGATTGTTGTCCAAGATATTGGCAAAATTGATAAGTTGAAAATTAAGTTAAGCAAGTCATTTGTCATGAATGACTTAAGAACCACACAACAAATTCTAGGCATAAAAATCTCTTGTGATAGAAAGGTTGACAAGCTTTAGTTATCATAAGAAACATGTGTTGAGAATGTGCTTAAAAGGTTCCATATGAACAAGGAAAAATTTATTGGTTCTCCATTTGCATATCACTTCAAGTTAAGAAGTTCTTCAAGTGAAAAAGAAAATGAATAAATGAAGAAATTTTCATTTGCATCCGCAGTAGAAAAGTTTAATGTATGTCATAGTGTGCATGAGGCTTGACATCGCATATGAAATTGGTGTTGTTAGCAGATTTCTTGCAAATCCTATCAAAGAGCACTAAAAAGAAGTTAAATGAATTCTCATATATCTCAAAGGTTCATCCAACGTGTGAATATGCTTTAAAGGTAGTAAACTTATGTTAGAAGGCTACACAGATACAAAGATGGCAGGAGACATCGACTCTAGGAAGTCCACATCAATGTACATGCTTACTTTTGCAAAGAGGGCAATGTCATGGCAATTCGAATGATAAAAGTGTGTGGCCTTATCTACTATAAGAGCTGAGTATATTGCAATAACAGAAGCTCACGAGGAAATATTATGGATGAAGAGGTTATTTCAAGACTTGACTTGATGCAAGATAATTATATTGTTTATTGTGACAGTTAAATTGTCACCACTTCAGTAAAAATTTAAGTCTACATTCCAAGTCCAAGCACATTGATGTAAGATATCATTGAATTCATGATGCTCTTAAAGAAAAGTTACTACAACTTGAGAAGATTTATACCGAGAAGAATGGCTCAAATATGACGACCAATGCCTTACCTAAAGAAAATTATGAGTTCTGCATAGGCATGACAGGTTTTGAGAATGGTAGAGCCCTCCTCATGAGTCAGGAGGAGGAGATTGTCGAGGTCCCTCTACATGTGGAGGTGAGACCCACATATAAGTAGTCTTTTTCTTTACCACATGCATGTGGGGGCATTTCTGGTCTTTTGGCCAAACAAAGTAAAATAAGAAAAATGACCTTTTTTTTCTAGAGTGAGTTCTAGAAACATTTGGGGTTTTCTTTCTTTGAGGAAAATATGAGAAAGAAGAAGAGTGAAGTTGTTTTATAGAAGAGGAAGAACAAGAGCCTTCTACCATTGAAATCTTCCCATCCGAGTTTGTGTAGGTTCATCCACAACATCGGTTTCTTCGATTGTCTTCTCTGAGGGTTATGTTGGGCATTTTCTGCAATTCTTTGTTGGTGAGAAATTCATTTCTTTCGTCATTTCTTGTAATCCACATTTGGGTGATGTAGTTTGGGTATCTAAGAGAAGTCTCTTGATTATTGTACTTTTATTTTTCTCTTATAGTGGATTTGTGCCAAACTAGGTCTCTTGCATTATACATGTTTGATGATTTATTTGCTTGTGTTGGAAATGATTAACATCCATGAATCTTTCTATATAGTTAATCACATTAATTTGCACATAAAGGGGAAATGTGTGTAGTTTTCAACAAAAAAAAAAAAAAAAAAAAAAAAAAAAAAAAAACCTCTTCTACCATTTCAAATTTCTATAACTGTGTAAGGTGCAAAAGACCAATTTTTTCCTCAATCGTAGACACCAGACATGGCTTCTCGTTCACATACGTGATTTTACATTAAGTAGAAAAGTTGGGATTATATACTGCAACCGGAATCCTTGGCTCAATGTATTAAATTGACTTTTTTAAACCCATTTTATTACATTGCACTTTTAACCCCAAAATCCAATAAGAGATAGAGAGAGAGAGAGAGAGAGAGTATATACAATATGGATTGTAACTATTGTTGATGTTGTTACTTATCGAAGAATGCTAACTATGCATCCTTGGAGGCTAATCATTATCTACGACTCTTCTACCCCATGTTGCAATTATCCAACCCTTCATCTAAAAGGTCTTGCCATGGACGGGTGACATGTCATTAATCCCAATCACCAGAGATTATGATGTCCATGTAAAGGAAGTTAGAATAGATGGTTAAAAGGTGGTTTCTTATTATTTTCATGGATAATATCTCTCATCAAAGTTGGAAGATGGTTAAAAAGGTGGTTTCTTATTATTTTCATGGATAATATCTCTCATCAGTGAGAAATGTAGACCCCATATAACTAGACCTTCTAGATTAACACTTCAAATCATCATGTGGTGGGCCGATATAGTCAAACATAAGTAAGAGAGTTAGGAAAGCTCTTGTCATCATCATCATCATCATCATCATTATGGTCATCATACTCACCATCATTATTACTACTACTATTGAAAAGTCATAAATATAAATAGTGTAAAACTCTCAACAATTTTTTTAAGCTTGTCCGAAAACCAACGCATTTAAAAGGTAGACCCCACCATCATGAACATTAGATGCATGAATCAAGTCAATTCATTAATTAGGTGGGTCATGTCATAACAAACAATTGATAATAACATGATCTAATACAAATACAAGCACAGCCCACCTAATGAGTAATTGGCCTAATTTTTTTAATAGACGACCTCCACGGAGGCCCCAACCTATTGGAGAGTTCTAATGCTGTCATGCCCCAAACCCGAAAATTGGGCTCACAAAATTTTCGATTGTCGAATCTGGTGCCGACAACCTCCATAGTACCCCACTCTCGGCTTTCAGTGCCCATATGCCAGATTTCGATCCTGGGATCCTACTAGGAGGATTTTCCAACGTACATTTGTCTCATAAGAAGCATAACCACATATTTACCCAAATCACAAAGGCAACATCATCATCACATATCCACTAATATAAACATTTGAATACAATGCTGAAAGGGAAATACATATGTCAAAATCAAAGCTCCAGAAGACTGATGTACGCTCCAAGCTCAACGCTGCTGCAACCTAACGCCACTTGCATGCAGCTATCCTGCATAAGCTTATAGAAAGCTTAGAGGGTGGTGAAACTGTGCACAAGGTAAGTGCGAAGTATGCAATACAATTCCATAAATCATACAATATCAGAATAAATAAAAATACTGACAAGATCATGAATCATACGATATCAGAGTAAACGAATATATATTGGTAAGTCCACGAGTGTCATAAGCCGTACTAAGGCTATGCGATGCAAGGCATGAATGCTAACAGCCATATCAATGCAGAAACATGGCAACCCAAAATACCATATGCCACGGATGTAATACAATATGTGGTACGAATGAAATGACCAAGCTGGAGTGAAGTCAGGATGATAGTACATAGTATCACAGGCTATGGGGTCCATCACAAGGGACTTCTATCCAAACTAACCTCATACCTAAATTTGGATAGCCAGACTCAATGTAGTAGACTCCTTATCTCAGGTTAGTCACACGCCCCAACCGAAATCTTTGTCATTACGAAGGTACACAACAATTAGTTGTGCACCACCGGCCTGCGTGGATAGTGAATGAATGAATGAATGAGTATGTACCTCCTACCCAATCAGTCCACAAATCAGTACTGTGCATCTCTGGGATCATCACTAGGGTCTAGTACACTCTACGCCAGCTGCTGCCCCATCAAGCGCACAACTGGGTAAGTGGAAGAAACCTCACATCCGTCTGCCAATATCGGGTCCGACTCATCGATAGCAAACCCATTCTTCAAGCTAGTCAAACTCAGCCTAGTTTTGCCCACTACCCTCGGGCAGGTAAGGCCACAATCCCTTCCCAACCGACCACGACACAGTGGGAGATGCGGCCTACTGGTATTCGGCACTTGGGCACTTATGTATCCACTCGGTCTAGACGTTGGGACGTCTCCTAGCCACGGAGGTTTAGAAATTTTCACCTAGGGACATCTATGACACCCCGATGCTAGTAACAGATTTTCGGTGTCCAATTTGGCCATCCACGACATACCTGTGGAGGCTACAGCCCTGATGTCGCTAGGGCGTACAGTAATCACAACACAATGCAAGATGCATGAGTCATATAATCCAGTCATACATCAATCTTGTGCATATCGTGCGCTCATGTGAGACAATCTTTACCTATTAGGGAGTCTCATAACAACCTACCTAATGACATATGCAATGGTCGACCACATCTCATAACAAACATGCAAATGATGCGTATGAGCATGTATCATGATGCTATGTTGTCACATACTCATAATCAGTATCGACAATCGGCATCGATAATCGGCCTAACAAAGGGCCTAACGGAAGGTCACAATGAGGACATTTAACCATCGTTGCCCATCAATGTGGACATTTAACCAACATTACTCCAAAGGAGTAGCCCACATAGATCCAAACATATAATGGGCCCATGGCCTCACACAATGGCCCAATATTTATCACCATAGGCCTCTCTCAAGGGCCTAATATCACAATGGGCCTCACTTATGGGCTACATATACATCACATTGGGCCTCGCTCATGGACCTCATGTACATCACAATGGGCCGCAATACATGGGCCCCATATATGTCAAATGGGCTGCAATATATGGGCTGAAAAATTCATCTTATTGGGCCTTACCAAATGGGCCAGAAATACATCACAATGGGCCTCATCATATGGGCCGGAAATACATCACAATGGGCCTTACCAAATGGGCCAGAGATACATCACAATGGGCCTCATCATATGGGCTGGAAATATATCACAATGGATCACGTCCCATGGCCTAATGCACACCATAGTGGGCCTCATCACATGGGCCACAATTACATCAAGGTGGGCCTTAACGGATGGGCCACAAATACATCAAGATGGGCCTCATGGATGAGACGCACCAATGGGCCTCAAATGATTTTTGGAGGGCCACGACCTAATACACACTACAATGGGCCTCATCACATGGGCCGCAATTGCATCAAGGCGGGCTGTGAATGGACAGTTTGGATGAAACCCATGTAATTTGCTGGCATCAATACAGCAGGTACACCGACCAATCTGCTTTCTATAATAGTGGGTCTCATATGCTGAGTACAGCACATCTTTAAGGTAGGCCCCACATATTGATCGACCTAATATTTACATTTTCAAATTGTCGAGGCCCGCTGGACGGCCTGGATAAATGTAACATCTCGGATTTTTGCCAACCTAGAATTAGACGTCCTTAGGCAATGGGTGGCTCATGACACCTTATTAACTTGTCAGAACTCAATCTCAAAGTCTAAAACCGCTTTTGAACCCATTTCCTTCACAAATCCCACCCTTCACCACCTTGATCTTTCAATTTTTCTAAGTACCTTTACCCTAGACACTATCTTAAACTAGCTAAGTAGTATAACTTGGATCACTTTATATACAAACTACAAAGGACTAAGTACCACCTCAGACAGAAATCTTATAGGATTAAATCCTTTAGAAATGAGACAAAGTAACTAAGTGCTAAACTAGATTAGCTACAAAATCTGTTTGATCTACTTTAAATACGATCTGCAAGACCCAAAACTTGTAGAATCATTGACGCTAGGTTACCCTAAAATCTAGAATCAAACTCATTACCCGACTGCTCTCGCGAGCACATTGAAACTCCATATCAGATCTGGACCGCACATCGGAAGTCGGAATAATACGAAGTTAAGGAATTAGGACCGCCTTGCTGGGCTTAACAACCATCTTGGAAATCAAATCCAAATAGTGTCCCACGGCTGTTCGCTTGAGTCCAGAGCGAGGGGTGTGAAAACACTTATTTTTCTTTACAAATAAATATCTCAAATAGTAATCTGAGACTTGTTACTTGCGGACATTTTGTAAGCAACCAAACCGTCAGAATCTGACCCAAATACACCCTCGGATCAGGAAAAATTTCATAAACATATCTATGTACTCGAAATCCCCGATCGAGATCCGCTGACCATCAAACTTAAACTGGTCCACCACTCGTGATCTGGAAATTCGACTGAAATGAAAACTTAACTCCACTAAAATCCAGAGTCTGTGAGCTTAAGTCTAACTTTTGGCTCAAGGAGGCCTGCCAGAAGTCCTCCGTTGAGCTGAAACTAGCTCGCTTTGGTTATAACCTAAGTATACCTTGACCATAAGTCTAATTTGGTGAGTTTTGGGGCTATATAAGGACCTTAGAACCATCTCTCTCATAGCCATATGAATTTGAGAGAAACCCTAGAGAGAGAAGAGAGAAAAGAGAGAGGAGTTAGAGAAGTGGGAGAATCTCCCTACTACTATCCCCTGCCGCTACACAAGCTGCACCACCCCATTCTCATCGCTTTCCCAGTGATTCCGACTTCGTTTCTAGGTAAGAAACCCTAACCCTAATCTGTTTTGGAGTTGTAAAGGTTGTAGGTTATGAAATAGCTAACCTATTTCATTCTATAGGCTACCAAACTGCCGAATACAGAAGCTTGGCAAACCTATCGCATTCGTTACGATTCTACGACTAAAGGTGCGGACTTTAGATGTATAGGTTATGGTTTTCAATGCTTTCAATGTCAGATAATGATAGATTCATGATCTGCATGCAATTGCACATGTATAAAGTGCTGTCTGTTTTCCGTTTCGATTAAAGATAAAGAATATGGAATTTTACATACTCTAGGTATTCATAGAAAATACCGTATATGTATAAATTTTGGAAATATGTTTGCCATGATTATTTGTTGTATGAATATAATATATATAGATAAAATACTTAGTTGGCGAAAGGACTCGCCATAATACATGATTTGCTAATATACATTATGTATGTAGAAATAGTGTATTTTAGAAAGTACCGTATACGTATAAATTTTGGAGATGTGTTTGCCATGATTATTTGCTGTATGAATATATTATATATGCATAAAATACTTGTTTGGCGAAAGGACTCGCCCTAATACATGTTTTACTACTACACACTGTGTATGTTGTAATAGTGTATTCTAAGTGTTTGTGAAAATGCTTGTGAGAGTAAGTGTTTGGATGATGGTGCCTTAGGTAGGTGTTGAGATAGGATTCTCAACTACCTTAGAGACGTGTATGATTTCCTCCATGTGGTTGTTTACTTTACCCGCTTACTTATGAAATATATGTGTTTGTATTCTTGTTTATATCGTGCTTTATAACATGCTTTATAACATGCTTTATAACATGCTTTATGATATGCTTGTTACCTTGCTTGAATTACTTTGTTTATTATGCTTTACTCCACATGCTTTGAATAAGGATTGATTGCGTTTGGGACTATGATTATAGTCCAGACATTTGGTACCAGACTTGAGATTGTGGTTGAGATTCATTTTGCTACGAAGGATGTGTTTGACGAACCCCGAGTCGTACTTCGGTGGGTGATAATAGTTAGACAACACGAAGTGCTTATGCACTTCATGTCGTTCAGTCGATTGTGCGCTCGAGCTAGTCAGGCTCATCAAGTAACCCGATATGTCTAATGTATGATCACCATTATTGGACGCTACTGCTTGAACCTAGGGTACCAAACTTACCAATGAAATCCCGTTAACCATGGTACCTCGATCCGCTAAGACTCATAAGCTGAGCATGGTGGTATGGGATACCGTGATCGAGTTGTCGGCCTACGCTGGGGCCACGTGCCTCCCCGTAGTGACCAGTGAGCAACCAGACTCGTGAGCCGATTATGGTGGTATAGGACACTATATTCGTGTTGTCAGCCTACATTGATAAGGTGACGGGGGAGTGGTGCAACGAATACATGTAATAACCCTGGCAGCCCATTGTAGTGACCTCGAGTATACTCTGAATTTACGGTGAGGCGACGAGTTTTACCGCGGTGTATGGAGTATGAACTAGGCCTGTATCTGTATAGTGATAAACCGTTAAAGAGGTGATGGGGGAGTGGTATAACCATTGTGCGTAACAGCCCTGGCAGCCTCTGCAGCGACCTAAAAACACATTATCGTATGAGATTTACTAGGACTGACGACCCTAGAATGGATCATGTTTGGGAATGATACAAGGGAGGTACCTTAGTTTCCCAATACTGCTGTTTGAAATGGACTAATAACAACTTGGTAATCATGCTCATCATGCATTGCACGTGCCTGGTAGATGTGGAGCACTGAGGGATAAACCCATGTCGTGAACGTAAGATGGTGTCGTATGAGGGTGGTTTGGCAAGAGCATACATCATGACTACATTCATACTTGCATTAATAAGAGTATTTAGAATTATTGATTGTACTGCTTTATCATTACTGCTTGACTGTTTTAATAACATGTTAACTTATGCTTTATTGTTCCACTGAGTCGATCACTCACTCCCACGTTATGGGACGGTGTTGTACACAACAACCAGATTTGTTTAAGTTTCAGGTGATGGCGATGCTTATGAAGCAGAGTCGGACTACTACTATGATGTTGAGGAGGAGTTCTCTTACATGTAACTCTCTGACAGGTTTATGAAGACCTGGTATTGTATTGACGGGGCTATGGTATTTGGAATAGAAGACATTACACTTCCACAACTTGGTATAATTTGAAATTATACTTGTAATTCATTAACCTGGTAATCCTTATCCCACTCTGGAGACTCACCACAGTTTATATATTTTATCTATCTATCACAGTCTTCCGCTTGTAAATTTAACTATCTTTGGAGTATGATATGCTGTTTTGGCTTAATCTCACTCATGTTCACTACTCTAATACAGACAACATTCAATCATCATTCATTTTGTTGCATAAGTGATACGTTGAAACTCAGGAGTTGAGTTTATGCTCGACCCCCGATTTTCAGGGCGTTACAAGATGGTATCAAAGCATAATTTAGATTAAACTGGACCTGGGTTATGATCACATAATGCACTCTGATGCACTCTGACTTAGGAGGGAGCGACAGAACGTAGAAACCGACTTAGGATTTTCCAAATTCGCCGAATAGCGAAACAGACCGAAATCAACTGCTGAGATTGGGCCCGTACACACCCATGATTACACGAAACAATTCCGAATCACTTCTAGGCCGTTAAACGACGGGTTTGAGTCGTTCCCTATAAACGAATGTCCTTAGATTGTGGGTCAACCACAACACCTTACACTTAATCTCAAAGCCTAAAACCCCCTTTATCCAATTCCTTCAAATTCTCTTCTTTCACCACCTCATTCTTCAACTTTTTTTAAGACCTTTCATACTAGATATAAATACTAACGTATAAATGATGGAGAATAATAATTAAATAAAAATTTACTATAAATAGTAAATATATGTAGAAATTGGACTTTTGACCATTCAAATTATGGAATCTCGTGAAACAAATGGCTTAGTTGGATATATTAGCGTCTCCTACCCCAAAATCATATGCTACATGTCATATAAACTCATTCCGGTTTATAAATTGGCCCCGAAAATGCCTCAAATGGAGTCGGGGGCCAAACGGAGCACTTACAGGGGGACCCAGGGTGGGCCCCACACATTTTTGGAGCCTAGGGGTCACGAGGACCTCGCCCAAATGGAGAGGCATCGCCAAACACTCCAGAAGTCGGCGAGGCCTCCCCGGGTTTCGGGCCCGACCGAGCAGGCTGGTCGGGCCGATCATGTTTGGGGCCTAGGGGAACCCCCTGATGTATGGGTTGTTGACTAAAACCTTTCCAAACTAGTATTTCCTTCACAAATCACCCCTCCAAGCTCTCTTTTCTCCTCCAAGTTGTTGTTTTCTCTCTCAAACCTCCCTTCTAATCGCCCATTCCACTGTTTTCTGTTAAAACCCACACCCCTCCATCGTTCATAGCAACACCTACCCTCTACCATTTCTGTTTTTCCTTATTTGAGCTCCCACACCCCCTCATTTGAAGCTCAAAACCGTATAAGCTCTCAACCCATCCTATTTCTTCATTTCCTTCCTTCAAACCCTGTCTTTTGGGGCCTTTACAATCCCTGTTGAGGTTCAAACTCGTAGAGAATCAAAAGTTTCAGCCCCTACGTTAGGATCTTTGTGTTTTCATGTTGATGGAATGTGTCGAATGTTTGGCAAGTTAGAGTTGTACGCGACAATTGTGAACTCCTTCCACCCCTCCACCATTACTCCTCTTGGCCTCACCATTTCACACCCATATGAACACAAAATCCACATTTTTTTGTATCCCATAACTTTCATAACCTCCGAATGTTAGGACGTTTAGGGCCCGTTCAGCCAATTGCATTAGGTAAGATTAAGGTGGCTAGATTTGTAAAAGTAACAATAAATGTATGTAAAATGTATGTGTAAGGTATGCTCCCTAGATTGGGTGTATCCCATGTTTTCCAATACCATGTTTGGAGTGTATGCAATTAAGAGTAAATCCCAGAATTTTCCTTTCTAAGTACACTTAGAGATTCATGATCATGGGATTTGGAAATCTCATCTCACACTTTCCAACACAAGACTCATTTTCCAAAGCCTATAAAATTAATCCCCTCCCACCCTCCTACCAAACATGTCATTCCCAATCTTGAAGTGAGATTAGCAATACAGTCCCATTTAAGACAATAGGCCCTAGAGTTTTGGACCTAGAGCAGTGCTCCTAGATTTCGACAGGCATGACCATATAGGAAATCCAACAAATTAATAATGTGAACCTCAGGACCCTCTTAGTTGGAATGAGCATATGTGAAATGCTCGAGCGTCAAGTACAGACAACTCAGTACCAATTAGACAACTTTGACCCTAAGTGATAGAACCCTTCCTTGTAGTAGAAATGATGCGAAATCATCTAGCGCATGAGCATAGACTTTGGACTACACGTATGGATTTCCACTACTCCTAAATTAAGACTAAACTACCGGTTACATTAGAGAATGTCAGAGACCGATAGATGTAGCTAGGTTAAATCAATACACCTCTTTGATCTGGGTGGCGCAGCGAAAGCATGGTGGACCCTACCCCACTGGCCCAGGATCGAAACTGTGCTCGTTGAATACGAACATTATAGAAGCCCTAGCAAGTTCTACTATGAGAAACCATTTTAGGATGATCTAGTAAGATTTGATTCACCATTTCCTTGGACATCGATAATAACGAGGACTCTCTTAGACCAAGACCTAACGGGCAACCCGAGAAATAGGACATTTGAACCTTTCAGTGATGGGCATTCCCTAGGTTTTTAGAGTGATCGGTATACAGAGTTACTGAAATATACAATTGCGAAACATTAGCGGCTTGACCCAATTCTCAATCATAGGTGACTACCAATGGACTCACTGCTAACGAGTAGAAGACTAGGAGCCACCAGGATTCGGAAGGGATATGATGAGCTTTCTACCCTGGCCCGGTAGATGATCGATGTATCGGGATCGAGCCCACTACAACCGTCCCTCTGTGTTGGTCAAACAATAAAAGCAGCTATCTTACTCTAAATTATTGGGAATTGTTATCAAGACTCCAAATAGGTAAAGAAATAAATTGTAGAAAACCATCAGGATATGGGAACTGGATAAAGAAATAAGTTTTAAGGGGGGTAGACTAAAATGAACCAGGCTAGTAGATACCCTACCACGCGTAGAAACTCGGAATCAATAAAACTTAGGCAAAAGAAATAAGTAAATTTTCCTTATTACCCTTAGGCAATTTCGGGGACAAAATTTTGTTTTAAGAGGGGTAAATTGTAACATCCTGAATTTTTGCCAATCTGGAATTAGACGTCCTTAGGCAATGGGTCGCTCCTGACACCTTATTAACTTGTCAGAACTCAATCCCAAAGTCTAAAACCGCTTTTGAACCCATTTCCTTCACAAATCCCACCCTTCACCACCTTGATCTTTCAATTTTTCTAAGTACCTTCACCCTAGACACTATCTTAAACTAGCTAAGTAGTATAACTTGGATCACTTTATACAAACTACAAAGGACTAAGTACCACCTCAGACAGAAATCTTATAGGATTAAATCCTTTAGAAATGAGACAAAGTAACTAAGTGCTAAACTAGATTAGCTACAAAATCCATTTGATCCACTTTAAATACGATCTGCAAGACCTAAAACTCATAGAATCATTGACACTAGGTTACCCTAAAATCTAGAATCAAACTCATTACCCGACTGCTCTCGGGAGCACATTGAAACTCCATATCAGATCTAGACCGTACATCGGAAGTCCGAATAATACGAAGTTAAGGAATTAGGACCGCCTTGCTGGGCTTGACAACCATCTTGGAAATCAAATCCAAACAGTGTCCCACAGCTGTTCGCTTGAGTCTGGAGCGAGGGGTGTGAAAACACTTGTTTTCTTGACAAATAAATATCTCAAATAGTAATCTGAGACTTGTTACTTGCGGACATTTTGTAAGCAACCAGACCGTCAGAATCTGACCCAAATACACCCTCGGATCAGGGAAAATTTCATAAACATATTTATGTACTCGAAATCCCCAATCGAGATCCGCTGACCATCAAACTGAAACTGGTCCACCACGCGTGATCTGAAAATTCAACTGAATGAAAACTTAACTCCACCTAGATCCAGAATCTGTAAGCTTAAGTCTGACTTTTGGCTCAAGGATGCCCGCCAGAAGTCCTCCGTTAAGCTGAAACTAGCTCGCTTTGGTTATAACCTAAGTATACCTTGTTCATAAGTCTAATTTGGTGAGTTTTGGGGCTATATAAGGACCTTAGAACCCTCTCTCACAGCCATACGAATTTGAGAGAAACCCTAGAGAGAGTAGAGAGAAAAGAGAGAGAAGGAGTCAGAGAAGTGAGAGAATCTCCCTACTACTATCCCCTGTCGCTACACAAGCTGCACTACCCCATTCTCATCATTTTTCCGGCGATTCTGACTTCGTTTCTAGGTAAGAAACCCTAACCCTAATCTGTTTTGGAGTTATAAAGGTTGTAGGTTATGAAATAGCTAACCTATTTCATTCTATAGGCTACCAAACTGCCGAATACGGAAGCTTGGCAAATCTATCGCATTCGTTACGATTCTACGACTAAAGGTGCGGACTTTAGATGTATAGGTTATGGTTTTCAACGCTTTCAATGTCAGATAATGATAGATTCATGATCTGCATGCAATTGCACATGTACAAAGTGCTGTCTGTTTTCTGTTTCGATTAAAGATGAAGAATATGAAATTTTACATACTCTAGGTATTCGTAGAAAATACCGTATACATATAAATTTTGGAAATGTGTTTGCCATGATTATTTGTTGTATGAATATAATATATATAGATAAAATACTTAGTTGGCGAAAGGACTTGCCATAATACATGATTTGTTAATATACACTATGTATGTAGAAATAGTATATTCTAGAAAGTACCGTATACGTATAAATTTTGGAGATGTGTTTGCCATGATTATTTGCTGTATAAATATATTATATATGCGTAAAATACTTGCTTGGCAAAAGGACTCGCCCTAATACTTGTTTTGCTACTACACACTATGTATGTTATAATAGTGTATTCTAAGTGTTTGTGAAAATGCTTGTGAGAGTAAGTGTTTGGATGATGGTGCCTTAGGTAGGTGTTGAGATGGGATTCTCAACTACCTTAGAGACGTGTATGATTTCCTCCATGTGGTTGTTTACTTTAACCGCTTACTTATGAAATATATATGTTTGTATTCTTGTTTATATCGTGCTTTAGAACATGCTTTATAACATGCTTTATAACATGCTTTATGATATGCTTGTTACCTTGCTTGAATTACTTTGTTTATTATGCTTTACTCCACATGCTTTGAATAAGGATTGATTGCGTTTAGGACTATGATTATAGTCCAGACATTCGGTACCAGACTTGAGATCGTGGTTGAGATTCATTTCGCCACGAAGGATGTGTTTGACGAACCCAAGTCGTACTTCGGTGGACGACAGTGGTTAGGCCACACGAAGTGTTTATGCACTTCATGTCGTTCAGTTGATTGTGCGCTCGAGCTAGTCAGGCTCGTCAAGTAACCCGATATGTCTAATGTATGTTCACCATGTTTGGACGCTACTGCTTGAACCTAGGGTACCAAACTTACTAGTGAAATCCCGTTAACCATGGTACCTCGATCCGCTAAGACTCATGAGCCGGACATGGTGGTATGGGACACCGTGGTCGAGCTGTCGGCCTACGCTGGGGCCACGTGCCTCCCCGTAGTGACCAGTGAGCAACTAGACTCGTGAGCCGATTATGGTGGTATGGGACACTATATTCGTGCTGACGACATACATTGATAAGGTGATGGGGGAGTATTGCAACGAATGCGTGTAACAGCCCTGGCAGCCCTTTGTAGTGACCTCGAGCATACTCTAAATTTACGGTGAGACGACGAGTTTTGCCGCGGTGTATGGAGTATAAACTAGGCCTGTATCTGTATAGTGATGAACCGTTAAAGAGGTGATGAGGGAGTGGTGTAACTATTGTGCGTAACAGCCCTGGCAGCCTCTGCAGTGACCTAGAAACACATTATCGTATGAGATTTACTAGGACTGATGACCCTAGAATGGATCATGTTTGGAAATGATACAAGGGAGGTACCTTAGTTTCCCAATACTGCTGTTTGAAATGGACTAATAACAACTCAGTAATCATGCTCATCATGCATTGCATGTGCCTGGTAGATGTGGAGCACTGAGGGATAAACGCATGTCGCGAACGTAAGATGGTGTCGCATGAGGGGGGTTTGGCAAGAGCATACATCATGACTGCATTCATACTTGCATTAATAAGAGTATTTAGAATTGTTTATTATACTACTTTATCATTACTGCTTGACTATTTTGATAACATGTTAACCTATGCTTTATTATTCCACTGAGTTGATCACTCACTCCCACGTTACGGGACGGTGTTGTACACACCAACCAGATTTGTTTGAGTTTCAGGTGATAATGATGCTTATGAAGCAGAGCCGGACTACTACTATGATGTTGAGGAGGAGTTTTCCTACATGTAACTCTCTGACAGGTCTATGAAGACCTGGTATTGTATTGACGGGGCTATGGTATTTCGAATAGAAGACATTATACTTCCATAACTTGGTATAATTTGAAATTATACTTATAATTCATTAACCTGGTAATCCTTATCACACTCTGGAGACTCACCACAGTTTATATATTTTATCTATCTATCACAGTCTTCCGCTTGCAAATTTAACTGTCTCTGGAGTATGATATGTTGTTTTGGCTTAATCTCACTCATGTTCACTACTCTAATACAGACAACATTCAATCATCATTCATTTTGTTACATAAGTGATGCGTTGGAACTCGAGAGTTGAGTTTATGCTCGACCCCCGATTTTCAGGGCGTTACAATAAAACAGATGGATGGCGCTAATAAAATTCATATAATATGGTGGGTCCACGTGGTGGCCCACCCGAGCCGGGGTCAAGCTAATATTTGTGATTCCCCTTCATCCAGATCAGGTAGCGGGGCTGGCGCAATAGCTGGACGGTCTGAATCATACATGCACAAAATAAGTGGGCCACATCAACAGGGAAGGAGAGAGAGAGAGAGGGGGGGAGGGAGAGAGAGAGAGATAGAAACATGAGAAGGGGAGGGACCCCGCCACTATGGGCCCTCCCTATACAATGCATACATTAAGATGGGTCCCACTACATGTAGGCCCTCAAATCATCAAAGATCGAGATGATTAACACCCACCTTTGATCTCCTCTTCCTTCTTCCGCCTATAGCCTCTAGATCTCTAAGGGAATGATTTCAACAGTGGAGATGATCTTTGGATGGTGGACATGGGAGGTAGGAACGTGGGCCACACTAGCTTCTCTCATGGAAGCTTGGACGATGGACTCTCATGGGTTGCTTGAAAATGGAGAGAGAGAATGAGAGAGAGAGAGAGAGGTGATGGGAGAGAGGGATAGTGAGTGATGGATGGGTGTACTTGATGGGTGGAGAGAAAGAGAGAGAGAGAGAGAGAGAGAGAGAGAGATTTGACTTTAGGGGTTGTTTGGGGATGGGTGTTGTACTTGACATGATGGGATGAAGTACTTGACATTTGATGTGATTGATGGGACATTCTCTTAAGATTGTAACGCACAGCATTTTTCTCGAACTGAACGTGGGCCCACATCTCCTGGCCCGAGTATTGCCTCAGCGCGCAAGACGCAACGTCAGAACCGCGGCGACGACGCGGTCGCAAGGGTACAAGTTTCGAGTCGAGCTGACTCTGATATACGGGACATGACTCAAGATCGCGCACAAACACTGATAATAGATCGCAGGTCGCCGGAATTCGACCGGGAGGACCAAGCCTATGGAATGATACGGGCTAGAATACAGGTCTTACAAATGTCATACTCACATGACACGCGATTATTACTAATATTAATAATATTACCTTACATGGATTTGATACATTGGAAATGATAGGGTAGAGCCAGTTGAATGTTAATAAGATAGGAAAAGTACCAAGTGCAAGGCATGTGAAGGGAAAATAGGAAAGAGGGAGAACTCGGCAGGAGAGAGAGAGAGAGAGAGAGAGAGAGAGAGAGAGAGAGAGAGAGAGAGAGAGAGAGAGGAAAGAAATCAAAAAGAGGGAGAAAAAAAATGGAGAAATAAAGGAAAAGCGAGGGTTACGCATGGAGAGATGAAGAGAGCACATTGTCTATGGTTTCAATGGTAGGCAATCCATCCTACATTCACCTAAATTGCGATCATCAAGTTTTAGATCTATTGCTTTTTCTAAAAGGGAGTTATGTGCTTGCACTATTTGATTAGGTTGGAGTTGTCTAGATGTATTCAGTTTGCTTTATTTGATATATATGTTACGCTTGGCCCTAGTTGTTTTGTTGGCACTCGTTGGAAAGGATGTATTCAATTAAATTAATAAAATTTTAGGTAGTGTGCTCCCACTAATAAATGGAAGAAAATAAAAATAGATATGCAATATTTTTTAAGATAATTTCTTGACATGAGCCAATGCAACATATGTATCGCAAAGTCGTCACATTACGATCATGTTTTAATATAAGCCAACGCAACATGTGTATCACACCGCCATTACATTGACTCCACAAAGTCTTTGGTGCACGGATGCCACTGTAACATGTGTAAGAAATTGGGCCACTCACATAGAAGTTTGTTTAAAATTAACATGGATTGTGTGCTAATCCCAGCAGTACGGCCACTCACATAGAAATTTGTTTAAAATTAACATGGATTGTGTGCTAATCCTAGCAGTACCACAAACCTCTTTGCAAAACGGGGATAGCATAATTTGATGGACCTCGTGCCCTTTCTACAGGTGGCCCCATGTTGTAGTTATTCAGAGCTATTAACTTTCAAATACGTTTTACCTAAGCCAGCTCTAACAATTATACATGGCTCAATCAAATCCTGCCACATTTGTTTACAATGGAGATGGTTGGTGTCATGGTCATCACTAAATCTACCTGCACAACCTTATTTCTGCACCAGAAAGCTAGCTAGGTTAAGCCATGGTGATGTTTGTGAGAAATCCACGTTATCCATCTATTTTGCCTGATCATATTATCAGGCTAAAAAATGAGGTAGATCCAAAACTTTAAGTGAGACACACTATAGGAAAAAAGGGTTAAGAATTGCCCACCATTGAAACCTCCCCATGGTCCACCATGATATTTATACATCATTTATATTATTCATAAGATCATTTCTGTTGGATGAACAGAAAACATAAATAATAATAATAATAATAATAATAGCCTGATTCCAAACTCCGGTGGCCCCACATATATTTCAACGGACATTCAGTAGTGGGGGAGGCGGATTTATGGTTAAAGTTGTGTAGTTGTGTTGGGATGCTAGGTGGGGCCATCTTGATGTTTGTGATAAATCTACTCCGTCCATCCATTTTCTCATTTTAGTACATGTCACAGAAAATGAGGTGTAAGTGGTCATATGAGAGGAAAAACCGGGGAAAGAGTTTTCCACTGTTGAAATCCTCTTAAACTCCACCTTGATGTTTATGTGCCATCCAAACCGTTTATAAGGTTATTCTCAGGTAAAAAACGGAAAACTTAACCTGATACAAAACTTTTGTGGCTTTAAAAATATTTCAATGGTGATGACAAAATCCCCACTGTTTCATCTCGTGTGGCCCGCTTGAGTTTTGGATCCGCCTCATTTTTTATCAAATGTCTTAAAATGATCTTGGGAAAACGGATGAATGGGATAGATTTTACAAAAACATCAAGGCAGACCCCACCTAGCATGTCAGAGCAGGAACCACAGCATATCGAAAAGATATCCACGTCCACGGGGAATAATTTCGACGCGGATTTCCTGCTAAAGCCGCTGGAAACTCAGGTGGGGCCACCGTGATGTTTTTCATGAATCTAACTTGTCCCTACGTTTTTTCGAGATCGTTTTAGGCCATAAGACTAAAAGTGAACAGGGTCCAAAACTCAAGTCAGCCGTCTTAAGGAAAAAGGTGGTTATGGAAATTCCTACGGCTGAAACCTCCCTGAGTTCGTCATGATCTTTACATGTCATCCGTACTGTTAATAACGCCATTCTTATCGGGATGAACTGAAAACATAAATATTAGCATGATTCAAAACTTCGGTGGCCCTAATAATATTTCAACCGTCGTCATTTAATTATCACGTTTTTGACCCAGGTGAGCATTGGATACGGTTCATTTTTTTACTCATGTTCTATAATGAACTCACAAAACGGATGGATGGAAAGGATTTCTCACAAACATCACAGTGGGTACACCTGGCATGAACTTCCTCTGAAATCTGCGTCCGAAGAATTTCTCACAAAAATGGAAGCGGATTGGCTGGTATACCATACACCAGCTATAGCCGATGTAAATACGTGTCGTGGTAAGACACGTGCCGACGCTCTTGGAGCTTTGAGTTGTACTTACGTTTCAAAGGAGATCAAAGTTACATGCCCCACAGTGATGTATTTATTATATCCACACTATTCATACATTTTTCAAGATCATTTTAGAGCATTAGATAAAAAATTAATCATATTCAAATCTTAAATGAACACACCAAAAATAGAAGCGAGGATAATATTTTTACCGTTAAAAAATTTGTAAGGCCCACCATAATATTTATTTTCCATCCAATCTGTTAATAAGATTAAAAATACATAGATGAAAAGGAGAAACAAATTTCATATTGATCCAAAACTTCTATGACCCCCAAAAGTGTTTCAATGGTAGACGTTTAATTCTCTGCTGCTTTTTGCAATGTGGTCCAATTGATCCTTAGATCTATCTTATTTTTCGGTTCAATCCTTAATACGATCTCACTAACTGGATGGACGGTTTGGATATAACACATACCTTATGATAAGACCCACGGTATTTGCTAACGTCAATACACCAGCTAAATATATATATATATATAGTCATTGGTACACCAGCCAATTAGCTTTATTTGCGTACTGAGTTACTTAATAGGCTATTACCGTACTGAGTAAACTCTGTGGAGCTCGCCGTGAATTCAAGTTGTTTATACACACCATGTATCTTTTTTCCAAAACATTTTTAGGATTGAACCAAAAAATACCTTGAAATTTTCTGAGGCCCCCAATGATGGCTATTTGTCATCCAAACCGTTCATAATAGCACAGATATGGAAGAATGGAAAACATGAATATCAGCTTCACCTAAAACTTACGTGGTCCTCCAATAACTTTTCAACGGTGGACTTCAATTCACATTGTTTCCAGTGGTGTGGTGCACTTGAGCTTTGGATATGCTTAATATTTGGATTAAAGCCATAAATTCAAGTTATAAAACGGATGGACAGAATTGATACAATGCATGAATGACAATGGCGATGGCACCACGTAGAGCTCACCGAGCGAAAAAAAATACAGTGGGGTCTACCTAGTTTCCTGTCGCAGGCCCTTCCTGCGACAGGCTGTCGAAGGTAATCCGCGTCCGTTTAAGACCTTTCCACATCAACCATTATGAATGTTTGATGACCTAATAATAATATTAATTATTGCAGGGTTAGAGTTGTCCCCCCTTCACGGGTTATACGTGGTACATGCTTCATAAGCAGATAAAGATAGATAAAGCCCCAATGAGTGTATGCCACGTGGCATTTGAGTATACCTTTCGTAAAATTTTCCAGACTTTTCTTTCAAAATGCCACGTGGCATATACTCACTGGATTTATTCTACATACAAATGCTCACATTCATTGTTCGTAACATGGCCCACCGTTTCAGATGATGCCTTTCGTGGCTGCATCTTCCCAACATATCCATGTGTAAGTCACATGCATACATGCATGCATGGAGAGAGATCGATCACTAGTTTCTATTGGCACACGCAAAAGCTTTCGCACGCATGAACGCGGATTAGCTGCGACCATGACCGTGGGGCCCACTTCGATGTATAAGTTATATATCCACACCGTCCATCTGGTTTTGCATCTCATTTTAGCGCCAGATTTCGAAAATGAGGCATACTCAAATATCAGGTGGACAACGTTAATGGAAAGCAGTAGTGATTGAACGCCCACCATTTAAAAACTCCCTAGCGCCCACCGTAATGTTTATTTTCCATCCAATCCGTTGATAATGTCACGAAGACATGGGTGAAGGAAACAGAAATATCAGCTTGATACAAAGCTCTTTGCCTCCCAAGATATTTTTAATGGTAATAATTTAATCCTTAAAGTGTTGTCCATTTGAGATTTGGATCTATCTGGTTTTTGAGATGATGACCTAAAATGAGCTAGATACTTGGATGGACGGCATGGATATACAAAAAATACATGGATGTGGGCCCCACGTTCAGGTTCGAATCCATTCAGCTGGATCCACGGCCGTAGCTAATCCACGTACGTGCGCTCATGTGTAAGAAGTACTTAGTTGCATGTGCAATGAAATCGAGAAAATAGATTAGATGCGGGCAAATGCATGTGCACACATGCAACGGATGTTGTGTGCACGTTCGAGGAGAGAGGACACGTGAGAGCACATGGAAACGCTCGTGTACACATGTGGTATAAAAGAAGCCACGAGTATTCATCGACAGGCACTCTCCTCACATGCCAACCTGGTTAGTGAGTAGGACATCCGAGCCGTGCATAAGGTGGGCCTCGCAGTGATGATAACAACACTCAGAAGTTAGGCTGGCTGGTCCACTCATCGTGTGGACCATCACTGTTAGGAAAATAATGGATGGTTTTTGTCTATATGTGTGGTGTGCCCGATGAATACATCGGCCTGATTTATGTGCATATGTCCATGTTATCTATACGGTCCACCTACAGAAATTTAATATGTATGTAGAAATGTATGAAGAACACAAAAAATGGAAATTTTCAATGGCTCATAGTTAATTATGTGAAAATCAACGTACGGGATCATTCTTTAAAATGTGATTAGTTAAACATAGCATATTTATGATAAAAACCGAAGAATATGGATGGTTACATGATGGGAACGTCAAGGCATGTGGGGCCCAAGGTGCGACAAATGCTGGCTTTCTCCAGCACCGTGTTCTGCATGGTCGGTGCTGGTTGGTGCTCTGTGGACCACACCATTATGCATGTGTCCCTTCTTTTTTCAGCTCATTTTACATCATGTGCCGGATTGGCTGGTGTACCACGCACCACCAATTTAACTGGTGTGGGTACATCTGGCTACTCGAGCTCTGAGTTGTACCATACGGTTCCAAGGAGATCAAAGTTACATGGGCCCACAATGATGTATTTATTATATCCACACTGCTCTCATCCATTTGGTAAGATTATTTTAGATATTAGTACTGAAAATGAGTCATATTTAAAGATGAAGTGGACCACACCAAAAATAGCAGTGGGATAATGATTCTCACCGTTAAAACATTCCTAGGGCACACTGTAATATTTATTTTCCATCCAATCTGTTCATAAGGTCACACAGACCTAGATGACAATGAAAAACAAATATCATATTAATCCAAAATTTATACGACCAGGAGACGGTTTCAATGGTAGATGTTCAATATTGGTTTCAATCCCCCATTGCTTTTTGCGGCGTGGACCACTTGATATTTGGATTTATTTTATTTTTCCGCTCAATCCTTACAATGAGCTATTCGAGTGGACATATGGTTGGACGAAACTCATACCTCAAGATGAGACCCACGTAATTTGGTGATGTCAACACACTATCTAGGTGAGTGGTGTGTGATACACCTCCCAATCCACTAACGTACCCAAAAATGAGATAGATGCAAATATTAGGTAGACCACAATATAAGAAACAATAGTAATTAAACGCCCACCATTAAAAATTGATTGGGCCTGACAAAAGTTTTGGATCAGGCAACTATTTGTGTTTTCCCTTCATCCATGCCTGTGTGGTTGTATGGAAACTAAACCTTACAATAGGCCCTATAAAGTTTTTTAATGATGAGCATTCAGCCACTATTTCATGTGGTGTGATCCACCTGAGATTCATGCCCACCTCATTTTTGGGCTCATGCCCTAAAATAATATGAAAAAATGAACGGACGAGATGTGGATTAGCTACTGACAGGTTGAGTAGGGAGACAATTGTTACCGAAGTGATGTCACCAAGTTCAGTCGGGCCCAACACAATGTATGTGTTGTATACACAGTCTGTCCATACCTTTGGAGAGATCATTTTAATGCATAGTCAAATTAATGAGGCAGATCCAAAGCTGGAGTAGACCCCACCATATAAAACAGTGGGGTCAGAGTGACGCCCACTTTGAAATCTTACTAAGGTTCATTTGTGATGTTTATTTGAGATCTAACTTATTCATAAGTTAACATAGACATTAAAGAAGGAAAAACATAAATATCAGCTTGATTGAAAACTTTTGTGGTCTTAAGAAGTTTTTAATGGTGTGCATGACTCTCTCTGCTGTTTCCTGTGATGGGTCCAATCGAGATTTGGATCTGATTAATTCTTTGCTCATACCCTAAAATAATATCTCCAAATGGATGGATGGGGTGGATACAAAACAAACATCATGGTCCGACCCACAAAACTAGGTGACGTCACTTTAGTGGCTAGTCTGTCAGTAGCTAATCCGCGTCCATGGACGGCGTGGATAAAACACACATCATGGTGAGGGCCACAGAGCACCGAGAGACATGCCACATGGTGGGAGGAACGTACACATGTGTAGAAGGAATAGAAGTCACGTGCAGAAGGATGCATGTGTGGAGAGAGAGAGAGAAGCATGGGCTGCCAGCAATCAGCTGGATGCAGGGAATGTGCAGAACATGCAGTACATGAGGCTTTGGTTTAGTGTCCCACCCTGTCACATGGCTCCCTTCAAAGGTACATTTCTCCATGTGCACCCATGTGCTCAAAGCGCACCTTCCCTTCTCTCTCTTTCTCTCTCTCTCCACCTTCACTTCACGTGCCTCCTCTGCACCAGCCACACTCAGACACCTAAGACATCTCCCCCTTTCTACGGGTCTACCTTCATTGCCCTTGACTCACTTTACAATTTCCAAAATACCCTTCCTTCCTTTTTCTTTTCTTTTTTTCTTTTTGAATTTGAATTCCAACCCTACCTCCCGCCTTATTTCCTTACTCATGGTACACGTGGCAAACATCCCTGGTGACCTCAATGGAGGGAGGGGTGTGTAAATCCTTTTTTATGGATGGATGACTCCCAACAATCAAAAATTGATCATTAGAAAGAAATCCTCTGTTGTCCCAATTCCACACTAGAATCTGATTTCATTGGTTTCAGAGAATTAGGATTACATCTGAATCTCATTACTTCTGAGTACAAAGAGTCAAATGCCACCTTTTCCACCAAATACACCCAATTCCTTTCAAATACAAGGCACGAAACAACCTATAAATATATACACATAATTTGAATTACTTTATTTAAATTACTTTTCTAAAAAGTATACAAATATTAAGTAATTTCGAAGTGCTCATGTATCATCCATCACACACTACCAGTGTATCAAGTTTTTCTCCTGGTTTTAAGTTATTCTCCCACAAGTGAGTTTCTTGGCAACTCAATTGAAATATCACCACGTAGAGTTAACTAGCCAGAGTTCAAATCCAATCAATTAGTTTTAGAGCTATGTTTTAAACCACGGACTTTAAAGGACTTGGACCCAATAAGACCCTAACCCAGTAAACCCGAGTAGTTAATTGAAGATCTAATCTGCCGACAGCCCTAATTATGGGTTTTTATAGGAACCAACTTTAGTTATTATCAAAATTCCACTTAGTAAGGGCCCATCACTTTCCTATTGTTAGATGAATGGTCTTTTAGACATTTCTACCACCAATATTCCTACATACAAACCACTTACTCCTTCACATATCACTTAATGGAACTATCTTCCATTAAGTGTGCCCAAGCCCCATAAGTGGGCCCCACTAGATGGAAGTGGAACATCCAACACCCATAGTGATTGGTCGCCATCTAGTGGAAAACATTTTAGTTAAACAAGTAATTTGGGCCTAGTAAGAATGGTTTTTGGAAAGTGTTGCCTGACTAATGATGGGTTTTTTCCCGTGCTCGACCGGTCGTGAGCCTTACATGACCGGTCGAGGGCTGGTGCACGACCAGTCGAGTAGGGCTCGACTCAAAGTCCAGCGAGTTGAGGTTTTGGATTTTTGAGGTACTTGACCAGTTGTGGGATGTGCTCGATCGGTCGAAGGTGCCACTCGATCAGTCAAGGGATCCACTCGACCAGTCGTAGTTACGCAGATTCGTTCCGCGATTTTGTGCGGATTGCGGATTTTGAGTTCTTTCGCAACAAGGATGCGGAAGGGAGTTTCCTAAACTATAAATAGGAGGTACTTAGGGCTTTCTAGGTATGACAAGATGGTTTCCTAAAGCTTTACAAGGGATTTGCTAAAGGGTGTAGGGCTATCAAAGGTGTGAGAGAAAGAGAGAAAGAGAAAGAGGAAGCTTGTAGAAGGGAGGTTATGCTCGTGGAGGTTATCTACTATGCAATTTATATCTCGAAGCTTCTACGTCCTCGTAATCGGTGATATCTCTCCGTTTTTCTTTTATTCTCTCATTGTTTATCCACTCCTACATGAGTGAAGAAGGTTGTAACGTTTTACTTCATAATGGATTGTTGATCTGGACGAGGTCTCGTGGTTTTTACCTCTTTGAGGGTTTTTCACGTAAAAATCGCTTATGTGGTGTGTGGTTTATGCTTTGATTTATTTCATTGCTTTATTATCCATAATTCTGGTTTGTTTCGGGAGGCTAGATGTTAAGGTTTTGTCCAAGGCCCCCAACAAAGTGGTATCGGAGCTAAGTTCATTGAATGAGTAAGATCGGTTTTTTGAATTATGGATGGTGGCTCATCAAGGATGATTAGCCTCAATGGTTCTAACTGGACCATATGGAAGGCTAAGATGGAGGACTTGCTTTATTGCAAGGACCTATATTCTCCAATTTTAGGCATATCAGCAAAATCCAAGGATATGTCTGATGATGATTGGAAGAAGATGGACCGAAAGGCGGTGGGGTTTATTAGACAATGGTTGGATGATTCTGTGTTCCACCATGTGTCTACAGAGACCTCAGCCGCTAGCCTATGACTGAAATTAGAAGGGCTGTATGAGAGGAAGACAGCCGGTAATAAAATTTTTCTGATAAGGCGACTTGTGAATCTCAAGTTCAAGGATGGTGGTTCTGTGGCCGAGCACATGAATGAGGTCAGCAATATAGTGAACCAACTCTCCTCTATGAAGATGGTCCTGGATGATAAATTACAGGCTTTGTTATTGCTCAGTTCATTGCCTGAAGTTGGGAGACATTAATGGTGTCTTTAAGTAACTCCGCGCCAGACGGAAAGATATTCATGGAACAGGTAACCAGTTGTCTCTTCAATGAAGTCTCAGGGGTCTACTCAGCAAGAGGCCCTTTTGACACAGGAACGGGGGGAAAGGAAAGAACAGAAAGGGCGGGAAGGCCCGAGATAAATCAAGATGCAAGTCGAGCAACAGAAAAGATGTTAATTGTTGAAAGTGAGGCAAGAAGGGTCACTACAAGCATGAATGTTGTAGTAAGAAGAACCACAAGAAAGGAAAAGGAAGGGAGAAGGAAGATTAATCAAATTCCACTGCGGTCGCCTTATATGGCGATGTTGTAGTTATTCTTTCAACAGATCACGATGTATGTCTCATGGCTATGAGTCAGGACACCGACTGAGTGATAGACTCGGGAGATTCTTTTCATGCGACTCCACGTAGGGACTTCTTCACAAGCTACAAGTCAGGTGACTATGGGACTGTGAAGATGGAAAATTCTGGCATATCGAAGATCGTAGGGGTCGGTGATATTTGTATGAAGAGTGATATGGGCTGCACATTAGTTCTCAGGGATGTGAGGCATATCTCAGACGTTCGCCTCAACTTGATGTCGACAGGAAGGTTGGATGATAATGGCTATGAAAGCCGATTTACTAGTGAGCGCCGGAAGCTCATCAAAGGTTCGTTGATTGCAGCCAAAGGAAAGAAGTATTACACCCTTTACAAGGTAAGTGTCAATGTGTGCAAGGGTGGGTTGAACGCAGCGAAAGATTCAGCTATTGACATGTGGCATAGGCGTCTAAGCCACAAAAGTGAAGGCTTTAGCTACTAGCGAGGAAACTGCTACTTCTAGACGTGACAGGTACACCTCTCAAAACCTGTCTTGATTGTTTATCAGGGAAACAACATAGAGTTTCTTTTATTAAATCTGCTTCTCATGTTAATAAAGTACATGCATTAGATTTGGTTTATTCTGATATTTGTGGTCCTATGAGGACAAAAACCTTGGGTGGGGCATTGTATTTTATCACTTTTATAGATGATGCATCTAGGAGGGTTTAGGTTTATGCTTTGAAATCCAAGGATAAGGTCTTTGGTGTGTTTAAATTATTTCATGCTATGGTCGAGAGAGAAACAAGTAGATCATTGAAGTGCATCCGCACTGACAATGGTGGTGAATACATTGGTGACTTTCATGATTACTGCAAGTCCCTGGGTATACGGCATGAACAAACGGTTCCCAAGACCCCCCAACATAATGGTGTAGCTGAGCGAATGAATTGCACCATTGTTGAGAGAATCAAATGCATGTTAACCCATCCGAAGTTGCCCAAGACGTTCTGGGGAGAAGCAATGCACACAGCAGTGTATTTGATAAACAGGTCTTCATTAGCCCCGTTGAATGGAGAAGTACATGAGAAGGTGTGGACTCGACAAGATCCATCGTACAGTCATCTCAAGGTATTTGGATGCAGGACATCCGTTCACGTACCAAAGGATAAGAGGTTCAAGCTCAATATGAAGATCAGGCAGTGTGTGTTCTTAGGGTATGGTGATGAAAAATTCGGTTACAAATTGTGGGATCCGACCGAGAAGAAGTTCGTCAGGAGCAGAGATATGGTTTTCTTTAAAGATCAGTGTATAGAAGACATTGGTAAGCTAGAGAAGAACCAGCTTAGTTCAGGTGAGCTAGAAGACATGGATCCTATTATCCCTCCCGGGGTGCCTGATGACGGGGGAGTACAACAAGGTGCAGACGATGAGGGAGTTCCTTCAGAAGATGGAATAGGGGAGTAACCCCCACTTGATCCACCTGTTGAGCCACATGTGAGGAGGTCATCTAGGGACAGACAACTGTCCAAGAGATACTCGCCATATGAGTACATTATGCTCACTAATGGGGGGGAACCAGAAGATTATTTTGAGGCTGAAAAGGCCAAGCTATATGTCCTAGAGGGGGGGTGAATAGGACAATGCCAAATTTAAAATAAAATTAGCGGAAATAAATTAAACCAATAGCCTTACAATATGAATCAATTCACAATGCTAAATTTTAAATCACCTTGATAAATAAGTATTGAGAGATTGATATAAATTCAGTTCTAAGGACAACCTTACACCATAATAAACAAGGGCTTATGGTAGGACAACCTTATTTCTAGAACCTCTTTTGAATCAAGGACTCAATTTTAATATAAGTAAATGAAATAGCAAGGAATTGAAATTAAATGCAGAAATATAGATCTAAATTATTACAACAATCCCCACACTTGCTTGAAATGTAAATAGTTACAACATTCACATCCACTTGTACATTCCACACAATCGAATGATAAAAGATATGAAAATTAAGCAAGCATTCAATCCACAAGACAAAGAGTTATAGTGGTTCGCCTTTGTGTGTACACCAACTATTTTCCAACGACCACACTGAAGTTACTCCACTCCTAATATCCTCACACGGGGGATATTAGCGTTCACTATCAAATAGGTTTTCACAGTTCACCAAAACCTTTACAATTGTGTCTTTTCACTTGGGCTTACACAATTCAAAAACCCCTCTTTTCTCGAGTTTTGGTTTTCCTCGACAACCAATACAATGAGATTTTTCTGCTCAACCTCAAACAAAACCAGTACAATGAGATTTTTCTGGCTTAACCTCAAACAAAACCAAAACTAAATAAATTTTACAGAATTGTAAAATACCTGGATTTCTCCTTTTCTTAGCAGCCCAGGTAGAACAAATCGGAGTAGATGATTGAATGTCAAAGTTCAATTTCTAATACTCTCATTCATAAGGTTCTAAATTCTAATAGATTTTAGATTTAACTTGTTGGGCGTAGCTATATTTGATTTTGATTCCAAGAAGAAGGAATAAGATAATTCCTCTTTTCAAATAAGATTGGAATATAGAAACAAAATCAAATTAAATAAGCTAGCAAAAAGGAATATTAAATAAGCACAATGTAGCTTAAAATAAACACAGACTTATCTTAGAGTGATCACTTGAAAATTCTTGAATAGAATAGAGTTGAAGTGTGTAAACTCTGAATTTCGTGTTCAATTTATAGAAGCAAAAATCGTTCCTACAACTGGTCTTAGAAACCTTGGACTGGTCGTAGCTCTAACAGATTTTTGAAAAATTGAGCGCGATCTTTGAAAGTCGTTCCACGACTGGTCGTGAGTACCCTACGACTGGTTGTGGGTCACCTATGACTAGTCGTAGATCCCAACGATTGGTCGTAGGACCAAGGATAACATTGCTGGACTTTGAGTCGTAGATCCACGACTGGTCGTGGACGAGTCGAAGCCACACCTACGACCGGTCGAAGGACCTCCAGGACTGGTCGTGGGCGTACCAAAAATTCTGAAAAATTCTTCAACTACTTAGGACTGGTCGTGGAATTTCTTGGACTAGTCGAACCAATGCCAGGACTGGTCGAGCAAGAGCTAGGACTGGTCGTAGAATAGACCAAACTTATGTAAAATAAATATTTGATTTATGTATTCAAAATGACCTACTTAAAGGGTCAACCTAGGGTCATTCAAACCTGAATTATGTCGTATGGACATTGAACTTCAACCATTCAACGAATGTAGATTGTTTGAACCATATCAGGCTTGAGATCTTGAACTTGTTGTAGCTTCAAACTTGAGATCTTCATCAGCATAACAACTACTTCATGCATTGCTTATTAGTCTTGAAATCATGAGTTGTTTCTTAAGACTTGAACATCAACATTGTAGCTTCTTGAGACTTCAACATGTAGCTTCTTGAAAAGTTCAACTTGTAGCTTCTTGAAGTGTTTATGCAGTGTCTTGAATTCATATAAATCATCATACAAGCACGAGACACAAATAGATGTTTTGACACATCAAAATTTGACAACCAAAGGAGTATGAGACCATAACACTTACAATCTCCCCCTTTGTCAAATTTGTGACAAAACACCCAAGTAATAATACTTCCAATAGGCATAAGAGAAGTACAAACACAACAGGTTCACAATAAAGAAGCATGCACAGTTATATAGATATGATAAGTAATAACTAGCATCAGTTTCCCATAACTATCCCTGAGAAGCTTAACTCCCCCTGAGTAATAGCCTAAGTAATGGGAGCTACATCAAATAAATCACAAATAAATTAAAAGCCTCCAAAACGTCTCCCCCTTTTTGACACAAAATGACAAAGGAAGAAGAGCATCAATAATAAAGAAAATAGGAGTTGAATCAAGAGAGCAAAGTGCATAATTCAAAAAGTCAGTAAGCACGAAAAGTTCAGTAAGAAAAATATTACAGACCCATAAAAAAAAATTCAGTCAGAACCAGAAGAGGGTGCAGGATTAGATGGATCAATTTTATGTAAACCCTTAGCAATCCGCCTCATATATTTGCGTAAATATGAAAATTGTGTGTCTTGGGTAACACGAATTTGAGCCACCTGCTCTTGAAGGGAATTCAATCTCTCATCAAAATCGAAGGCTGAAAATCAGGATCATCAGCGGAGTCGATTCAAGTTCTTCAAATAAATCATCCATATTCACGTCGTCGGAAGATCACTAGCTTGAGCATTTCTGCCTTCAAAGACCATGCAAGCACAAGATCCACTTGGCCTTCACCAATTCTAAATTCATCTTGTTAAGATTGGAATTATTAAAAGGAGATGATGGATGGGTTTTTCTCTAGTAGGCATAGCTACGAGCATATGATTTGCCAAAGATAGTCAATAAATAACCAAAGGGTATATCACTATGTCCAGGATGGTGACGAGACAAGATAATGGAATGACAAATTAAAAAGGTAAACATATTTTTGCACCGGAGACTACGAGAATGCAAAACACGAACCATGAAAGCGGTGAGTTCGGTTTTATTACCGAACGTGGATAAAGATTTGAGATGAATATCCTATGAAGTACTCGTATGCGGGTAACAAATACCTTGAGGGAAGTACATGACCTTTATGAGTCCAATGAACATCCAAATTACATAAATCTCTAGTAAGCATTTTTCGTTCAGATTCTGAGAGACTGTCATGTAAAATATGAATTGGAATGCTCTCATCATTGACAGGTATTTCCATAATGTCAGCAATCAAATGTCGATCCACTAAAAACAATCCTTCTTGAGTATCAACTTTAAAAGTAAAATCCTCAAGAGAAAAATCACAAATACATGCAAACATGGATTGGGCAATGGACTGGTATGCAGCTCCACCCCAATGTAAGATGTTATCCCATCCCACAGATTCCAACAGAGGAGGGATACCAAATGAAGCAATGTGATTAATATTAACATGACGCTCAACAATAACATTGCGCATACGCAAATCCCGAGCATCAGAAGGATCATTTTCGGGAGAGCGAAGATGACGTTGTACAATAGAAGCTGATCTAGATGAAGAGGGACCTCGAGTAGTTTTCTTTTTACCTCTAGCATCCATTTTCAAAAGAAGGATTTCAAGGAAACAACAAGATGCAAGATAGAAGAAATGAGGTTTAGATAGAACAGATTTTTCAAGATAAAACCCCAAACTTGCAATGAACGACCAAATAGATTCCACAAGAATGAGATTTGAAACACCAATAGCAAGAATCTACAAGAAAATGCAAAAGAACCACTAACCTTGAAGTACTATGAAGGTGGGTTAGACCGGTCGTAGCTAGAACCGTTGGAGAGTAAAAAGAAATGAAGAAGAAGAGTCAAAATCTCCAAATTAAAGTGAAATCCCGAGTTTCACGACTGGTCGTGTAAGTGTTCCACCGGTCGTGGCACGACCGGTCGTGTACACTCACGACTGGTCGAGTACGACTTAAAATTTACAATTTTTTAAATAATTTTCAAATTCAAGCAAATAAAACATCAAACTTATGTACATTATGATACACCAAATCATGCAAATTCAATTTAAATTGCACTTACCGAGATCAAACTTTAATTTATTAAACCTGCTTTTGTCGAGCGGTTTAGTGAAAATGTCAGCAAGTTGAGTCTCGGTTGGAATGTAATCCAAATATATTAATTTTTCTTCAACTAATTCACGAATGTAATGAAATCTAATGTCAATATGCTTAGTACGTGAATGCTGAACTGGATTTTTAGAGATATTTATTGTACTGGAATTATCACAAAATAAAATCATAGATTCCTGAGTGATTCCATAATCGTTTAACATTCGTTTCATCCAAACAAGTTGAGTACATGCATTTCCAGCAGCAATGTATTCAGCCTCAGCTGTTGATAGCGATATAGAACTTTGCTTCTTGCTAAACCAAGAAACAAGATAATTTCCAATGTAGAAACAACCACCACTGGTTAATTTCCTATCATCAATGTTTCCAGCCCAGTCAGCATCTGTGTACCCGACTAATTGAACATTAGTCTCATGTGGATACCAGAGACCCAGTTTAGTAGAACTTGCGACATATCGCATAATCCGTTTAACAGCAGTTAAGTGAGATTCTTTAGGATTTGATTGATAACGAGCACAAATACCAACACTCAAAGCAATATCTGGTCTACTAGCAGTCAGATAAAGCAAACTACCAATCAAACTACGATACAATTTAGGATCCACATCATTACCTATAAAGTCTTTTGAGAGTCTCAAAGTTGTACTCATAGGAGTATAAAAATTTTTACCTTTCTCAAATCCAAATTTCTTAATTAAACTCTGAGCATATTTGGTTTGAGATATAAAAATTCCATCAGGTTGTTATTTTACTTGCAACCCTAGAAAATAGTTTAATTCTCCAACCATGCTCATTTCGAATTTAGACTTCATCAAATCTGCAAACTCAACATCATGTTAGTACAAAGTTGATCCATAAATAATATCGTCAACATATATTTGAACCATTAGAATATCATCGTTATGTTTCTTAACAAAGAGCGTCTTATCAACACACCCCATCCGAAAATTATGACTCAAGAAAAACTTAGTCGGTTTTTTCGTACCATGCTCTGGGAGCTTGTTTCGGACCATAGAGAGCCTTCTTAAGATGATACACATGATCAAGAAATTTAGGATCTTCAAACCACAGTAGGTTGTTCAACATATACCTCTTCATGTAAATCACCATTCGAAAAGGCACTCTTTACATCCATTTGGTAAATTTTAATCTTCCTAAAACATGCAATGGAGATAAAAAAATCTGATTGATTCAAGACAAGCTACAGAGAGCAAATGTTTCATTATAGTCAATACCTTCAATTTGTGTATACCCCTGTACAACTAGTCTTGCTTTATTTCGAATAATATTTCCAAGTTCATCGATTTATTTTTGAAAATCCATTTTGTTCCAATAATATGTTTATCTTTAGGTCTAGGAACAAGGTGTCGACATCATTTCGACAACCGATTAAGTTCTTCTTGCATCGCAAGAATCCAGCTTTTCATCCGAAAGTGCTTCTTTTACGTTAACCTGGTTCAATCGGGATGTAAAGCATACGTAGTTACATATGTCCTCTAATTGTCTACGAAAGTGTGCACACCACAGTGAGAGGGTTTCCAAGTATTTGAGAAGTTGGATGATCTTTAATCCTTAATTCAGATTAGTTTCACTTGATGAAATTTCTTGTTTTTCAAGTATAAGAACTTCATCATTATTTGAACTAGGGACAGGTGTATTCAAAAGATCGTCAATCATAACATTTATTGACTCTTGAATCACACCGGTCCTGTTGTTCAGAACTCGATAAGCACGACTGTTTAAAGAATATCCTAAAAGATCCCTTCATCACTTTTAGTGTCGAACTTTCTCAAATTTTCACGGTCACGCAAAATATAGCACTTGCTGCCAAAAACTCGAAAGTATTCGACAGAAGGCTTTTTCTCAAACCACATTTCATAAGCCATTTTATTATTAGATTTACAAATATAAACACGGTTAATAATGTAGCAGTCGTATTCACTGCTTCAGCCCAGAGATTCTAGGGAACTTCATGCTATTTAACATAACATTTCCCATTTCTTGAAGCACTCTATTCTTCCTCTCGACAATTCCATTTTGTTGAGGAGTTTTAGGTGCAGAGAATTCATGCGATATTCCTCGATCGCTACAAAATTTCTCAAACCATTGTTTTCGATCGGATCCATGATCACTACGGATCTTGCTGACTTGAGAACATTTTTCGCTTTTGAATCTGTTTTATAATCTTTTTCACTTCATCAAGGGTTTCTGATTTGTCTCTCAAGAATGAAACCCAAGTGTATCTTATGAAATCATCTACAATAACTAAGATGTACTTTTTGCCACCTCGACTTTCCGTTCTTGTTGGTCCTATAAGATCCATGTGGAGAAGCTCGAGTAGTCTTGTGGTGATATTGGAGTTCACCTTTTTGTGAGAGCTCCTAGTTTGTTTACCATACTGGCATTCACCACAAATCTTGTCTACTTTTTGCATCTTAGGTAGACCTCTAATTAGTTCACTTTTGCTCAATCTGTATAAATTTCGGTAGTGAACATGTCCAAGGCGTTTATGCCATAATTCTGTCTCATCGGTATGGACCATATAGCACGTTTGTTTAGATGAGCTACCATTGCTTACTATATAGCAGTTTTCAGAAGTTCTGCGACCAGTTAATATTACAGAACCCTTTTCGTTTATAATTTCACAACCTTGATTAGAAAATTTAACATTATGGTTGTTATCGTATATTTGAGATATGCTCAACAGGTTGTGTTTTAAACCCTCAACATATAAAACATTTTTAAATAAGGGAAGGTTATAGAGTTGGACCGTACCTTTGCCAATTATCTTGCAATTGCTGCCATCACCAAATGTGACTGACCCATCAGTCATATCTTTAAGATCGGTGAATAGAGCTTTGTCGCCTGTCATATGTCTGGAGCATCCACTGTCTAGGTACCATTTCGAATGGCTTGTAGCTTTGAAAGCAGTGTGAGCAACCAAACAAGCAACCTTAGGAACCCATTTCAGTACTGTTTTGGGTTTAGGAGAATAATTGGTCTTCTTTTGTTTATAGTTGTAAGAGTGACCTACTGAGTTAGATTTTAATAGCTCCTTAAGCAAATCAACAATTTTTTCAGCTAGTGGGTTTCGAATCTGATTTTTGAAATTTATATAGCTGCTTTTGTGTTTTTGAAGAGTTTTTGTATTTTTTGAAAAAACTTGACTGGTACCTTTTCCTTTTGAGTTAGAAGTCTCTCCTTTCACAAAATTGGAACGAGTATTCTTCTGTTTAGAAGATGTGTTTTTATCATAGCCCAACCCGGATCGATCGCCACATTTTCTTGATCCGGATAATAATTTTTCTAATTTTGGATCACCTTGGGCATATCTCCATGTGTCCTTCAAACTCAGAAGAGAAGATACTTCATTTTTAAGTTTCTCATTTTCAGATTTCAAATTTTCAATTAGGGAGGTTTTGAATTCTAGATCACACTTTGATTTTTCAAAACAATCAAATTTGAGATTTTTCTAAAACAAGGGTTTCAAAACATTCTTTAAGTTTAAAAAACTTTTCTTTTTGAAGTTTTAGTTTAACAGCAATTTTACAACTTTCCTTATATAAGGCATTGTAAGCATCTTGAAGATTTTCATCATTTTCATGATCACTATCCAAATTTTCTTCACTTGTTGAATCGTTGTGATCGGAAAAGGTAAACTTGGCTAGAGTCATAAGGGCCTTAAGTTCACTGCCCGACTCAGTTTCTGAATTTTCTGATTCAGAAGAGGCTTCAGAATCAGACGATTCATCCCAAGTAGCCAACATACCCTTCCTTTTGGATCTGTCCTTTTTAGGACATTTGTTTGCTAAATGCCCATATTCTTGATGGGCTTGTAACATTGACTATCTTTCAATGACTTCCAAGTTTTAGACTTAGGTTTAGAACGTTTCTTTTCATTTGCCTTTTGAAAGTCGACTCTTTTCTTACTTTTGAAAATCTTATAAAACTTTTTCGCCAAAGGGCCATATCATCTTCGAGACTTTTCTCAATCAATTTTCTTGAGTAATACTTTTAGATGACTTCAAAGCAATAGATTTACCTTTAGGAGCTTTAAAACTTAATTCATAGGTTTGTAAAGAACCAACTAATTCTTCTACCTTCATATCATCCGTATCACGAAGTTCCTGGATTGCGGTTACCTTAGAATTGAACCGTTCAGGAAGAGAGCGTAGTATTTTTGCACACACTTTACTTTCTGGGATCTTATCGCCAAGACCCCACATTGAGTTTACAATGTCATTCAATCTAGTATAAAAGTCCATAAACATTTCATTTTCCTCCATATGAATTTCTTCAAATTTAGTTGTGAGGAGTTGGACTTTAGATTTCTTGACAATTGATGTACCTTCGTGTGTCATTTCTAAAATATCTCAGAAGCTTGCTTTTTGCGGTATCACAGATATGATTCTTTTGAACTCATCCTATGATAGTGCGCAAGTGATTGCATTTAGTGCTTTAGCATTAGCACTACTCTCATTTTTCTGAAGTATGGTCCATTGGTAATACGGTGTAATTTTCATAGATTTTGAACCATCAACACCAGTTACTTCCATGATAGGAGGATTCCATTCAGTCACTGTGGCTTGCCACACACTTTCATCCATTGATTTGAGGAAGATCCTCATTCTGGCTTTCCAATAGGCATAGTTGGAACCATCAAAGGGTGGAGGCCTAGTAACTGAAAGGCTATCAAAATTTGACATCTTTTTATATAGCTTAGATCGTTAGCTCAGGAAATAAATCCAAATAAAAAGCAACAAAAATGAGCTATTAGGCTCTGATACCACTTGAAAAGGCCAAGCTATATGTCCTAGAGGGGGGGTGAATAGGACAATGCCAAATTTAAAATAAAATTAGCAAAAATAAATTAAACCAATAGCCTTACAATATGAATCAATTCACAATGCTAAATTTTAAATCACCTTGATAAATAAGTATTGAGAGATTGATACAAATTCAGTTCTAAGGACAACCTTACACCATAATAAACAAGGGCTTATGGTAGGACAACCTTATTTCTAGAACCTCTTTTGAATCAAGGACTCAATTTTAATATAAGTAAATGAAATAGCAAGGAATTGAAATTAAATGCAGAAATATATATCTAAATTATTACAACAATCCCCACACTTGCTTGAAATGTAAATAGTTACAACATTCACATCCACTTGTACATTCCACACAATCGAATGATAAAAGATATGAAAATTAAGCAAGCATTCAATCCACAAGACAAAGAGTTATAGTGGTTCGCCTGTGTGTACACCAACTGTTTTCCAATAGCCACACACAGAAAGCTTACTCCACTCCTAATATCCTCACACAGGGATATTAGCGTTCACTATCAAATAGGTTTTCACAGTTCACCAAAACCTTTACAATTGTGTCTTTTCACTTGGGCTTACACAATTCAAAAACCCCTCTTTCTCGAGTTTTCTGGTTTTCCTCGACAACCAATACAATGAGATTTTTCTGGCTCAACCTCAAACAAAACCAGTACAATGAGATTTTTCTGGCTTAACCTCAAACAAAACCAAAACTAAATAAATTTTACAGAATTGTAAAATACCTGGATTTCTCCTTTTCTTAGTAGCCCGGTAGAACCAATCGGAGTAGATGATTGAATGTCAAAGTTCAATTTCTAATACTCTCATTCATAAGGTTCTAAATTCTAATAGATTTTAGATTTAACTTGTTGGGCGTAGCTATATTTGATTTTGATTCCAAGAAGAAGGAATAAGATAATTCCTCTTTTCAAATAAGATTGGAATATAGAAACAAAATCAAATTAAATTAGCTAGCAAAAAGGAATATTAAATAAGCACAATGTAGCTTAAAATAAACACAAACTTATCTCAGAGTGATCACTTGAAAATTCTTGAATAGAATAGAGTTGAAGTGTGTAAACTCTGAATTTCGTGTTCAATTTATAGAAGCAAAAATCGTTCCTACGACTGGTCTTAGAAACCTTGGACTGGTCGTAGCTCTAACAGATTTTTGAAAAATTGAGCGCGATCTTTGAAAGTCGTTCCACGACTGGTCGTGAGTACCCTACGACTGGTCGTGGGTCACCTACGACTGATCTTAGATCCCAACGACTGGTCGTAGGACCAAGGATAACATTGCTGGACTTTCAGTCGTAGATCCACGACTGGTCGTGGACGAGTCGAAGCCACACCTACGACTGGTCGAAGGACCTCCAGGACTGGTCGTGGGTGTGCCAAAAATTCCGAAAAATTCTTCAACTACTTAGGACTGGTCGTGGAATTTCTTGGACTAGTCGAACCAATGCCAGGACTGGTCGAGCAAGAGCTAGGACTGGTCGTAGAATAGACCAAACTTATGTAAAATAAATATTTGATTTATGTATCCAAAATGACCTACTTAAAGGGTCAACCTAGGGTCATTCAAACCTGAATTATGTCGTATGGACATTGAACTTCAACCATTCAACGAATGTAGATTGTTTGAACCATATCAGGCTTGAGATCTTGAACTTGTTGTAGCTTCAAACTTGAGATCTTCATCAGCATAACAACTACTTCATGCATTGCTTATTAGTCTTGAAATCATGAGTTGTTTCTTAAGACTTGAACATCAACATTGTAGCTTCTTGAGACTTCAACATGTAGCTTCTTGAAAAGTTCAACTTGTAGCTTCTTGAAGTGTTTATGCAGTGTCTTGAATTCATATAAATCATCATACAAGCACGAGACACAAATAGATGTTTTGACACATCAAAATTTGACAACCAAAGGAGTATGAGACCATAACACTTACAGAGGCTCTAGCAGACGAGCATACAGGAGAGTGGTTGAAAGCTATGCAAGAGGAGATGAAATCCTTATATAAGAACTACACCTATGATATGGTGAAATTGCCTAAGGGCAAGAAAGCTTTGAGCAACAAGTAGATGTTCAGAAAGAAGATTGAGAAGAAGAATTCACAGACGAGGTTCAAGGCCAGACTTATGGTGAAAGGGTTTAGTAAGAGGAAAGGCATAGACTTCGAGGAGATATTCTCACCAGTGGTGAAGATGACATCCATACGGGTGTTGCTTGGGTTGGCGACTAGCATGGATCTGGAGATAGAGCAATTAGATGTTAAAACTGCCTTTCTCCATGATAACCTGGAAGAAGAGATATACATGCACCAACTAGAGGGGTTCGAAGTCAAGAGCAAAGAGCATATGGTGTGTAGGCTGAGGAAGAGCTTATATGGGCTGAAACAAGCTCTACAGCAATGACACAAAAAGTTCGACTCGTTTATGTTGAAACATGGGTATGACAGAATAGAGTCAGATCATTGTGTGTTCACGCGCGAGTTCTCAGATGGTGATTTCTTAGTTCTGCTATAATACGTTGATGACATGCTCATTATGGGAAAATACATCAAGAAGATCAACAGGCTGAAACAGGAGTTGGGCAAATCATTTGCAATAAAAGACTTAGGCCCAGCTAAACAGATCCTAGGAATGAGATAACCCGTGACAGAAGTAGAAGGAAGCTTTGGCTATCATAAGAGCGATATATTGAGAAAGTCCTATAACGATTCAATATGAATGCAGCGAAGCCGGTCAGTACTTCACTGAATGGTCACTTCAAATTAAGCGACATGCAGTGTCCCAAGACGAAGACAGAGGTGGAAGAGATGCAGAAGATACCCTACGTGTCAGCTGTAGGAAGTTTGATGTATGTTATGGTGTGTACATGCTCAGACATAGCATATGCGATTGGTGTTGTTAGCCGGTATCTTGCCAACCCTAGCAAAGAGCATTGGGCAGTGGTAAAATGGATATTGCGATATCTGAGAGGCTCATTCAGGTTGAGCCTATGCTATGGTGATGGTAAACCTATGTTAGAGGGCTACACAGATGTAGATATGGCAGGTGATATAAACTCGAGGAAGTCTACATCTGGGTTCATGTTTGCAAGGGAGCAGTTTCTTGACAGAGCAAGCTACAGAAGGTCATAGCGTTGTCGATGAGAGAGGCTGAGTACATTGCAGTCACAGAGGTATATAAAGAGATGCTTTGTATGAAGAGGTTCTTAAAGGAACTAAGTGTGAAGTAGGAGGAGCACGTGGTTTATTGCAATAGTCAGAGTGTTATACACTTGAGCAAGAATCCAAGTCAGCATTCCAAGTCAAAGCACATAGAGATTCGGTATCACTGGATCAGGGATACTTTAGAACAGAAGGTGTTACAACTTGAGAAGGTCCACATAGATGATAATGGGTCAAACATGATGACTAAGGCTTTGCTCAAGGGCAAGTTTAAGGTTTGTAAAAACTAGGCTGGCTTGAAGAAGGTAAATCCCTCCTAGATCAAAAAAGGGGAGATTTGATGGGATTTTTTCTTCGTGCTCGACCGGTCGTGAGCCTTACACGACCGGTGGAGGGTTGGTGCATGACCGGTCGGGCAGGGCTCGACTCAAAGTCCATCGAGTTGAGGTTTTGGATTTTCGAGGTACTCGACCAGTCGTGGGATGTACTCGACCGGTCGAAGGTGTCACTCGACTGGTCGAGGGATCCACTTGACTAGTCGTGGTTACGCAGATTTGTTCCACAATTTTATGCAAATTGCGGATTTTGAGTCCTTTCGCAATAAGGATGTGAAAGGGAGTTTCCTAAACTATAAATAGGAGGTACCTAGGGCTTTCTAGGTATGATAAGACGGTTTCCTAAAGCTTTACAAGGGATTTGCTAAAGGGTTTAAGGCTATTAAAGGTTTGAGAGAAAGAGAGAAAGCGAGAGAGAGAGGAAGCTTGTAGAAGGGAGGTTATGCTCGTGGAGGTTATCTACTGTGCAATTTATATCACAGCGCTTCTATATCCTCGTAATCGGTGAGATCTCTCCATTTTTCTTTTATTCTCTCATTGTTTATCCACTCCTGCGTGAGTAAAGAAGGTTGTAATGTTCTACTTTATAGTGGATTGTTAATCTGGACGAGGTCCCATGGTTTTTACCTCTTTGAGGGTTTTCCATGTAAAAATCTCTTGTGTAGTATGTGGTTTATGCTTTGATTTATTTCTTTGCTTTATTATCCATAATTCTGGTTTGTTTCAAGAGGCTAGATCCTAAGGTTTTGTGCAAGGCCCCCAACAACTAAAAGAAGACATAATGTATATAGTTGAATCTAACCAATTGATTGAGATGATCTTCACATGTAGTCAATCTTCTAAGGGACTATCTTCTAGCTCCCTTTAATATAAACATGGCCTTCCTCTATCTTTTTTTCATTGACCTAAGACACTTAGGTTTTACTTCTTAGTAGGGCAATCATCTTGAGAGAGCTTAAGGCTCTGTATCATATAACTCGAATCAAGTACTAGTAAATTAAGTAAAGAAGTTCTCAGTGACCAAGCAAAGAGAACATGGCTGTCACAATCATTGAAAATGAAAGTTGAGCTCTCTCGTCTTGCTCAATGAAATTTGATCGGGTGATTGCTTGAGGTTGGAGAGTATAAGGCATGTTGGATTAACGTCGCATTTAGATATAGTTGTTTCATGAGCCCTGTGAGTTCGTTGTTCTTATTATCCCCTTACGTACATGTGAGTATGGGTCTTTCTTGAATCTCTGCTCAAGAAGGTATCCTTATTCAAGGATTGAGGGGAGGTGTCGGGGTATTGAAATTGTACTAACCTTGTTAAATTTCTCGCTGGTGTCCTATTAGCTTATTTAATTTTTAGGAGCATTTATATGTAGCTTGATCCATATGATGTTGTTAGATATCTTTAATCTGACTGGAACAGGGTCACCCTGAATTTTGTCTTTTACTCATTGGGCAAATTTTGAAGTATTCTTAGATCTCATCAAGGGCGGCTTCGATATTATCAACAGGCCTCGGTGGTTGTCGATCCTATCGACTATGCGCATAGTTTTGCATAAGTGCGCGATTTGTTTCCTACTCCGAGTGTGACACTATACATATGGGTGTAAATGGGATTATGGTTAATTCTAATCAAGGGCTAAACATTTTTAGGGTTCAAGGAGATGAAAACAATAATGTTTTGAACATTGTAAGTGATTACATCTCTTGTATTTTTTCTTTCATAGCAATTCATTGTCACTTTATACCATGATTTTTTTTCGTGAGGGTTTTTCTACATAAAATTCATGTGTACTTGTGATCATTTTTTTTAATTTTCTTAACTCATGTGATTCGAGTTTACGTTTGCTTCCGCAGATTCCTAACATGTGATAGACATGGTAGTTATTTTTTGTGTCTATGCCCGCCCAAAAGATTCTACAGAAGTTATTTTTAAATCGATAAAATTATAAGTAGTGTGCTCCCACCTTTCGGTAACCAAAAAAAAAAAAAAAAACAAAGAGAGTAAAAGAAGTATACTCTCAGAATGAGACCCAATGAGCATTACTTTAATATAATCCCTATTCGATGTGTCATGTAACCTAATGTGCACAATCATGTACAAATGCCACAAACTGAATAAAATTCTCCAAGACTCAACTGCACTACTAAAGAAATCATCAGTATCATGATAACATTCCTAATAAGTTGTCTGGGCTCATTACTTATTGTGAACCGATTTAAGCTATACAAGGCATAATCAAACAACTCCATGTCATTGGCTCAATGGAAAAACAAATACATGATTATTAGCATACAACCTATGTATAATGAAATATGCTAGAATAAAAATAATTATTATTACGACTTAAGCTAAGGATATAAAAATTACAAGTTAAATTGGCGATTATATTAATGGAAGAGCTTCTCATTTGAGAGGTAGAAAATTTTAAACTCTTGAATTTTGGTACAACATGCCAAATTCCTCCAGGTCCTTATGTGATCTCTTCTCTCTCAAGTAAGCTTATCAATACTTAGATGTTGGTTGACTCGTTTATAAAAGAGTTTTTAGTCGTTTGAGTTTTCATCATCTTTCATTTAAAATTATCTCTATCACCAGTGATATATAAGAAAAATCGTGATACGGATGAGAATCTATATAATATAAAGTAATTGTATAAAGCATACAAGTATGTGTGAATTGACATAAAAATTTATGAAGATTGATTTGAATCAAATCCGACCATTGATTGAGTAATCATGGTCCTAGGATCTTGAAAGGAACTGCTCTGATCACTTAACACAATTTAATTTGTGATGAATTTTCACACATAGTACACATGATGAGGAAAGATAACCCAAAACTTCTTAGGATAACATGTCCATGCATCCCTATGAGTGCATTGGCTACGGGCGGGTGATGGCAAGTGAAAATAATAGATTCTATAAGTGAATTAGTGAGAATGGGGCCAAATTCCTTCAATAAAACTAGAAAAAAAAAATCCTTACTATAAAAATTTTTTTAAAAAAATGGAACCTTAAGGCGAAGTAAAATCAAATCAAATTGACTTTATGTAGAAAAAAAAATGAAGATAAAGATGATGATGATGATGATTACAACTACCGTAATGATGCTAGTTTGTTGAAACTTGGGAGGAGAATGTATGAGAGAGGATGGATGATTAGTACTTAGTACGGTAATAGTAAAGAAAGAAAAGAAAGAGTGATTATGATTTATAATATTCCTTCTATCATTTAGAAAACCTTAATTACTAATGAATAATTAAAAGCTAACTAATTATAATACTTCAATTTCTCATTCTCTTAAAAAATTTATTAATTACTTAAGCAAACTTGTTAATATATTAAGTAGTAATCCATTTCTCTAAATTTAGTAGTTAATTACTTTTCTAAATTGTGCTAGCAACAGATCCAGTTTAATAAGTCCAAATTGGACTTATTTAAAATTTTGCTTTGCATCATTTAGGTCAAGTTTATTTTAATCAGGTCAAAATTTTAGACCCACGCTGATATCCATTGTTAAGTTATATTCAACATTCCATCTAATTAGTTTTTGAAAGTTTAATTTAAGGGAAGATGTTAGAAATCTTGTGTAAATAAATATTTTTTTAAATCCTTCATCCTATTTCTTTGACTAGAACTGGAATTCCTCGATGTATCCCGTCTTTCCATAGGAAGGAAATTCTTAGGAGAGACGAGACGGCGGATGGCTTGGTGAGGTTTGACCTCTCCCTATTTTCTGTCTCAAAGTTCATTATGAAAGTGAAGAAAACTCACTTTGAGTACAGTTCAATAGTGTCTCCTCCGACTTCTGTCGCAGTCGACGAATTGTCGGCTTTTGATAAGAAGTGCGTCGAACTCGCTGATCGGTATATCCCTTGGGTTTTCAATGTACCTATGTACACTGGATTCAAGTGGTTACCAATTTTGTCATCGTCCCCAGTGACAGATCGGAAGATTCCTGGATCAGGGGGAATTTCTTCTCCCTTTCACCGGATGATCTGGGAGCTTTTCGCTCTTTCACTCTGGGACAAGGCAGTTCTTTTGAGCCCTACTGTTGACGAAAGTCACAGTCCTGGTTCAAAGTCCCGCCTTTGACCTCTACGCCCAAAGTGACTCCTGACTTTGAAGACCGTAATGATTGGGTGGCTTGCTATATAGCACTCTCTTTCATTCCATGGTTAGAGTAGACCGGGAAGAAGGCTTGTAGAGCGAAATCAAAAATCAAAGGAGGGAAAATGAATAAGAAGAAATTCCTGGGAAGGGAAAGATTAGGGAGGGGCCCATTGTAACCAATTTCGGGACCCACGAAACTCTCTTGAATTTCTTAGTGGCTTTGCTTTACAACACGTTTTCCAGTGTCTAAACTTTAGTGAAATTCTCAATTTCTTGGAAGTACTAAACAAAGAATAAAGCAAGCTTTCAAAAAAACCGTTGGCTCCCTTTTCCCAAAGACCCGTCGTTTCTAAAGATTGAACCGCCCCTAACCTAAATCTCCTTCAGTGGGTTCCTAAGACTCATTCTCCAACAAGCCTGAAGTTTTTGTTTTTGAGAGTCCTTATCGTCGGTTAAAAAGGGAAGAGACCTCCCTGGCTAAGACCGCCTTTACTCGCACGGACCGATCATAACCAAAAATTTAGGGCAATAGAAGAGGGTCTGGGAGCGCGGGGCTGCATAGGATGCTGCTGAATCAACGACTGAGAGGACTGAAACGTCGGCTGAGATGAAGGCTGCATGGGCAGCATCTGTGGCGTGGTCTGACAGACAGGCTGTAACGTGGTCTGCACGCGTAACTGAGTCGTCGGCAGCGAAGATATGGGCTGTAACGTGGACTGATTGGGATGAGGTTCAAGACGCTGCTGCTGCTGAGCTGTACTCTCCACCTGAAGCTTATTCAAATCAGTCCGTTGAGGTAAGAAACCAGAATGCAGGGAATAAGGTGCTTTGGACCCGTCTCGTCAAAAGTAACATGCCGGGAAATCAATATAGACTTTCCTGGTTTTTGGTTGGATCAAAGCATCTGTATCCTTTGTGATCCTCACTATATCCCACAAAAATACACTCTAAAGCTTTGGGAGAGAACGTCATTCCGCTGTGAAGCATCAATATGAGGAAAACAGGCACACCCAAAGCTCTGAAAAATAGAGTCTTCTGGTATCTTCTGAAACAATCTCTGAAAGGGAGAAAGATCTTTTATATATATATATATATATATATATATATATATATCATGTTGAGTAGTTAGTGTTTTTTTTTCCATGTTTACGTCCTTTGAACTCAATTAAATTGATGCCACATGAATTAGTAAAGTCCGTGTGCAATGTCTTAAGGTTTTGGGCTTTATAGTTATATTGCTAAGAGTGATCTTGAACATATCAGTAGTGGAAAAACAATTGAAAACCATTAGTTCAATTCCCCTCATCTTTATTCTACCAGCAATCATTCCCTCTCTTTTGCCTCATTGATATGGATTGATCTAAGTGTGTGTTTCTATATCCTAAGGTATGGTTTATCATAAATGGCCATCTAATTAATCTGTGGAGTCTTGCTTTCAATTGAATAATAATTAATAGATTGCACTCTAACCTAGGAACGTAAAACAAATAAGATATATATCAACGAACATCATTGCTTGCATCTATTAGAGTTTATACCTCACCTTCTTGTTATTATCAAATTTAGCCATGGAACCAATTCATTCATCCAATTCTACAAACATCTCATTCTTTCCATATATGATTGTTGTTGCGCAGCACGCCAACAATACAGTGAGCCTAGATCCAATCTCAGGCCTCACCCACAAACGATAAACAAGAAGAAATATAAACTAGAAATAGATCAAAGCAATCCAAACAAACCACGAGACAAGATATACGTGGAAAAACCCTAAACTAGGGTAAAAAACCACGGATGCAAACTTCCACTATGAAGAACGAAGATTACAGGGCAATATACTAACCTCTCCCTTGGAGATATAGAGAAAACCTTTTTCCCACACCTTAGAATAGCTCTCCAATATTCACCTTAACCCTAAAATAGCCCCAGGGACCCCAATTTATAGTTTTGGCAACTTTCCTTTCGCATCCCAGTTGCGAAAGGACTTGCGACACGAAATCCACGAAACTCCTTTCCACATCCCAGTTGCGAAAGGCCTTGCAACACGAAATCCACGAAAATCCTTTCTGTATCCCAGTTGCGAAAGGACTTGCGACACGAAATCCACGCAACCTCGACTGGTAGTAGGCGGCCCCAAATGTGGCTCCACTTCTCAACAATCTCCCACTTGGAGACACATCGCCATAAACATTTGTCTTCTTCATCCGGAGTGCATCACCTCCCCGTCTTCAAGCTTGAAGACCAATCAAAGTTGAACAAAGTTTCAGCTCTCCCTTGTGACCGCCTTGGTCAGCATATCCGCAAGATTCTCACTTGTATGAATCTTCTCCAGAGCAATCGATCCATCTTCCAGTAACGAACGTATGAAGTGATATCTGATGGCAATATGCTTGGTCCTTGAATGAAAGGCTAAATTCTTAGCCAAGTGTACAGCTTGCAATCTGCTTGCTTCTTACCCAACTCTTCCATAAAACCTTGCATCCACACCATCTCCTTGCATGCTTCTGTAGCCACAACATATTCTGCTTCTGTCGTACTGATAAATACTATCTTCTATAACTGAGAGACCCAACTGACTGCAGCACATCCCAGAGTAAAGACATAACCTGTAGTGCTTTTTCTGTTGTCGATATCTCCTGCCAAATCTGAATCCACATAGCCTTGTAGCTTGATTTTCGATCCACTATAACATAGCCCTACATCCTTAGTACCTACCAGGTATCTAAGAATCCACTTCACAGCTTCCCAATGTTCCTTCCCGGGATTGTTCATGAACCTGCTAACAACTCTCACTGCTTGAGCAATGTCTGGCCTCGTGCTCACCATAGCATACATGAGACTCCCTATAGCTGACGCGTATGGGACTTTAGCCATGTAATCTCATTCCTCCTGCGTCTTTGCCCCTTGCTCCTTAGATAGCTTGAAGTGGTTGGCTAATGGAGTACTAACCGGCTTAGCACCTCCGATATTGAATCGATCAAGTACCTTGGCTATATACTCTGCCTATGACAACACCAGTTTCTTATTTTCCCTGTCACGCTTTATCCTCATGCCTAGGATTTGTTTTGCAGCTCCTAAATCCTTCATGGCAAATTTTCTAGACAGCTGTCTTTTGAGATATGAGATGTCCTTCATGCTTGAACAGGCCACAAGCATATCATCAACGTACAGAAGAAGGATGATGTACTACGTATCAAACTTCTTCCAATAACAATAGTGGTCTGCATAACATCTCATAAAATTGTTTCCTGACATAAAACTGTCGAACTTCTTGTACCACTGCCTCGAGGCCTGCTTCAGGCCATATAAACTCTTCTTCAGTCTGCACACCTTGTTCTCTTTTCCTAGTGACACGTATCCTATCGGCTGATGCATATATATCTCTTCTTCAAGGTCCCCATGAAGAAAGGTTGTCTTAACATCTAGCTGCTCTAGATGTAAGTCCTCTGTAGCCACTATACTTAAGACCATACAAATCGTAGACATTTTCACTACTAGTGAAAATATTTCATTGAAATTGAACCTGCCTTTTGTTGAAACCCTTTCACAACCAATCTGGCCTTGTATCGTTTCAAACCATCGTGCTCCTCCTTCAGTCTGTAAACCCACTTGTTATGAAGAGCTTTCTTACCCTTTGGTAGAGTGACTAGCTCCCATATATGATTAGACTCAATAGAGTCCACCTCCTCATCCATGGCCTGCTCCCACTTAACCCACGTATCTAACTGTAATGCCTCTTCAAAATACTCTAGTTCATCATTATCTGTCAGTAGTAGATAATATAAGGAAAGTGAGTATCGGATCATGGGTCTCCTCTCCCAAGTAGACCTCCTCAATACCGGTGTCTTTAGCCCGCCTCATAATGCTCCTGTGTATGATCATACTGTGACACTATAACACCCGTGTCTGGTAACTCTTCTAATTCTACAAATTCTTTCTCCTCAGCCTTATTTTCATGCACACTGTCCTTATGCATCACTTTTTCATAGAAGACTATGTCCTTACTTCTGATGATTTTCCTGTTTTCTGCATCTCAAAACCTGTAGCCAAAATCATGCTGCTCGTAGCCTATAAACGTGCACCTCCTGAACTTTGCATCCAGCTTGTTTCCGTGCTTTGCATCAATGTGAATGTATGAAGTGCAACCGAACACTCTGAGATGTGCTAGGTTCACTTCTTTTCCAGCCCACATTTCTTCTGGTAGCCCACCATCCAATAGTGTTGAGGGACTTCTATTGATGAGATATGCGGCAGTATTTACAGCATCCGCCTAAAAAGTCTTGGGCAACCCTACATGTAACCTCGTGTTCCTGGCGTGCTCAAGGATGGTTCTATTAATGTGCTCAGCCACACCATTCTGCTGTGGTGTCCCTGGAATCATTTTCTAATGTTTGATTCCATTTGCTGCACAATACTCCTCAAACCTCTTATCACAATACTCTCTCTCATTATCAGATCTGAGACACTTTAATGTTTTACCTATCTTATTTTCTATCATGACTTTTCACTTCTTAAATACATCAAATACATCAGATTTATGATTTAAGAAATAAACCCACAGTTTTCTACTAGCATCATCAATAAAGGAAACAAAATAATGTGAGCCACCAAGAGATGATACCTATGCCAGTCCCCACACATCAGTGTGTACAAGTTCTAACAGATGCATCTTTGTAGCACGTCCTATCTTCTTGAAACTTACCCTCTTCTGCTTACCATACACGCAGTCCTCGCAGAATTTCAAGTCAATAGACTTTGGCCCTAATAACTTCCCTTTTGACAATAGCACTTTCATTCACTTTTCACTCATGTCCTAACCTCTGATGCCATAACTGCCCATTCACTCTAGTCGATGCGACTGTGAGTGAACAATACGATCCTGAAGTCATGTACAAAGTACCTTCCTTCTTGCCTCGAGATATCACCAAGGCACCTTTTGTGATCTTTCAGGAATCACTGGTGAATGTCGTCATATAACCGGTATCGGCCAACTGCCCCACTGAAATCAAGTTACGTTTCAAACTCAATACATGTCTGACATCCTTCAATTTCAAAGTTGTTCCGTCTTTTTGACTTATCTGAACATCTCCCTTTCCAACAATACTGCATGGCTCATCATCACCCAGGTATACTCTCCCAAAGTCACCTGACACATAATTACGCAGAACTCCCTTGCATGAAGTGGCATGAAACGAAGTACCTGAGTCTATAACCCAAGACTCATTCCTCGCATCAAGAGACAAGATCAATGCCTCTGTGTCACTCTCCTTAGATAGATTCACTGAATCTTTCCCACCTTGAGAGTTTCCTTCTTGTTTCTTAAGCACCCTACAATTACGTTTCATGTGCCCCTTCTTGCCACAATGCCAACACCGGTCTTTGTCTTTCGGTCCCTTGGACTTCTTCCTCGACTTAGAACGCCCGTGTTTATTGCCTCCTTTGTTCAGCGATCTTCCTCTTCCTTCAACGTTTAAAGCATTCTCTGAATCCTCTGAAACTCCCGATGCCTTCCTTCTAGATTCTTCGCTGAGAATTAGACCGACCACATCATCAAATTTCAGCTTTGTCGACCCTGAAGAATTGCTCACAGCAGTCACCAAACCATCCCAACTGTCTGGTAAACTGGATAAGATAAATAACGCTCTGACCTCATCCTTAAAAATAATGTCAACGGATTTCAACTGGCTCGTGACTGTATTGAACTCGTTTAGATGTTCAGTCACGCTCCCACCATCTGACATCTTCATGTTGAATAGCTGTTCCATAAGATGAACCTTGTTGGATACTGAGGGCTTTTCATACATGGTGGCTAGGGCTTCCATTAATTCTTTTGTAGTTTTCACCTTGGATATTTTGAAGGCGATGCTCTTAGATAAAGGGAGTCGGATCGTTCCTAAAGCCTTCCTATCCAGTAAAAATCATTCATCATCTGTCATCTTTTCTAGTTTCTTTTCTTTTCCTCCTAGAGGAATGTAGAAGTCCTTCTGATAAAGATAATCCTCCATCCGCATCTTCCAGAAGGCAAAGTTTGAACCATCAAATTTCTCAATTCTAGTTTTTCCATCTTCTGCCATCACTCCCAATAGAACTGAACCAATAGCTTTGATACCAGTTGTTGTGCAGCACGCCAACAACGCAGTGAGCCTAAATCTAATCTTAGGCCTCACCCACAAATAATAAACAAGAAGAAATATAAACTAAAAATAGATCAAAGCAATCCAAACAAACCACGAGACAAGATATACGTGGAAAAATTCCAAACTAGGGTAAAAAACCACGGATGCAAACTTCCACTATGAAGAACGAGATTACAAGGCAATATACTAACCTCTCCCTTGGAGATACAGAGAAAACCATTTTCCCACATCTTAGAATAGCTCTCCAATATTCATCTTAACCCTAGAATAGCCCTAGGGACCCCAATTTATTGTTTTGGCAACTTCCCTTTTGCATCCCAGTGGCGAAAGGACTTGCGACACGAAATCCGCGAAACTCCTTTCCACATCCCGGTTGCGAAAGGACTTGCGACACGAAATCCGCGAAACTCCTTTCTGTATCCCAATTGCGAAAGGACTTGCGACACGAAATCCGTGCACCTCGACTGGTAGTGAGCGGCCCCAGATGTGGCTCCACTTCTCAACAATTATAGCATCCAATATCTAATAACCCGATCACGCATTCGCTTTCCTCTATAACATTACATTTTTTTAACAAAATTAATGTTTTGAGCGTTTTTAACTAATAATATTTTATTGCAATAAGAACACTTAATTTTAGATTCGTCATTCTCTTGACTGTTACCTTAGCATTATCCCTTCCCTTTCCTCTCAATGAGTTAGCTTTGATTTCTCTCTTTCATCACTAGATGATCATCTATAGTAGCCAAGGCCACAATTACAGTCACAACCACATCCACCTCTACCCTTTCCATTGTTAAAAATTTTTAGCCATAAACAATTGAGCAAGTGAATGCTAAAGTGATGGAATAGCCCTCCAATTCATCTGTTCGAACAACCCATGAGTTCTTAGATTAACAAAGCATAAGTTCTTCGATGGACATAGTACAAACACCTTTTATTTGCTATCACCTTTTATTTCCTTGATAGCACAGACCACATGCTTAAAAAATAATACAACCCACATATTATACGCTACGAAACATAGCAACTTTAGCCTTAAAAATTTTTCATAAATAATAAAAATAAAAAACCAAATAAATGGCTCTTTGATCATTGAAAAGAAAAGCCAAATCCAACAGCTAGTCCTAAGATTTCATATTGCAGTAATAGGGATATGTAGTCAGACAATCCTCTATATGATACTCTAGTAGGAAAGTCTTTGCAGAGTCTGATTGATGATATGCGTCACTTAGACTTTTGCTTGGAAATTGCATTCGTGGCAAGCACTTAATTCAAACTAGGCCATCCAAATTTATAGGCTTTAGATTCGATTTAATATAAAATTAACCTTATTAGGCTATATGAGTATCCGTTTGGTAGACACTGATTGGACCGTTAAATTAAAAAAAATAAAAATAAATTAAGGATCCTATTTCAACTAACAAGTGTCCTTGAATCAGAGGTTAGAGACTGTTGATTCCACAATTCACTCCATTTAATTGGGGTGCGTCCATGCCACGTGTACAATTTCATGCCCGCTTGTCATGTCATAGCTGCCAGCGAATCAAATAGCCTCCCCCAGTTATTTTATACTCTGGCAGAGCATGAGGCTTAATACACAGACATAGTAATTGTACATGTGGCACACAGTAACTCAAATTAAACTGAATTAAATAGCGTATGCCACTGTTTCTAGATCAAAAACTGAAAATTAGATTGGTCGAGCAATCGTGACCATTGATTTGTGTTGGAACATAACCATTTGGTACTTTTTTTTAATTTTAACAATCTAATAAACCTTGTTTTTTAATAGCTTTTTTTTTCTTTACACGCACATACACCTCACACACTCAGGCTAGCTGAATTTCATCACCTATGGGTACTCGTAACCTTGCCTGAGAGTTGAAACTCCTGAGAGTCTACCACCCGAGCAAGTATAAGGACCCCCCATCTGATAAACCATGGCCGGTTCATTTGAGAAATCAAAAGTGGTACCCATTACTTTAGCAGATTTATTTGAATTACTTGTATGCCACGTATGCAATCTATAAGTGCCTGTGTATCATCCATCAGACTCAACCCGGGTATCATAGTTTTTCTCATATTCTATGCGGAGGATCTTTCAAGCGGGGGACTTCCGTGTACTCTGTGTGGTGACCTTTAGTGTTGAAACGAGGTATCTCCACTCAGTCTGCCAGTTGAGCTATGGATCTAGCGTGGGCCAGCTGAAATTGCATTATATATATATATATATATATATATATATATATATATATATATATATATATATATCACACACACACACATGGACATGGTTCTATGCGTCGACCTTATGGGAATACATACATACATATATAATACATACATACATATACATATATATATATATGACCTTATGGGAATACATACATACATACATACATACATACATATGTACATACATGGAAATGGTTCTATGTGTCAACCTTACAGGAACTTCACATGACGTCCAGCTGTGTGGGCCCCACCATGATGTGTATTGAACATCAACACGGTGCATTTGATGGGCCCCCTTTAAATTATCAGATATCCTAAAAATCAACAGTATACGGAACTCAGGTGGGCCATACCATCTAAAACCATGTGAAGACATGCCTAAAACATATAAAAGCACTTAGTTGGGCCCACCTAAGTTTTGGATGCTACTGAAACTTGGTCTAACCCCTCATCACATACAATGGATGGATTGGATTTGTGAAACACATGTTAATGGGCCCAAAAAATGATCATGAATGTTTTAATGGAGAGTAACCCCTCTCAACTTTTGTGTGGTGTGGCCCAAAAAATTCACGGATTGACTTGACATTTTTAAGCCCCAGTCCCACCATGGAATGGTGCATCTAACTGATGGGGTAGATGTTTGACACGCATCGGTGGGCCCACACAGCTAAACCTTTTCCCATGGTCCATTGCACTGACGTTGGTGCTATGTGCGAAGTCCGTCAAGATCATAAGTGCCCCTGTAGTCGGAAGTTGTGTAGGGCCCACAGGGATACCCCTGGCAAATCAACTCTGTCCATTAGTTTTTCAAGTCTACAATAAAACTGGAGGCTAACAATCAAATAGATCCAGAACTCATGTAGCCATACCACGCAAAATAGCAGGGATTGAACACTCACCATTAGAAACTTTGTAGTGGCCACAAAAGTTTTATATCAGCATGATATTCATGACTACAGGTTACCTGAATATTACCAACCCTATCAACGGTTTTGGATGGCATATAAACATCATTGTCAGCTAAAAGTAGGTTTCAACAGTGAATGATTCCATTCCCACCGTCTCATTTGGTGTAGATAGAGGTGGGCATGGGATGACTCCAGCTAACTCAACTCGTCTGACTCGACCCGAACCGAATGGGTGAGTCGGTCTGAATCGAGTAGGCTTCGCCCAATCCGAATTCAAACCAAATCGAGTTCGAGTTACTTAGTAACTCGATTCGACTCAACCCAAACCTCGATCCGGTTAAACGCGACTCGATTCGAAACCCGACTCTCTAACTCTACTTGCCACGCCCTACCCCGACCTAATCCCAAAATCTCTCTTCGTCCCTCGTCTTCCTCATCTTCCGAACTCGGCCTCTCTCTCCCTCCCTCATCTTCCTCATCCTCCAAGCCCGACAACTACTCACCACCAGCACCCTCCTCCTCCTCCTCCTCCTCTCTCTCCTCTCCACTCTCTTGGCCTCTTCCTCCCTCATCTCTCAATCCGATTCGGTGCCAACTCAACCCGACTTGGTACTTCTGACCAGATCGGACTTGGTCCAGATCAGTCCAAGCCAGACCGGACTTGTATTCAGTTAGGCATGCTGGAATCAGTATCGATTCAGATCAAGTTCAGGTTAGACCTATTTCAAAACTGAATCCAGTCAAGTCAACCCTAACTCAGTCCAACTTGACTGGACACCCAACTCTAGGTGTAGCCCATGTGAGTTTTTTTTTTTTTTTGGTTAGCTTGTTAGTACACCACTGCCAGTTCATACTTCATTGTTAGCCACCCTCACTAGGGAATTGATAGAACAAGACCTCAATGTTGAGATGAGGTATCTTTCACTCAATCTACCACTTGAGCAGCCAGATCCATAGCTCAACTGGCAGACTGAGTGGAGGTACCTCGTTTCAACACTCAGGTCTTCGTACGGATCCCTAGTGGGGGTGGCTAACATGGAGGATGTGTACTAACGTGGGCGTCTACTAACAAGCTAACCCAAAAAAAAAAAAAAAAAAGTATACCACTGGAGCTATGGATCAGGGTGTAGCCCATATGAGTTTTGATTCTGCGTGATTTTTAGATTCCTTGTTTTATCTTGGCCTTGCAAAATTGATGGATGGAGTAAACTGTTGCATCTATGCAGGCCCACACAGCTTCGGACAACAGGAGTCACATTGATACCTTTGTCCCCAGGGTACATGCCATCCGCGTAACTGCGTAAGTAAAGATCGTAGCGGATTGTCTGTAACCCTGCCGGCCCACATAGGTGTACCTTGCCTGGGCTGTTTAGGGTCCACAGATATGTCCGTGATAAATCTACACCATTCATTTGTTTTGAAAGACCCCGGTAGGGCAGTAATTTAATATCTATGCTGACCCAAAACTCAGGTGAGCCACACCAAATGAAACAATAGTAACAGCAACATCCATAGTTAAAACTTTCCCCAAGCTGATCATACTGTTTATGTGCCATCTAAACCGTTCATAGGGTTATCACCATTCAGATAAACTGTAGGCACAAATATTATCCTGATATAAAACTTCTATGACAGTGCCATGTGATCCTAGAAAGCTTTGTTGGCCCCCACCATGATGCATGTGTTTTATCCACACCTTGAAAGCTTTGTTGGCCCACCATGATCCATGTCTTTTATACACACCGTGCTTTAGGGCATGAGCCAAAAAAGATTAATCTCAGGTGGACCATACCACAGGCAACAGTGGTGATTGAACACTCCCCATTAAAAACTTCTGAGGGGCTATAAAGTTTTGGATCAAGTTGAGATGTATTTTTTCCAATCATCCAGGTCACAATGACCCGGTCAACAAGTTAGATAGAAAATAAACATCGCGGTGGGCTTTGCTAAGAAGTTTTTAATGGTGGGCATCCAATCACCAATGTTTCGTGTAGTGTGGTCCATTTGATATTTGGATTTGTTAATCAAGTGTCTTTAATCTTGTATAAGATTGAAGCACAGTTTCAGTCGAACCCAATTTTCAATTGGTCCGGCCGAAAATTTAGTCTTCACCATTTTGAGTTCACCTGAATGTTTGTATATCTGTTTCATCCGGTACGACTGAAAGTTCATTTAGTTCAACCACACTTAATGTATAAGTGTGAGTTTTGTTTTTAATCGGATACAAAATGTATAAATACTCTTATAATCTTGTGATTAGGGCATGTAATCAGAAGAAAGCTGAAGAGCCAAAAGAGTTTTGAAATGAGAAACTATGATTTAAGTTGTTCCATTTCTTATCACTTTCTACTTATACTAGATTGATCGTCACTTTGTCCCCTAAATTTTTTCCACAAATGTTTTTCAGGTAAATTTTCTATAATTTTTGTAATTAGAAATTTTCTCTCCATATTATGAGGTTAAAGAGTTTCGGTGCCCAAGACGGTTTATCTAATTTTGGCTCCTGCCCTTTAGGGTTGTACACGAACTGAGTTCGCTCGCTCGACATGACTCAAAAGAGTTCGATTCGACTTGGTTTGAAACTAAGTTCGAGTCAAATTAAGCTAACTTTTTGAGCTCGAAAAAATTTCGAACTACGTTTGATTGGACTCAGATTAAACCCCAACTCGAATCGAACTCAAATCAAACCAGTTCAGTGACTTAGATACTTTGATATTGATGTTACTCACTAAGTGATTGATGAAATGACTCAACAAAGTGTATATTGATGTTACTCACCAAGTGATTGATGAAATGACTCAACGAAGTGTATATTGATGTTACTCACCAAGTGATTGATGAAATGACTCAATGAAGTGTCAATAGGTGGCAAGGAAGGTATGTATATGAAACAAATAATTTTTTTTTCTAGATTTTGAAGTTGCCTGCAGGGTATTTGATGAAATACTTATAAACAGCCGCTATTTTACATACAATAAGAAATTCAAAGTGCACCCTATATGTTTGTGAAAATGCCACACAAGCTCAAACTCAGCTCAAACTAGCCCAAGCTGGCTAGTCATGCTCAAGGATTAAGCTGAGCTAAGTTTGAGCTAGGTCAGCTAGTGGCCAAGCTGAGTTGAGTCAAGTTCGACTGGATTTGACTCGTGTACACCTCATTGCCCTTAAATGAGTTGAAAATATGGATAGACACGATGTAACACACACATACACATGGTGGTGGGCCCACATAGCTGTCGAGTAGCAAGAGGACCTACATCGGTGCTGTGTTATACTACACAATCCGAGTCCTAATTGGACAAACTCGAAGAGATAGTCCAATGATCGTAACCGTCCATTCCCGATTCTGGACGAAACAATCAAGTTGGAAAATAAATAGAGGCATGTTGTCACATTCAGCTGCAAACATCATTAAATAGTCAATTTCTTCTACTTGCAGCAGTATTAAAATATCACTCATGCCCGTCCATCTATTGTGGCCTTTCATGGATGGATTAATATTATTTTTTTAAAATAGACTTTATTAAAAGGTCACATCCATTAATTTTCTTCACTTAATGTGGACAGTTAAAGTCGATGCGACTAGACCTCGTGTCACGCCACATCAGCCAGTCTCTTGTCGTTTTGTAAGAGTAAACTCCACTTTATTGGATTTTGTGGAAGCTTTTCACAAAACGACAGAAGACTTGCTTGAGGAGGGGACAGAAGAATCCTCTATATAATTCAAATCTAACGGTCGAAACCGTGAGCCACACTACAGATGGACCATAGACCACGAACTGCACTACACTAAAAGAAATGAACGGTCCAAATCTAAAATAAATGAACGATCCAAATTCAAGAAATAATTGTCTACTGATCAAAGGTTAGGATAATGAAATCTGTCTCTTTTAAATCACCCCCAATCTACAGTAGATCCAGTTATATGGACGGTTAAAAGTTACCATCACACTCTGGCCAGAGTATCAAATAATTCAGTAGTCCGAGGTTAGCTGAGCCCACAGAGCGTATCAGGTATTTCATGTACCCGCCAATATATGTGATAGCATGGTACTCGTGGATGAGATCCAACTGGTGTATCATGTGGGTCCCATCAGTTAGATCCCAGGAAATAAAAAACTGTCGTGGTCCACTTGAGCCTTGGATGACAAATAAACATCACTGTGGGCCATAGGAAGGTCCCTGTTGTTTCCTGACATGTGGCGTGTGTGTGTGTATATATATATATATATAGTGGGCCCCGTAAAGTTTACTATGTTTGCAAGCGGCTTCCTAAAGAACTTGCCCAAAGTCATATAATCCGTTCACTTGTTTTGAGAATGTTGCCAACTTGCTCACCCAACTCTCATGTTTTGATCCCAGCTGATGAACAGTAAGGATCTTATCCACGCTTGTCATGCTGGAAAATGTAGCATTGGTGGAAGAGAAGAGATTCGACACGTGTGTGTGTGCTTAGCAAGCATGTGTATAACAATGATGTAGAGTGGGCTGCTGACAGTTTCATGACCAAGATGGATCAAAAAAGGCCTGGTCGACGACAGAAGTAATCCGGACCATTAGATCGTAGATCGGGCGTATCTTATAATCTGGAATGAGTTAGCTGACGTAAAATATATGATTTGGGGGTAGAACGAGCTACTTTAACCAACCAACCCAGCCATGCCGGGTTGCGCGCCCGGAATTACGAAAAACCCCTGGATCGACGGTCGTTTCCCTATTTTAATTTTGTTTTTACTATAAATAGTAAGTTTTAGTTTGATTATAACTCTTCATCCGTCAGGCTTTAGGAGTTGCGCCCAACATGAAAAGAGCTTAGAATAATTAGGAGAACGGTTTGGTGAAGCCAAATAGGACACTTACTATTTTTGACCAAAAACCTTGCTTTAGACATCACGACCGTCTATAAATAGTAAGTTTACTATTTATAGTAAGTCGCGATTTTTAGGGTTGTGAACTCGTTTTTAGTTATCCATTAATCAATTTCGAATTTCTTAGAATTTATTTTTATTTTCTTCTTTCTTTCCTCGTGGATTCGAGAAGTCTTTGTGAGGAGTCCAGAGAAGCTCCATGGATTCGGAGTAGTTATTCTCATCACATTCATCCCTGTATCAATCATAGGACAAGATGTCTGCTCCCTTGCAGGAAATTTAAGCTGTCTGGCCCACCGATATGCTCATAAGGACACAAAAGTTTTGGATCAAGCTAATATTTATGGTTTCATTTCATCACAATTAAAATGACTTTTTCTTTTCTTTTCTTTTTTCTTTTTTCCATTAGCTTGTTAGTACACACCCCACGCTCAGTACACACTTCACTATTAGCCACCCCCACTAGGGAATTGATATTGAAACGAGGGTATCTTGGCTCAATCTACCACTTGAGCTATCGATAAGGGTGCACAGTCAAAATGACCTTATGATAGTTTTGGATGGCATATAAACATCATAATGGGCTGAGAATGGTTTCAGTGGTGGGCATTTTTATTTCCACAATTCCTATAAGGTGGTCCACTTGAGTATTACATCACACTAACTTTTTAATATCATGCCCTAACATGAGTAGGAGAAATTGGTGGATTTCTCCTGGACTTCTTAGTAAGCCCCAACTAGTTTTTGATATGCCTTGCAAGCAACTTGCATCCTCGGCCATAAATTTATCATGTTGTGGAAAATGTTGGTAAAAATTTTTAGACAGCTTAAATAAAGCTTGCCAAAAGTATTTTCATCCCTCTAACTTCTTTCTGAGTTGTGATTTATACTTTTTTTATTTTTGAAAATGATGAAAATAATCTTTAATAACATTAATCAAAGCTAATAATTTGAACTGTCTGAAAGTACGTAGACAGTAAATAAGAATATGAACTATTCTAAAATGGTGAACGGATCTAAATCATTTAACATTTATTATTTTGACAATTTGAAATATTCAAAAGTAGGTGGACAGCTATTTGAGCCATTACCAGACCGTGGACAACTATTTAATATATTCAAGAGCAGAAGTACAACAACATGGGTTGTTTCAAAATGGTGGACGGCAATATGGACTCATCCTTCCATCAATCAATATATTCAATGATATGACTATTAGCTAAGTATGTGACTTGAATTTTATAAAAAAGAGTTAAAATAGATGGTAGGGTTGAAAGTTGGACTTGTTCAACCTGACCAACCCGTGACCGACCCGACAATGGGTTAGGCTCGGGCAAGATGTATTGAGTCTGATCTCAGGCTTGGGCTATACAAACACCAACGAGCTTGGGTTGAGGTCTTGGTTTGCCCAACTCAATACAAACCCAATCAATATATAAGTTACTAATAAATTATAATTGAGTGTAGATCGTTTGTGTTGAAGAAGGCATATGAAATTTCAGTGTTGTTGGGTCTCATTGGTCCACATCATTTCTATGACTTAAGCTAATAAGATATGCCAGATTTTTCTCTCCTAAATAGATTGCGTGCTACACAACATGACTTTTAAAGAAATAATTGTCTTATATTTTAGCTTGTTTGTTTAGAAAAAAATGAAATCTTATACTATAAATAACTACATATATAATTAATAAAATTATAGATATAAAAAATAAAATGTATATTGAAATATAATATACTAATGTAATAATGAAAAAATTATCATGCATCCACCCGATCAACCCGACCAACCCAGCTTGGGTTGGGCTTGAGTCGAGAATTCCCAGCCCGAGGTTGGCTTGAGTTAGGTTAGGGTTGAGGTATAAGAACCTTGGGTTAGGTTAGGGTTGAGCACCAACCTGCCCCAACCCGCCTGACTTTCAACCTTAATAGATAGACATTTTGAGGGCTAATTTCTAACAAAAATCTCTTTGGGTGGTTCTATCTACATAAACATACAACTGGGGGCCATTTCATGAAAATCCCACGGCAGGTGAATTTGAAGAGAAAAAGGAGTGGCATTTTCGTAGTTTCATTCAAAGTGGATGTCATTTCCCTGGCTGCCTCTTACTTAAACCGCTGGACGCGCCGTTCCATCATACCATCGCTTCCGACGCTTCGACTCGGTGCGCCCAAAATGTGCTCAAACCCCGTAAGCCTGAAACCCAAGAAACGCTCAAGAAAATCCAAGAAGAAACGTTTCCAACCCATCTCCACCGTCCGTTCCTCCTCTTCCCAAAATACCCAAAGCGGCTGTGGCGTTTCTGAGAGGCTCCAAGCGCTCAAAGAGCTGATCCCAGCCACAGACATCAAGATGGACGGCCCAGATCAGCTGTTCAAAGAAACAGCGGATTACATCCTCTTTCTCAGAAGGCAAGTCCTTGTTTTGCAGAGATTGGTCGATTTCTATTCTTCAATGGAGGAAAAAGGCTGTCTATTGTGAAGAAAAGATTGGCTAAAATGCTTTCAAATGGTGGGCGGGAATCTCAACGCGCATTTTGGAATAGGGGTTTGAGAATTCGCGTTTTGGGATGGTTAATAGATTCCCGCCTGGAGATAATGCGCGCACGGGCTCTCGGTGCTCACTAATTTCGTTTTATTAGTTTTTTTTTTTTTCATTTTTTTTGTATTTTTTTTGTATTTGTTACTTTCTTTTAACAGAATTAATTAGAAGATCTTCGATCTGCTTTGCAAAGTATACTCGGGTTTTTCAGTTCAGACGAGTGGGGCCCATGGCTCGGTAATCCAGACCGTTGGTCTGTTGAGTCTCACGTGGATGGACCACAACCCAAGGTATCCGAATTTGGTCTCCTTCCACTCGAATTTGGACCGTTGCTGTAGTACTCTTTTTAACCTTCTATTCGTAGGACAGAAATAGAACGGTTGGGATTGAAGGCATTGTCCACTCACGGGGCGATCTGTTATGCCAATGGTTTGGATTACCTGACCATGGGTCCAATTTGGGGCATTGCATAGCGTACAGGTTTTCAATTGTGACATGTAGGGCCATGGCTCGGTAATCAAAACCGTTGTTGTGCATGGACCCTTTGTGGATGAATCATGCGCTAAATATCTCCACCGTTGACGATGGCAATGGTCTACGATTAGACGGGTAGGAAGGGAAATACAGTAATGACCCACTTTCAACTGGAGAAAAAGTCCCAAAATTGAGACTTCTAAGAGATTCTTGAGTAATGGACCGTTAACACAGTGGACCCCAGTAAACCAATGGTCTGGATTACCGAATCATGGCCCAACTGATTGCAATTGAAAACTCGCGTGTGTTTTGCAATGCGTATCTTAAGCCCGAACATGTGTGCATTCCACTAGGGTTGCGGCTATTCTACACGTTGATGGCCCATGGTTCGGTGATCCAAACCGTTGGTATCATAGGCCTCACCTTGGATGGCCCATGGGATAAACCTCGTCCAGATGATCTCTTGGTTGAGTGTGGACCGTCACTGTATTTTCTTTTTTAACCGTCTATTTTCTAGCCCCAAATTGTTTAGGATACTCTTCATATGGAAGTCTGTTGTACAACTGGAGTTGGGCCCACAATATCAACAGTTTGGATAACTTGAAAGTGGGCCCCACTTATAAAATATCTTGGGTTACAGTGAGAGCATGGAATAAGATGTAGTACTAACGGTGCAGCACCACCCTTTGGTACACGTGAGATTATGTGGTCATGGAGAGCAGGGAGGCTGTGCCTGGGGTTATGTGCAATCTACAGAGATATCCTACACAAATCCACTCCGGCCAACTGTTTCTAAAGATCACAATAGAACAGGATTCTAAAATTCAGTAAGATCCAAAACTCAGATGGGCCACACCAACAAAATAGTGGGAACAACAGCGTCTACTGTTGAAACCATCTTGCAGATAACCATGATCCATATATGCCATCGAAACCGTTCATAGAATTATTACCACTCAGATAAACTGTAGAAACAAATATCATCCTGATACAAAGCTTCTGTCGTCGCTAGGGGTTCAATCACCACTGTTTCGTGTGGTATGGCCCATGAGTTTTAGATCTGCCTAATTTTTAGAATGCTGTCCTATTGTGGCCGTTCAAAACAGATGGAGGGAGTGGATTTATCATAGACATCTCTATGGGTTCCACACAGCACCGACAAGCCACTCTGTGGAGGGTTGAGCTGTACACTGAGTGGAACTCGGTCGAGCTTGGCATAGCTTGAACTCGGCTTGCCAGTTGCTAATCCCATTTTGAGCCGGGCTTGTTTCAGTCCTCAAGCCGGACCGGCCACATCGGGTCAATTCGAGCCGAGTTTGAGTATATTCAGTATTTTTTCAAACACATAGAGTAATGGCAGTTTACGAGTATTTCAACAAATATCCGGTGGGCAATGTCAAAATCAATATACAAGGGTGGTTTTAATTTTATAATATAATTTTTTTTTTGTTTTTTTAATGATTTGTTTCATACCCATTCCTTCCTTGTCACTAGTCGATTCCACATGGAATGAATGCATTTGAAACGATACTTTGTTGAGCCATTTCTTCGTACACTCGGCCGGCGAGCAACATTAATATCAAAATGATTGAATCATCAAGCTGATTCAATCCAAAACGATTCAAGTGGAGGATCAATCCAACCTCGAAATTTTTTCAAACTTCAAAATCCAGCTCAACTCAATCTGACTTCAACTTTGAGCTAAGATGAGTCAAGCTTCTCCATTACTGTGGATTGACCTAGCTGAGCTAACTCGACTCACGTACAGCTCTAGTGGAGGGCAATGGACGCGGATTGCCTGTGCTGCCTGTGACCGGTGTCCCCACAGGAAGTTTCTGTCTAGTGACCCCCACTGGAAGTTTCGGTTGTGGAGCTATGTGGCCCCCACAGATATGCCCGTGAGAAATCCTCTCGGTTTCTCAGGCTCGCAATTAGACGGGAACCAAAAAAATCAGGCAGATGTAAAACTGAGGTGGGACAACATGTCAGGAAACGGAGGGGATTGAACGCCCACCATTGGAAACTTTGTGGGCCTACAGAAGTTTTAAAATAGAATGGTATTTGTAATTACAGTTTATAATATAAGGGGAAATAACCTTATCAACGGTTTGGATGGCATATAAGCATCGTTGTTGCTCCAAGAAAGTTTGGATTGTGGATATTTTTGTTCTCAATATTTCCTACCATGTGGCTCACATGAATCTTGGATCTGACTGATTTTTGGATTCTTGTTCTATCATGAGCTTGTGAAACCGATAGACGGAGTGGATTTCTCACGGGCACCTTTGTAGGCCCCACAGCTTCCCACAGGAACTTCACTTTTTGAATGTGCATGTTGATTCCCTCCCATCGGCAATGGACGGCTGACAGCCAATGGGGCACAATCTCCTCCTTGCACTGGCAACACCAGTCGGGTCGCGGCTTTGGCGGATGCGGCCCACCGTGATGTTTGTCCCTTACATCCACGCCGTCCATATGTTTTGACCACTCATTTTAGGTCATAATCCAAAAACCGAAGCAGATCAAAATCTCAGGTGGACAGGAAAGAGTGATGATTGAACGTTAAAACTTCTTGTGGGCCACAGAAGTTTTGGATCAAGCTGCTATTTGTGTTTTCTCTTCATCCAAATCTGTGTGACCTAATCAATCGGTTGGATGGCAAATAAATATTACAGTAGGCTTTAGAAAGTTTTTAATAGTGGTTTGGTGGGCATTCAATCACCATGATTTGGATCAACCTTATTTTTAAAATCATGCCCTGAATGATTGGATAGAGTGGATATGCAACACATGCATGGAGGTATACATGTCGGTCAGGTCTTTTCTGTGGCCCAACTTAATGTTTGCGTTGTATATTCATACCGTTCATCAGCTTTGTCAGCTCATTGCCAGGAATTCTGGCCTGAACTTAACATGTGAACTATTATCCTGTGGCCCCATCCAACCCACCTAAAATTCATTAAATCCAGACCCAAATCGACCTGACTGACTAAATTGTAATCGGGTCGGGCATGGTTGATCCACTTTAAAAATTTCAACGGTTAGCATGCCACACTCAGTTTTTGGGTAAAAAGAAATAAAATAAGAAGTGCGGTCCAGTGCTACTAGGATATTGTGGGCCCACGAGATGTATAACTGACACGCAACCCGTCCATGAGATGCATCACCTCATTTTACCGACCCGCACCGATTGGGTACTACCTCGCCCGTACCTAGCTAGGGACGGATGGACCTATCAAGGTTCCGTGGAGTCTACTGTTATGCATATGTTTTATCTGTGCCATCCATCCATTTTGAAATATCGTCTCATGGCACGAGACGATAAATGAAGAATACTGAACGTTCAAATTGATCACACCATAGGAAGCCATGGAGATAGAAAGCTTGTCATCGCTGACGTCCTGGTGTGTGTGTATATATATATATATATATATATATATATATATATATATATATATATATATATATATATATAGTCCCGGTCTCCTACGCACCATGTCGCACGGTGCTTAAGTACGAGATTTGTTAGGAGAAGTTGGATACAAAACAACGGCTGAGATGAAGCAGCCGTGCGGCAGGAGACTCGGTGGAGAAGACTTGCGTGCACCCCGCCTCAGCCTTTTGAAGTGATGTCTGCAAGTTCTGTGGGTCACACCGTGATGTGCGTTTTGTATCTACACTGTCCATCCATTTGAACAGACCATATTACGGCATGATGCAAAAAATGAATCAAATGCAAAGCTCGAGAGAACCCCACCACAAAAATTAGAGGGGAGAGTGACATCCACCATTAAAAGGTTATGAGGGCCACGATAGGGTTTGTTCTTGCAAATATTTAATATTTAAGTTTTTTTTAGTAGGAATGACATTATGAACGGTATGGATGGGATATAAACATTATGGTGGACCCAAAGAAGTTTCAATGGTAAGAATTTACCTACACACTTTTTACTAACGTACGCATACTTAACCTCTGGATTTATATTATTTTTTGGCCCATCGTCTAAATTGATCTTTCGAAGCTGATGAACATGGTGGATCTTCCCTAAACATCACGGTGGACCCCACCTAACTTACCATGATGGAAAGTTCCTTTGGAATCCCTCTCGGCGGGCTTATCTGCCATTATTGGTAACGGACGAGGATTGCGTTACCATCCGGGCAGGGCTCTTTGGGTCCCACCGTGATGTAATAATTTTATCCATGCTGTTGAGATTTTCTCTCAAATCATTTTAAGCCATGACATAAAATAAATAAATAAATAAAAATAAAAAGCCACCAAAGGCTTAAATGGGTGGAGTGGATTTCATCAACATACTACGGTGGGCATAGAGGGTCCACCATTATGTATATATTCCATCATATCCATTCGTATGAAACATCTGCCCAGATGAACGTATATGTAAAAGGTCAGGCCATTTTGAAACTTGGGTGGAGCCCTACACAATCAATGATGGTGTCTCCCTCCCAACTTTTCCTTCTTGTGTGGCCCATCTGAGTCATGGGCCGCCTTGATTTTTTGGGTCTATAAGCAAAATAGTGAAGGAATTTATGATGATCGGAGTGGATTTCATTAACATATTACGGTGGGGCATACACCAACCATGAACTAGTGTGAATTGAACGGTTACCATTGAAAAATACTTAGGGACCACATAAGTTATGGATCAAGCTGATAATTATGTTTTCCCTTCATCCATGTCTGTGTGATCTTATAAACAGGTTGGATGAGAAATAAACATCACTGTGAGCACTAGAAAGGTTTCATAAGGTAGAAATCATTATTTCCATTGTTTCCTCTGGTGTGGTCCACTTGAGATTTGGATAAGCGACGCTTTTAAGATCAACCACGAAAATGATATGAAAAAATGGATGGACGGCATGGATAAACTACATACATTCAAGGTGGGCCTGATAAAGTTTACTCAGTACGATAAAAAGCGTACTGATTTCATTAATATATAACAATATATGTGTTTTCCAAATCTTATGCGGAAAGTAGAATAAAAGCGGCGAAAACCGTGTCTTTCTTTTGACTCAGAAACATCTCCCTTAAATCAAAACCGAGTCTTTCTTTTGACTCAGAAGCAAATACTAGGTTCGCACGCAACCAACTTTTATGGGCCCGCCATGATGTATGTGTTGTATCAACACCGTCCATACATTTGGAGAGATCATTTTGGAGCATTGTCCAAAGAACGTGGCAGATCCAAGGCTGGGGTGGACCCCACCATAGAAAACAGTGATGAGAGTAACGTCCACCATTGAAACCTTCTAAAGTTCCAGCGTGATGTTTATCTAAGATTCCAGCTGGATCATGTGTTAAAGCAGACATGAAAAACTTAAATGTTAAATATTTGCCAGAACAAACCCTGTCGTGGCCCTCATAACCTTTTAACGGTGGACGTCACTCTCCCCTCTATTTTTTGTGGTGGGGTCCTCTCGAGCTTTGCATCTGATTCATTTTTTGCATCATGCCGTAATATGGTCTGTCCAAATGGATGGACGGTGTAGGTACAAAACACACATCACAGGGTGGCCCATAGAACTTGTAGACGTCACTTCAGAAGGATGGGCGTGCGTCCGAAAAAACAGCCGCGTGAGTCTTCTCCACAGTCTCTTGTTGCATGGCTGCTTCATCCCCACCGCTGTTTTGTATCCAACGTCTCCTAACGGAGCTCGTACTTAAGCACCGTGCGGCACGATGCGCAGGAGACCGGGACTCTCTCTCTCTCTCTCTATATATATATATATATATAGAGAGAGAGAGAGAGAGAGGAATGCTCAATACGCACCGGTTCGCACGTCATTACGTGCGAACCTTCCTATCAACCGTCGAATAAGGTAGACGGTATGGATGAAGGCACTCTTAGCGTGAGCTTAAAAAAGCGAGTTTCCTTCTCTCGCACGCCTCTTCACCCCCTCTCCGAAGGATGCGGCGAAAACCTTTTCACATAAAATTCTTTTGCTAGGATACTAAGTGGGTCCCACCAAGATGTTAATGATAAATCCACACCGTCCATACATTTTTAAAAATAATTTTATGGTATGAACCCAAAACTGAGGTAAATCAAATTCTCAAGTGAGCCACATAGTTTTGATTGAACTCTCACCAATAAAAACTTCTTGGGGCTACCAAATTTTTGGATTAAGCTGATATTTGCTTCTTTTTTTTTCCATCATACAGGTCTACATGACCTAATCTATAGGTTGGATGTCAAATAAATATCACGGTGGGCCCTAAAAAATATTTAACGATGAGAATCATTATCACCATTGCTTCCTGTGATGTGGTTCACTTGAAATTTGGATTTGCATCAGTTTTGAGATAATGCCCTGAAATGATAAGGAAAAATGGATGGACATGGTAGATTTCTCAAAAACATCATGGTTGGCCCCACCTAGATTTCCAACGAACTTTGCAAATTGCGAGCGTAATTAGGGGAGCAAATTTTATTTCCCGTGAAAGCCTTTCGCAAGAAGTTCTTGCGCAAGGATGCTGGGTGGGGCCCACCACCATGTTTTTGAAAATATACTTCGTTCATCCGTTTTTCAAGTTCATTTTAGGAAAATCGACCAAAAATGAGATGGATCCAAAACTAAAGTGGGCCACACGAGAGGGAAAATTGGAGAAAGAAATACCTACCGTTGAAACCTTCATGGGTTCTGCCTTGATGTTTATATGCCATCAAAACTGTTTATAAGGTCATTAGCACAGGGATGAAGTGAAAATATTTAAAATTTATCCTGAAAAAAAGGTTTTATGATCATAAAAATGTTTCAACGATTCTCATTGAAACCCTACTGTTTCCTCTCGTGTGGCCCAGTCGAGTCTTGGATCCACTTCATTTTTTATTGCTTATCCTAATATTAGCTCGCAAAATGGATGAACGGAATATATTTTCCAAAAACATGGTGGTGGGCTCTACCCAGCATCCTTGCCCAGGAACTTCCTGCCAAAGGCTTTTGCAGGAAATCTGCGTCACCACAGAGGTTGACGGTTGAGTAGCCAGAGACGATTGAAGTGATGTCACCAAGTTCTGTGTGCCCCACATGATGTATGTGTTGTATCCCCACCATCCATACATTTGGAGAGATCATTTTAGGATATGGTCCAAAGAATGAAGTAAATCCAAGGATGGGATGGACCCCACCATAGAAAACAGTGGTGAGAGTGAAGCCCACGGTTGAAACCTTCAAAAGGTCCACCATAATTCTTATTTGAGATCCAATTTGTTCATGTGTTAACGCAGACATGAAATAAGGAAAAACACAAATATTATCTTGATCGAGAGCTTTTGTGGCCCTTGAAACTTTTTAATGGCGGGCGTCACTCTCCCCGCTATTTTCTGTATTGGGGTCCACTAGATCTTGGGATCTGACTCATTCTTTGGATCATGCCCTAATATGATCTCCCCAAATGGATGAGCGGTGTAGATACAAAACATACATCATGGTGTGGCCCATAGAACTTGGGGACGTTCACTTTGTCAGGGAGTCTGTGGAGGCATACCGCATCCCACCTCTGCCCGTCTCTGGAACAGGGGGTAGCTTTGAGTGGCCACGGTAATGTTTTCTACGGTCTTATCCACACCGTCCATCCATTTTTTTTCGTCATTTTAAGCTATTAGCTCAAAAATGTGGCAGATCTAAGATAGATGTGGGCTACATAGTGAGGATTAAACCCTTACCATTGAAAATTTCATGGGGGCCAAAGAAGTTTTAGATGGAGTTGATATTTATGTTTTCTCTTCATCCAGATCTATGTAAATTTATGAATAGGTTGGATGGCAAATATAAATCACGATGGGCCCTAAAAAATTTTCAACGGTGAGAATTATTATCATCGTTGCTTCCTATGGTGTGGTCCACTTGAGCCTTGTATTTGTCTAAAATTTGGTTTTATGCTATACAATGATGCTGAAAAATGGATGAATGGTGTGGATAAAACCCATACTTGAGTACTAGATCTTGTTCATTTTTGGCCCCATGTCCTAAAATGATCTGACAAATCGGATGGATAGATTGGATTTCTCACAAACATGATGGTAGGCCCCACCTAGGTTTCCAATGCAGGAACTTTCTGCAAAAGGCAGGAAATCGGTGTCCCGATTCTCTCACACGCAAGCCCCCCTCTCATGCTCTTTCTCTATTTTAAAAGAAAATCTTCTCTCAAACCCACCCTATCAAAAACACCTTACACCTCTCTCTCTCTCTCTCTCTCTCTCTCTCTCTCTCTCTCTCTCTCTCTCTTCTCTCCCCCATTCTCTATCGTTTTGGATTAGTTAGGGTTTCCTAGATTTGGGAAAGCTAAATCTGGTTAGAGTTTTGATATTCCAATTTATGCAATGTGTAAAATTTTTTTTTTTTTTTTTTTTAAAGAAGCTTAATCAGAAACAATCAGATTTAAAGAGATATCATGGAATTGACCAAAAAAACAGTTTTTCCTTTTCCTTTTGATTGAAAAACCAAACTTAAGTAGCACAACCTTTAAGAAAAACTTCACCTTATAAACTTATAAGGAAAAAATTTGATAACATTGCCTTAAAAAAACATATCCAAAAAAAAGCAATGTGTATCAATGAATAATTATAATAATAATCTATTTAGCATAGGCAGTGATATAAGATTCTAAATATGAGAGAGTTGAAGATGTTATTCTTAGCACATGCGAGAGTCATGGTGGTCTAGGAAGAGATCTGTTCCACTCATTAGATGGGTCCACCATGAATAACACCTTACCCAAAATCAAGCCCTGGTTGTAACAAAAAAAAAAAAAGGACTAATAGGCTATTTAATGTACATGCTAGTACAGTTGATGGGGGTTTTTTCTGGTCCAGGAATTGTTGATAGTGGGACCCACCTGATAAGTGTCCTGGATCTTGAAAATGTGTACCACATTGACACAATTGTGACTAATGTTATCATAAATCTCTACTCCCACGAATCCCCGAATATATGTCAACATGTAATTTCTTTTTTAGTTCAAATGAGTTACTCTTAAAGGCCGTGTAGAATGAAATTATTATTCTATGCAGTACTTTTGCTATTTTCTATTCCTCATATTGGACTTGGACAATGCCTCTGAGAAAGCATCAAATTTTTTTTGTAGGTCGTACTACTATTAACAAACGAATGCCGATGGAGAGGATCCCATTAAGGCAACTGAATCATGTGAATGAACTGTTTCTAAAAGTGAATAGATTCTTGAAGTAGAAGAATCTAAAAAATCAATTGTAGGGAAAATTATATTCTCTTCATTGGAAGAAGCCTATGAATTTTACAATAACTATGCAAGATGTGTTGGTTTTAGTGTTAGGAAATGCTCTTGCAAGTATGCTAGCGAAAGTAAGATGGATGATAGAAACAGTGAAATGGATGATGAATTAAACTTGAAGAAAAATAGATTGATAGTTTGGAAAAGATTTGTATGTGCAAGAGAGGGAAATACAAATCAGAAGGCACAAAAGAAAAAATGCCAACTAAAAAGGAGAAGGGGTGAAATTAGAGATAATTGTACTACCATTATGATTGTGGCGTTTCAAAAATCCATTTCTAAATACATAGTTAAAAAATTCATTGAGGTGCATAGTTATGACTTGGCCACACCTCGTAAGAAGCATCTATTGAACTCACTTTAAGAAACTTCTCGGTCGAAACCTGGATAATAAAAATGTCATCAGATTTATAGAATTTGTTTTAGAATCAAACAGTTTTCTTAATTAAAAAAATTAAAATTCTATAATGTACACATATAAATTAATGAAAAAATAGTATACCTTGTGCTCCATGTTCTATAACAGAAGTACGTGTATCACATAATGCTGGACAATTTCTTTTGTCATGCTTCTTTCCATGCTTACCACAACCATTGCATCTTCTTTTATCCTTTAAAAAAAAAAAAAAAAAAAAAAAAAAAAAAAAAAAAAAAAAAAAAAAAAGAAACCCTTTTCCCTCTCGATATCATTCTCTTTCCTGGTTCCTTTCGTTTTGGCGTGTTTTGGATCATTGATTTTCATTTTCTGCTTTCTAGTTGGCTTCCTTCTTTGGTTTTTCTTATAATTTCAGCACATGGTTCCGACTCTATACTTTGAACATCCCTTAAAATGTCATACAACCTTTCCTTAGCCAAGAGATACCCTTGTTTTGAGGAAGACCCTTCATCGACAAGTAATCGGCAAATCTGAGATAAATAACTATGACGTAGTGAGATGGAATCATCACAATCTGGCTTGATTTCTACCTCGTCGTTGTCATGAACAGAAACTACTCTTGCATACCGTGTCCATCTCTTTAAAATGTAATACTCTGGTAATATAGGTATACGAACATGTTGAAGTACGCATAATATATGTCTACACCGTATACCTTCGAACTGAAATTTGAGACAACTACAATCAACATGTTTTTTACTCACTTCATATCTAACCACTCGGTCGCAGTCGTTTTCTTCCAAGCTTGCAACTTTGAATACGTTATAGACATAAATATCATCATTTTCCCTTTCACCTTCTACAACATAATCCAATCCTTCAAATAATTCATTCTGAAATTTATAAAATATCCTCCTCGTGTATGTCTCGCCCATTACTTTTTGCATTTTACATGGCGTTTTTAACTTTGGCTTACTAATTATTGTTTCATGATCTGCAGCAAGCTCGTTATGTCTTTGGCGAGCAAGTGCCCTATCAAACCGAACAATGAAATCTATAAATGAATTACGCTTCGAGATATAATTACGAAAGAATGCATTCATACTTTCACTGCGCTGGCTACTTGACATACCCACGAAAAATACATGCCATACAAACGCGGGTATCAATTTATGACGGACTGCATATATAGAGTTCAACCATACATTATCTTCCAAACCATTCTTTGTCATCAATTTTTCGCATGAATCTTCGAAATCTTTAGACGTTTGCGAATTCCATACACAATTGTTGAATGGTCGAATAAATTCAACCTTATGTGTGATGGCTCCTAATTTCTCAGGTACCTTCTGCATTATATGCCAAATATAATACCGATGGAATGTATTAGGAAATACAATAGAAATGGCCTTCGTCATTGCTAGATCTTGATCTGTTATTATGGCTTTAGGTGACTCTCCTTGCATCGCTTTACACCATGACTCAAACAACCAAATAAAAGATTCAGTGGTTTCATCGTGTATGAAACCACATCCAAGAGTAATAGACTGTCCATGATGATTTACTCCCGTAAATGGAGCAAATATCAAACCATATCGGTTGGTATTATAAGTAGTGTCAAAGACTATAACATCACCAAAATATTTGTACGACTGACGTGCAATATGATTAGCCCAAAAACAATTTAATAAGCTATTTTCTTCGTCAACTTTCACTTCATATTCAAATGTTAGATGCAACTCCTTCATTTCTTCAAAATGTTAGTACAACATCTGAGCATCACGACCCTTGGATTTCTGTCTCTTATCCCTTTCATAATTTGTCAATTCTTTTTCAATGCAACCTATATTTTCATACCCACCCAACTGTGATGAAAGAACGGCCATTGTTTGTGTCAGCTTAATGTTGGATGCTTGGAAGTCATCTTGTAAGCTTCTCTACGTTTTCGTCACCATACGATGGGAGTTCAATAGATGCTTCTTACGAGGTGTGGCCAGGTCATGACTATACACCTCAATGAATTTTTTAACTATGTATTTAGAAATGGATTTTTGAAATGCCACAATCATAACGGCAAGACAATTATCTCTAGGTTCACCCCTTCTCCTTTTTAGTTGGCCTTTTTTCTTTTGTGCCTTCTGATCTGTATTTCCCTCTCTTGCACATACAAATCTTTTCCAAACTATCAATCTATTTTTCTTCAAGTTTAATTCATCTTCCATTTCACTGTTGTTATCATCCATCTTACTTTCGCTAGCATACTTGCAAGAGCATTTCCTAACACTAAAACCATCACATCTTGCATAGTTATTGTAAAATTCATAGGCTTCTTCCAATGAAGAGAGTATAGTTTTCCCTATAATTGGTTTTTTAGATTCTTCTATTTCAGGAATCCATTCACTTCTAGAAACAGTTCATTCACCTGATTTAGTTGCCTTAATGGGATCCTCTCCATCGGCATTCATTTGTTAATAGTAGTACGACAAAAAAATTGATGCTTTCTCAGAGGCATTGTCCAAGTCCAATATGAAGAATAGAAAATAGCAAAAGTATTGCACAGAACAATAATTTCCATTCTACGCGGCCTTTGAGAGTGACTCATCTGAACTAAAAAAGAAATTACATGTTGACATATATTAGGGGATTCGCGGGAGTAGAGATTTAGGATAACATTACTCACAATTGTATAAATTTAGTACACCTTTTCAAGATCCAGGACACTCATCAAGTGGGTCCCACTATCAACAGTCCCTAGACCAGAAAAAAACCCCATCAACTCTACTAGCATGTACATTGAATAGCCTATTAGTCCATTTTTTTTTATTACAACCAGGGCTTGATTTTGGGTAAGGTGTTATTCATGGTGGACTCATCTAATGAGTGGAATGGATCTCTTCCTAGACCACCATGACACCCGCATGTGCTGAGAATAACATCTTCAACTCTCTCATATTTAGAATCTTATATCACTTCACTTGTAATTAATTCAATCTCATTACCTATGCTAAATAGATTATTATTATAATTATTCATTGATACACACTGCTTTTTTTGGATATGTTTTTTTTAAGGCAATGTTATCAAATTTTTTTCCTTATAAGTTTATAAGGTGAAGTTTTTCTTAAAGGTTGTGCTACTTAAGTTTGGTTTTTTCAATCAAAAGAAAAAGGAAAAACTGTTTTTTGGTCAATTTCATGATATCTCTTTAAATCTGATTGTTTCTAATTAAGTTTTTTTTTAAATAAAAATAAAATTTTTTTTTACACATTGTAGAAATCGGAATATCAAAACTCTAACCAGATTTAGCTTTCCCAAATCTAGGAGGCCCTAACCGATCCAAAATAATAGAGAAGGGGAAGAGAGAGAGAGAGAGAGAGAGAGAGAGAGAGAGAGAGAGAGAGAGAGAGAGAGAGAGAGACCAAATTTTGGGAGAATGGAAGAATGACACAATTAGAAAGTCACACATGATGTCACAGAGAGAGAGAGAGAGAGAGAGAGAGAGAGAGAGAGAGAGAGAGAGAGAGAGAGGTATGGTGTTTTTGATAGGGTGGGTTTGAGAGAAGATTTTCTTTTAGGATAGAGAGAGAGTATGAGAGGGGGGCTTGCGTGTGAGAGAATTGGGACACCGATTTCCTGCCTTTTGCAGGAAGTTCTTGCGTTGGAAACCTAGGTGGGGCCCACCATCATGTTTGTGAGAAATTCAATCTGTCCATCCGATTTGTGAGATCATTTTAGGACATGGGGCCAAAAATGAATAAGATCTAGTGCTCAAGTATGGGTTTTATCCACACCATTCATCCAATTTTCAGTATCATTGTATAGCATAGAACCAAATTTTAGACAGATACAAGGCTCAAGTGGACCACACCATAGGAAGTAGCAGTGATAATAATTCTCACCATTGAAAACTTTCTAGGGCCCACCATGATTTATATTTGCCATCCAACCTATTCATAAATTTACATAGATCTGGATGAAGAGAAAACATAAATATCAGCTCCATCCAAAACTTCTTTGGCCCCCATGAATTTTTCAATAGTAAGGGTTTAATCCTTACTATGTAGCTCACATCTATCTTGGATCTGCCACATTTTTAAGCTAATAGCTTAAAATGATGAAAAAAATGGATGGACGGTGTGGATAAGACCATAGAAAACATTACCGTGGCCACTCAAAGCTACCTCCTGTTACAGAGACGGGCAGAGGTGGGACACGGTATGCATCCACAGACTCCCTGACGAAGTGAACTGTAACGCCCCGAAAAATCGGGGGTCGTGTATAGACTCGACTCCCGAATCCCCGAGTGTCACTTATCATCAATTTTATAATTTTATGATTAATCCAGTTTAAATGCACAGCCTGGAATTTCTTGGAGCATGAAACACAACCACAACTAGTCTGCTGAAATGAAGAGATTAATATATACAAGTCCAAAGGAAAATAAATGGGTTGCATAAGGCGTTACTCAATAAAATCACAACAACATCATGTCCACAAGAGTAGAGCTGAGTCCACTCATCCTCCTCCTCGAGGCCCGCATCGCCCAACTCCACAATTCTGCATCACCTGCATCTATGAGCGAATCTGGTTGGTGTTTTAAAACACCGTCCCAAAGTGGAAGTGAGTGATCAACTTAGTGTGGACTATTAGTCTCAAGTTATCACAAACATCAGTTATATTACGGATTTAATGAAAAATAATCATTCACAGTCACTAAACTAATCTTATTAATGTGTATGCATGATGGATAAAATGATGCATGCCCTCGCCACAACTCTCCCTCAAGCGACTCCATCTTGCGATCGCATATGACAACACTCCCTCAGAGCGACCTCGACTGTCGAGTCGCCACCCTAGCTAATACGATGCAATGATATGTTAGCCAAGTTCTTAGTTAATTCCGTTCATCCAGCAGGTTTGGGAAACTGATTCACCCCACGTATCAATGCCCTCAACTAGTTGCGATGCCGAGACCCCTCAATGCGCGAGGCCAGGGCACCGCGATCCGTGATCCCGTCGGATTCCCTATCCCCGACTCCAAGCACATAGGGAGTGCTGAGAGGAAGGGATCGCTCGCGGTCACTATGGGGAGGCGCGTCACCCCAGCGTAGGCCGACAGCTCACGAGACGGTGGATCAATGTTCAGTTCACTATCAGTGGGCTAACAACAGTGGTAGGGTGTGTCAGGTTCCATACATGTATGAGCAATCAAGGTTAATAGACAAGATTGGTCAGTATTAGGCTATACCGCACAAGTTCAGGCAAACACGCAACAGACAACATCGGGTATGGGTGACCCATGTAGTCTAACTACTGCCGCCCATCCGCACTCGCCCAAACCCACGGCCTAGCCCTAGGATAGTCCTACTAACGGGACCATCCTCACTCTCCTCATTTTCTGACCAACCCAAGGGTCGACAAACAGTCATGGCATGTTATTCATCATTGTTATCTACTGGCATAGCCGATATAATGCATACACATTCATCACACCCATCTGAAATTCTTCTACAGGCAAGCTAACAATGCATTTGAATAAGGTGCTTATATGTAGCGTGTGTTTGTGCGGAAGTGAAGCACTTCCCGCATCTCATAGGACCAAAATGCACAAACGTGAACGAGTCATACATGTTATGAGGAACAACATACATGGATCACCAAGACATGAGCATGTAAGCATTTGATTTTTCTACCTAACCATATGAGAGGCAAACAATATGTTATAAAGAACATTACACACAACTCCATCAAACATGAACATACAACATTTATTGTAACCAAGCATATGAGAGGTAAGATCAACATCAAAAGGGAACTAAACATGCAAATCCATATGATTCCAACGAACATGAAATTCTTAGGTTTCCTCTAGATCCTCCAAACAACATCCCATACACACAAAATCATTAAACTCAAATTATAATTGATGTTAGACCACATAAGGATAATAGTCCACACCTTCGGATTCGTTGAAGGCTTGGGAACGTTCTAAGAGAGTGGATTTTGGGGGTGGTTTGGCCGGGATCCCTAGAACAACATTTACATGTTAGAATCCGAAATAAATCCCCTCTCATCACAAGGGTTTCAAGGGAAAGGTGGGTTAGAATCTTACCTAAACGATCAACGGAGAGAAGAGTAGCGATTTCGGATGGGGTTTCTTCTTGGAGGAGATGTAGAGAGTTGTGGGGTTTGCTTCCTTGGGCCCCACCTCGATTCTAGGGTCCACTCTCCTTCTTCCTCTCTTCTTCCTTTCTTCTTTCTCTCTTTTCTCTTTTCTCTCTTTCTCTTTTCTAGGGCAAAATTCGTATGGGGAGAGGGGTGCCCAAATGAGGCTCTTTTTATAATTCCAGATTTGGTACAAATGGCCCTAAGCTTCCACAATTTCCTAAAATAGACTTATGGGACTCCCTATTGGTGTTGGGGTAGCCCTAACACCCCTCTGGCCACCAAATTCAGCGTGTAGGTGCCTTATGGTCTGACTAGGGCCCATGCAAAAATTGAGGACGAACGGATGAACGGATATATGATCTGAGTAAGCGTTTTCGACCTTTAAGTGGCCCTGTGGGGCCCATTTTGGTGATTGGAATGGTTCTAGTGGCCCTCTAGCCATGAAATTTATAGGGTAGGTGCTCAGTGGCCTGATGAAGGGCCATGCAAAATTTTAGAACAATCGGATGTGGGGTTTGGTCGTACGGGTCAGATTTGCGATCAACGGTTACCGGGCCATGATCGGGTCCCAGATTTCGTGGACGGGTGTAGTAAAATACATTAGACCTTCATCGTAAATTTGAAAGAAATACGACGGTTGAAAAGCCCGAAGTCTCAGTTTCTTTTGTCAGTGCCAGATTTTAACTCAGGCATTGGTGAGGCGCATTGGGCAAGCGCTAGATGGTACTTCTGGGTGTCCATTGGGTCCGCAGTCCGCGATGAACCATAAGCCCAGTGAGATCTATGATTTTCTAAAGTTTTAGATTTTTCTGACCCTCCTCGGTCGCTGGGTGGCCCACACAGGCTGTTGTTAAGTGTAAACGGGCCATCTGGCTTGGCGGCCCACACTTGGTCCCATCATAACTAGACTGGTCCACCCCAGTATAAATTAACATTGAGTAATAATGGTCATTAAGTGATTTTATAAGTTATTTAAAAATAAATTTTAAGGATTTTTTGGAAATCCAAAACAGTGAAAATCCAGGATGTTACATGAACATCACCAAGTTCTGTGGGCCACACCATGATGTATGTTTTGTATCTACACCGCCTATCCATTTGGGGAGATCATATTAGGGCATGATCCAAAGAATGAGTCAGATCCCAAGATCTAGTGGACTCCACCACAGAAAATACCGGGGAGAGTGACGCCCGCCATTAAAAAGTTCTGAGGGCCACAAAAGCTCTTGATCAAGATAATATTTGTGTTTTCCCTTCTTTCATGTCTGCATCAACACATGATCAAATTGGATCTCAAATAAAAATTATGGTGGACCTTTTGAAGGTTTCAACAGTGGGCGTCACTCTCACCACTGTTTTCTATGGTGGGGTCCACCCTAGCCTTGGATCTACCTCATTCTTTGGACCATATCCTAAAATCATCTCTCCAAATGTATGGATAGTGGGGATACAACACATACATCATGTGGGGCACACAGAACTTGGTGACGTCACTCCAGTTGTCTCTGGCTACTCAACCTACGCCAGTATCCAATCCGCGTCAACCTCTGTGGTGATGCGAATTTCCTGCGAAAGCCTTTGGCAAGAAGTTTCTGGGTACGGATGCTGGGTGGGGCCCACCACCATGTTTTTGAAAAATATCTTCCGTTCATCCATTTTGCAAGCTAATTTTAGGATAAGCAACAAAAAATGAGGTGGATCCAAGACTCGACTGGGCCACACGAGAGGAAACAGTAGGGTTTTAATGAGAACCGTTGAAACATTTTTATGATCATAAAAGCTTTTTTTCAGGATAAATTTTCTATATTTTCACTTCATCCCTGTGCTAATGACCTTATAAACGGTTTTGATGGCATATAAACATCAAGGCGGAACCCAGGAAGGTTTCAACGGTAGGTATTTCTTTCTCCAATTTTCCCTCTCGTGTGGCCCACTTTAGTTTTGGATCCACCTCGTTTTTTGTCGACTTTCCTAAAATGAGCTTGATAAACGGATGAACGGAGTATATTTCCCAAAAACATGGTGGCAGGCCCACCCAGCATCCTTGCACAGGAACTTCTTGCGAAAGGCTTTCACGGGAAATCAAATCTGCCCCCTAATTACGCAATTTGCAAACTTTGTTGGAAATCTAGGTGGGGCCAACCATGCTGTTTTTGAGAAATCTACCCCATCCATCCATTTTTCCTTATCATTTCAGTGCATTATCCCAAAACTGAGGCAGATCCAAATCTTAAGTGGACCACACCACAAGAAGCAGCGGTGATAATGATTCTCACCGTTAAATATTTTTTAGGGCCCACCATGATATTTATTTGACATCCAACATTTAGATTAGGTCATGCAAACCTGGATGATGGAAAAAACAAGGAAGCAAATATCAACTTGTGTAACATCTCGGATTTTTACTGTTTTGGATTTCCAAAAATTCTTAAATTTTTTTTAATGTAATTAACTTATATTATCACTTAGTGACCATTGGCACTCAATATTAGCTTATACACAAGTGGTCCTGTCTGGTCACGATCAGACCATGTGCGGGCCGTCAAGCCAGGTAGCCCGATTACACTTAGTGACAGCCCGTGTGGGCCGCCCAGTGACCGAGAAAGGTCAGAAAATTCTAAAAATTTAGAAAATCATAAATCTCACTGGGCTTGTAGTCCATCGCGGACTACAGACTCAGTGGACATCCAAAAGTACCATCTAGTTCTTGCCCAATGCGCCCCACCAATGCCAGATAGGAATCTGACACTTACAAATAAAACCGGGATACCAGGCGTTCCAGCCGTCGGATTTCTTCCAAATTTACGGTTAAGGTTTGATGTATTTTTCTACGCTCGTCCACCAAATCTGGGGCCCGATCGTGGCACGGTGACCGTTGATCGCAAATCAGGCCCGTACGGCCAAACCCCATATCCGATCACCTCCAATTTTTGCATGGCTCTTTATCGGGCCGTGGAACATCCGTCCTATAAGTTTCATGGCCAGAGGGCCCCCAAAAATGCCCCATCAATCAGAAATGGCCCCGCCGGGCCATTTAAAGAAAAACCTTATGCTCGAAACCCCATCTCCGTTAATCCGTTTGATCTTAAACTTTGTATGGCCCCTCATCGGGCCATGAGGCACCTACACACCAAATTTAGTGGCCGGAGGGGTGATAGGGCCGCCTCAACATCAAATAGTCCTATAGAGCTATTTTGAAAAAACTTGGAAACATAAGGCCAAAGGAGCTAATTCTAGGGAATAAACCCTAGCTCTCTTTCATAACTCCATTCTCCAACAACAATCCCTTCCTCCTCTCCCTCATAACTTCCCCAAATCTCCCACCACCAAACCTCTCTCCCTCATAAATCCTCAATTCCCCCACAACCCATCTCTCTTCCTCATAACTTCTCCATCTCCCAACAACAAATCTCTCCCTCATAGCCACCACATTATTCAACGACCAAGGAGAGCTATGGTGGACCCTAGAATCGACGTGGGGCCTAAGGAAGCCGGTCTTGCATCTCCTTAGCCCTTCTCTGAGAGAAATCCTTTCACCACAACCACCATAATTGCTCCATCGATCATTTAGGTAAGATCCATCACCCATTTTTCTTAAAACCCCTCATGTAAAGGGTAGATTACATGGAGTGCTAACATGCAAATGGGTATTTTAGGGATTTCGGCCGATCGACCTCGAAATCCACACTCTTAAGTCGTTTTTCCGAATCTCCAACGCTCGAAGGTGCGGATTATTATTCTTAAGTGGCCTAACACCAATTTTAGTATGAGTTTAATGATTTTGATTGCTTGGATGTTGTGTTTGAACGTCTAGAGAGACCCTAGAAATTGTAGCTATTGGATTGTATGGACATGCTTGCTTGATTCTTTCATGATTTGGATCTTGTTTCTTACATGGTTTGTGTATGGATGATCACATGCTCATGCTTGATTGATTTTCCATGTTTTGTTGCTTCATAGTACGTAGGATGTCATTATTCTTTGCGTATGATTTTGTAATATGGAGGAAGTACTCAACTTCCTCACTAACCCACACACTCACATGCATTTTATTCTTGATAATGCTTGGTTGCTTGTAGGAGTATTCATATGTATGTCTGAAATGCATGAGAACATGTAGTTGTTACGCTAGTTGAGAATCTGTATAGTTGGCTTGTTATGAATAACCTTCATCCTATTGGGTTGGTCAGAAATCATGAGGAGAGACGGTTGTCCTATTGGTGGGACTACCCTCAGGCTAAACCCATGGGTTTGGGCGGGTGTGTTCGGGTGGCTGTAGTTCGACTACATGGGTCTTTTGTGCCCGAGGTCACTCGTCTCACGCTCGCTTGACTCGTGCGGTCTAGCCTACTGTCTGACCAACCCTGTATGTTAACTCTATTTGCTCACATATATATGGAACCTGAACCACCCTACAACCGTTGTAGCCCATCAAAAATTCACTTGCAACTGGTCTACAGCCTCGTGAGCCGGGTATGGTGGAATGGGACATTATGTCCGAGCTGTCGGCCTACGCTGTGGTATCGCGCTTCCCCGTAGTGACCGTGAGAGATCCCTTCCTTTCGGCACTCCTCATGTGCTTGGTGTCGGGGATGAGGAACCCGACGGGATCACGGACCGCGAGGTCTCGGCCTCACGCGTTGATGGGGTCTTGGCCTCGCAACCAGTTTAGGGCATTGATATGTAGGGTGAATCAGAATCCCCAACCTACTGGATGAATGGATTTAACTAATAACTCGGCTAACACGATCGCATTGCACGCATTAGTTAGGGTAGCGACTCAGAAGTTGAGGTCGCTCTGAGGGAGTGTTGTCATATGCGATCGTTAGATGGAGTCGCTTGAGGGAGTGTTGTGGCGAGGGCATGCATCGTATCATTCCGCATACATGCATTTTAAATAAGAGTTATTAGGTGTTGATGATTGTCTGCTTTTCATTAAGTTCATATTACAATTGATGCCTGTTGTAACTTGAGACCAATAGTTCACATTGAGTTGATCACTCACTCCCACTTTGGGACGGTGTTTTAAAACACCAACCAGACTCATTCATAGATGCAGGTGACTTAGGGCATGAGGAGCCTGGCGAGGCGAGCTTGGATGAGGAGGATGGACTCTCCTACTTGCAGCTGATGGGCGGCTCTCCATCGGCTTGATCGGGCTGAATTTGGATTTGCTGAGCCGCGGGCTCAGCTTTACTCTTTTTGGACATAGTCTTCTTTTGTTGTTCTGTTGGGCAACGCCTTGAGCGACCCTTTATTATTTTGGACCTATATATATGTGAGATATCTTTCATTTCAGTAGACTGGTGTGATTGTACTTCGTGCCTCAGGTAATTCCAAATTGCGCAGTTAAATTTAATTAATCATAAAAAAAAAAACCATAAATGCATGATAAGTGACACTCGGGAACTCAGGAGTCGAGTCTATACACAACCCCCGATTTTCCGGGGCGTTACAGCTTAATCCAAAAATTTGGTAGCCCCAGGAAGTTTTTATTGGTGAGAGTTCAATCAACACTATGTGGCCCACTTGAGAATTTGATTTACCTCAGTTTTGGGTTCATACTATACAATTATTTTTTAAAATGTATGGACGATGTAGATTTATCATTAACTTCTTGGTGAGACCCACCTAGTATCCCAGCAAAAGAATTTTATGTGAAAAGACTTTCGCCGCATCCTTCGGAGAGGGGGTGAAGAGACGTGCGAGAGATGGAAACTTACTTTTTTAAGCTCGTGCTAAGAGCGCGTTCATCCAGACCGTCTACCTTATCTAATCGTTGATAGGAAGGTTCACACATCATTACGTGCGTGCGAACCGGTACTTAGCTGACCGTTCCTCTCTCTCTCTCTCTCTCTCTCTCTCTCTCTCTCTCTCTCTCTCTCTATATATATATATATATATATATATATATATATATATATATATGGAAATGGTAATATCACATGATGTGTGGGCTTAAAAATCAAGTCAATCCATGATTTGGGTGGGCCACACCACATACAACAGTTGAGAAGGATTACCCTCCCATTAAAACATTCATAATCATTTATGGGGCCCATCAATATGTGGTTCACAAATCCAAACCATCGATTGTGTGTGTCCCACTTGGATGAGGGGTTAGACCAAGTTTCAACCGCATCAAAAATTCAGGTGAGCCCCACTAAGTGCTTTTATATGTCTTAGGAATGTCTTCATATAGTTTTAGATGGTATGGCCCACTTGAGTTCCGTATACGGATGATTTTTGGGGTATCCTATAACCTGAAGGGGACCCATCAAATGTACGGTGTTGATGTTGGACACACATCACTGTAGTCGAGTTATGTGTTGCCGTGTGTGTTCAACATCATGTTAAAACATATACATCACATGTATCATATACATATACATCACATGTATCATATACATATACATCATACCCCATAGACATGTATACGATGATAGGCCTCACAGATCCCCTAATAGGACTGTTAGTCTGTAGCTAGGTCCCGGTGGGGGTAGTACGTACCGAACGGCGCCCTTCTCTAACAGGGTCCATATATAGTAAGGCCGATAGGTGAATCAGGTCGGCCACAGCAAAGGGAATCATGTGAGAGGGGAGGCCGCCATGTTTTATATATTGAATCTAGGCCGTTCATACCCTTTATCTAGCCTCAATAAAGAGTGTCACAAAAAATCAGCCGGTTTTGAAACTCAGATGGGCCCCAATGAAAATCGAGGATGGGTTTTCCCTCCCAACTTTTTTTACTGTCCTGTACCCCCAATGATTCATGAATGGGGCTGATTTTGAGCCTTTATGGTAACATGAGATGACTTATCTGATGGATGGAATGGATATCTTGTATATATCATGTGGGCCCCACCACTCCTCTTACAATCTCTAGATCGGGCCTCATCAGGTAGGCTGAAGCTGAAACCGACCCAAACCATACTGACCGGCAGACCATGATCCTTCTACTGGAAATGCTGAGGAGATCAGCCCTCAGCCATACCATGGCGTTGATCCAGACCATTCGTGTAAAAGATCCTATGCAATACTGGCTATGGAAAAATCCTCAGTCACCAAAGATCTCATGGCCCACCCAAAAGTAACTATGGTCATTGAGAGCGATTTCTCACTTGACCCATTTAATGGAAGGTGAAGATCTTTGATCAATGATAGTTTTTCTGGCCGGTGGGCCCACTCAGCCAGAAAAGTGGGCCTATGGCACACCCGGTTTTCAAGGACTAACTCACAAACTAGCCTGGCCCTAGCCCAGGCCCATGTTTTTCGACATTTGTATTGAGGCTCAGCCCAAACATGCATTTATGCCCGATTGACCTCATGCGGAGTTTCAGACCCGATTAGATTAGAACGAGCCATTTATGGCCCACCCCAAACCTCCCTGAACTGGGCTCATTGCAACTCACATTAGTCATCAAAACCATTGAAAATATATTTAAGAGAATTAGATTATGGTCTCCTGATTTCCATTGACATCCATGAATCAAGGGAATGATTACATAGGTTCAAATGTAATTGAGTTGTGTGGGATCCACCATGGTGTTTGAGTGCCATCCAACCCATCCATTTGATGAACTCCATCATGTTAGCCCTATATATATTGGAACCAGCTGGCTCCATAAATTCAGGTGGGCCACATAAAAACGAACCATGGGGGACAAAAACACTTTCCAGATGGAATGTGAGGTCCACTTGTTGTGATATGCCATCCAACCCATTTATCCGGAGCACCCCACTGGGATTAAGGGACACACTAAAAATCAGGCCATTCAAAAACTCCAGTGGGCCACATCACTTCATTCTCAAAACCCACCATGAGGTCCACTTGGGGTTGGCCGCATCACGTGAACATATAAATTTTTAGGCCTGATTTTACAATGTGGCTTGTCCCAACTGAGTTTTGGATGAGGATGATTCTTGGGATGTAGGGTGAACACTAGGATTCACACCGTATGAACGGTTTGGATTGCTCATACACATCATGGGTGGGGCCTAGGCGCAGGGAAGGATGTGATGAGAGGGATGTGATGAGGTCAACCATGTCTTCCTCGGGAGATAACTACTCGAATCCATGGAGCTTTTTAAACTCTTCACATAGCTTTCTTGAATGATACAAGTAGGAATAATTCAAAATAAATTTGAAATAATTTACTTGATCATGAAAACAAATTTATAACCATTCAAACTTAAGATAGAGTTTTAAAGTTAAACTCTAACTCAAACACCCTAAAAACGTGACTTACTATAAATAGTACACTTCTAATTATAAACGAACTCTACTCCTACCATACTTCATGGTTTTTGGTCAAAAATAGTGTCCAATTCGGCCCAACTACACCATTGTCTTGACTTTTCTAAGCCCTTTTCATGTTGGGCACAACTTCTGTAACTCAAATGATAAAAAATTATACTTGAATTAAAACTTACTATTTATAATAAAAACGAAAGTAAACATTACTTTTGACCATTGATCTGATGGAATCTCGCAAATCCAGCCTGAGAAACCTAGCATAGACAGGTTGGTTGGCTCAAGTAGCTTCTCCTACCTTAAAATCCTATATGATTTGTCGAAAAACTCATCCCAATCTGGGAGATATGACTAATTTAATATTCTGACAGTGCAGATCATTTTCGCCCCCCATCGGACCTTCTCGCGTCCATCTTTGCCATGAAAGTGTTTGCAACCCGCTATACATCAGGCCTACACATCTCAAACATATGACAATTGTACATTGGAACACGTGATTGTTCTACATCAATAATAGAAAGGATCATCTAATAACTCCACCTTTGGATCATGTCCATCGATGATAAGCCCCACGAAGATAATGGTTTAGATTTCATAGCCTGTCTTCTGCATGAAATGCTATGGAAGCTCACCCCCGCTGCTTACCACTTCTGTCTAGGGGTGGTAATGGGTTGGGTTCGGGTTAACTGAGCCAATCACAAATCTAACTAGAATTTTGGAATGGACCTGGATCATGAGTTCCGAGGTTCGGGAATTTTAGAAGTTAGTTAGGGTTTGGGAGGAACTTGGGGATTTTAGGTAAGAGGGAATGAGAGAGGGGGCTTAGGAATAGGGAGCGTGGGGGGAGAAATGGGGTTTTAAAAACCCCAACACGTGCACAGTATTTTGCTATTTTGGGTCCGACGGTGGTGCAATCGGCCAATGTCTCAACGATGGTGGCATCGTTGATCTCTGCCCAAGAAAGGAACACTTTCCCACGGTGGCACCGTGGGCCACTGATTAATTTCTTCCTCCGAACGGTGGCACCATGGTGTCCACGGTGGTACATGGGCCATTGACTAAAAATTTTTCTAACTTTCCATGGTGGCATCATGGGCCACTGTCCAGAACGCCATGGTGGCACCGTGGACATCTGTCAAAAAACACATTTTTTTTTTCATTTGTCCATGATGGCACTGTGGACCTCTATCAAAAAAAAAAAAAGAACATTTTTCCATTGTGGCACTATAATGTCTTCCAAAAATAGGAACATTTTTACACGGTGGTACTGTGGGCCACTGATAATTTTTTTTACCTAACCTCCCATGGTGGCACTAGGGTCACCGTCAAAGATTGTCCCCACCCCCGACGGTTGCATCGTGTACCACTGTGAATGCTACAGTTACACCATGGTGTCCACAGTGGTACCATAAACATTTATCTAAAAATGTCTTCTTGTTTTTTTTTTTTTTCATGTATCAACGGTGGCATCGTGGGATCGATGGTGGCAATGTGACCCTATGTAAACTTTTGGATATTTTATTTGTTTCTGCCCCTTTAACCCTCCTTCAAGAGCGAAAATGCTATGGACTTCGGTCGTCCGTCCAACCCGAAGCCAATCCTTCTGACTTACTTATCTGAGACTGATTTAACGATGGGCCTACTTGTACATGGCATCTCCACATGCGACAATACCGACTCAGGCATCTTAAGGTTCGAGTTTCTAAATTTGTTTATACTTGTAGGTCAATCGGGAGTTCCTTCATATGGTTCAATATCACTAAAATTCTGATTCCTATCTACATTAGCGAATTCGTTATAGTAAGTCCCCAGCCCACATTTTAATTTAACTCTAAATTCATGCTCTGATACGAACTCATAAAGCTATAAATTTCAGGGGTCGAATAAAACTCGATCTCCGATATTCTGCATGTCACTTTTTGTTCTGTGAAGCATGTTTCACTTGTATGGTTACCAAATTATCATAAGCATTCATAGGAGGTAAACTAAACAGTACATAACATCGTGATGATAAGTGTATACAAACAAAAATTTCAATAAGCACATCTAGACAACCAAGCAGTCATAGAGTCCACCCAGCTGAGGACTCAATATACAAGTCCAAAAGAATTAGATCCTATGTACTCCTGTCCAAAAATTAAAAACAAAAACCACTGACGGTCTGAGGACGCCAGATTACAATTGATCATCCGCATATTGGAAATATGAAAACTTCTCGGTGGGGACCACATACTCCTCGACAAGTGCATCATCCTTTAGGGCACCCACATCGAAGAAATCATCTAGTTGGTGTTTTAAAACACTATCCCAAGTGAGAGTGAGTGATCAACTCAACGCTACTATTATCCAAAGTTTCATATGTTATCAAACAAATATATGCGTAAACGATAATGGCATTACAAAACAGACAAACCCTATTACTAGTTGTTTTACATGCATGAATGATGTTAAATGCATATGCATTGCTTATGTTTAACAATAACATGAACGAATCACATCAACACTACTATTAGTGAGGACGTCAACATATGTGTAATGGTTGACCCACAGCACAACCCAACAATGTTATGACATGCATGATTAGCTGGGTATTTATTAATTTTAGGTCAAACAACTGGTTGGTGAAGCTAGGATACTGTCACGCCCCAGACTCAGTAACCGGACTCACAAGGATTCCGATGACCGGTTCTGAACGCAACAGCCTCCATAGTACCCCATTCTCGGCTCTTGAGGCAGGTTCCGATCCTGGGATCCTACAAGGAGGATTTTCATAACAGTATAATCATTCCAATACGAGCATACCCAAGATCACAGCAAGAACATCTGAGAATAACAAAGGCACACATCGCAAAATCCACTATAAATTTGAACTTTTACAATAATCCATAAGGTCCAAAGGACATACATGAGATAAAAGAAAAAGAGAGAAAGGTCAAGCAACACTGAGTCCTCAAACGCTCAACTCTACTCCATGCTCTACTGGCTTTGTGTCGCTTTGCTTTAGAGTATCTGCACGCATCAATCGTGCATAAGCTTATGAAGCTTAGAGGGTAGTGTAGGTGTGTGATAATGGTGCACGTAAAGAGTAGTAGGAGATACAAGGAGAGAAGCATGATCAATGAGGATATCACTAGCCTTACCCAGGCTTATCATGAATAAGATGCAATGAGTACTTGGGTGCCATGCCAAGGCAATGCATGAAGGGGCTTGTACAACCAATGCTAATGCAATGCAAGTAATGTCAGTGCTCATATCCAAACCACAAGTCATGTACATTTCCAATCATAAGGAAATCACCGGGGTCCATTACACTGCTGAATGACTGCCGCTCTCTGAGACCCCGCAGGTCAAACGAGCGTAAGAGACCTCACTACCCGCCCTGTGGACAACCAATCACCAACAAGGCATGAAGGTAGCGGACCCATTTACGAGCTGGTCAGACTCAGCCTAGCAATGCCTCCTCACATCAGGCGGTAAGGCCACACCCCTATCCAACCGACTACACGACAGGTGGGAGACGCCTAATGGTATAAGGCCCTCGTGCGCTCATATATTCCACCCGGTCACGGCGTTGGAGCAGATCCTTGGTACCATGGAAGTTTTGGGAATTTCACCCATGGGCATCCTATGCACCCGGTATGCTCAACTAATATTTCCGGTGTCCACACATACGACCATCCACGAATACCCCCTGTGGAGCAAGGCCCTGATGAAGTAAGGGCGGATATCCATAAGCTATGCAATGCCAAATGCATGAATCACACAATCACCCATGCATCAATCCCAAGCATCTATCTCTCGGGGAGATACCAACATGTCCCACACAATGACATAACCATGGCCAATCATACCTCAACCAAGCATGCATATGATGCGTATGGGAGTGGGCCATGAAGATGAATAGGGGTGCCAATGAGGTGAAGATGAACTCTCTACCTAACCATGAAGGGTCTAGGTACTTAACCAATTCCTCATAAGGAATACAACCTCTAGTGGGGGCCATATACCTGGGTAGCCCAAGACTAAGGAGAACAATGATATGGGCCTAAATAGATGAACGAGCCTAGCAAGGGTCTATGGTGGGCCTTTAACCACCCATAGAAGCCCATGGGCCTACCTTAGGGCCACCAATGTGGACATCTAACCACAATTGGTCCCCAAGAGGTAGCCCATCTCTAATTGATTACGGATCAAGGCCCAAGGCCCACACAACATTAGAAATAAGAAATGAACAACCATTACATATCACATACATTCATGTTGGGCTTGAAAAGGCGGCCCAAGGCCTATCCAAAACATGGGTCCATGGGAACACACATAGCCCAACCCATATATACCACTATGGGCCCACAGGGAAAGGTTAGGGCCCAATATAAAGGCTACTAATCCCATATATTGTTGTGGCCTAGTGGGCAGCCCATTACTCAAATCACATAGGCAAATGTCATGTTCTTAGTCAAGTAAGTTGGGCCTACAACCCGGCCCAAGTATAAAGTTGATTTGGTGGGCAATCAAGGGCCCGTATACTTGTGTAATCTGGCCCACTAATCCAACACAATAGTATGGTAAAAATGGCCCAAGAGTTCAATGGGCCTACTAGGAAGTTCCAGCCCAATTGGGCTCAAAGAGTTCAACAACTAGCCACATTCATGGACCCAATTAAATTCAACTGTGGTGGGCCTCAAAAGTGTATTTATTAGGCCCAACATTTAAGGAACTAAATGTATAAATTATTACCTCTAAGATTCTTCACAATGTGTTGGGCCCCACTCCTCAAAATTTCAGCCCAAAGGCCAAACATAATTATAACATGTTGCTGTCCTAAATTTGGGCACTCCATTGGAGTGGGCCCAGGGCCATTAAAACTCTGGAAATTGAGGGCCAAGGCCCCTCATTATGCATACAATGAGAGAAAACCCAAAAGGTGGCCCACCATCAGAGGAAATATTTTTGAATTATGGTTTTTATCAAGGCACATTGCTGGACTGCACAGCAGAAAAATCTGGCAGTCCAACTATTTTGGCCCATTCTTTTGGATGCCCAAACAGGGTCAGTTGGGGCTGAAAATTTTCAGAGTGATACTTCAATAGGTAGGACATACCCCCACAAAATTTCAGAATTTTTGGATATCCCTAAGTATTTTAACTGATTTAAACAAGACAGTCTGTCCAGAAAATCGGACAGACCTGGACATCCCAATGTGGTGGGCCAGTCCGGCCCTCGCCACGATGTGCACAGGGGTCCATTGGCCCTGAAAGTTGGTAGGTAGGTCCCAACATGGGTGGACCACAACTTCACAAAATTTTAGAATTTATGGACACCTAAAAATATTTTAGTTTATTTAAAGAAATCAATCTGTCCTGAAAATCGGACTGATCTGGACACCATATTGTAATGGGCCAGTCCAGCCACCACCATGGTGTGTACAGGTTTCCATTGGCCCCAAAATTTTGTAGGTTGGTCCCACCATGAGTGGACCACCTTCCTGTAAATTTTTATAATTTTTAGACACCCAAAAATATTTTAATAATTTTGGAATTCCAACCTGTCCAGGGTGGAATATTGCTGGAATAGTGCAGAAAATCCAGACTGTCCACCTCATTTGGACCACACCTTTGGGACCCCAATGAAGGTCAGATGGGGCTGAAATTTGGTATGGTTGTAGGTGGGTCATAAGACTACAAGAATCACATATTATTTTGTTTCATTATTCCCACCAAAGACCCATAAATCAGGCCCCAAAGTGGCCCAAAATCTGTCCAGGCAGATTTGGACAGCAACATGTTACTGTCCAAACCACCCCAAAAGATAATTAAAAGGAAAATAAATCAGCATTTTCTCAGGGTGGGGTCCATCTAGATGGGTCACACAACTCTCAGACCCAATCCCCTTCCAATATCATCCATAAAATCAAGCCCAAAGGCTGTCCAAAACATGCCAACAATATGGGGCAACAAGGTGGGCTTGGATGTCTAACCACTTGGGCCTAGTTGCATGGCACATCAAGTGGGCCCCCACATACATCAGATTTACTATAAACATAGGAAAGAAAATATGGAGAAGAAACATAATCCGGCCATAGGGTAGGGCCCCGCCACTAATGGGCCCTCCCAAGAAAGAATCATACCCATATAACTACATTGATTGTACATGCAACATGAAATCACTACATGCATGATCTATAATTGCTATGGATGGTTGAAATGTCATCCCAACATGATCCTTAGGTCTAGATGACCTTGAGATGGAGTGGATCATTACATACATCATGATGGGGTCCATGGAGAATGGCCCCATCATGGATCATGACATGCATGTAGGATGGGCCAAAAGGCCACATCCATGGGGTCAAATGGGGTCTCCACCATGGATTGGTGGGCCCCATATGATCCATACAAAAGAAATAAGAAGATTTAAAGATATAAAATTAGATCAGCAAGATCATAGTTACCCACTTGTGATCTCACCCCAAACTTCTACTCCATGAAGCTCTTGGAGCAAAGAATGGATTTCAATGGTGGAGATCTAGTTCAAATGGAGGGATTGAGAGTATAATGGGGGTAAGGGGGCTGGAGAAGAGAGGGAGGAGGAAGAGAAGTTGCTGGAAATTTCAGCAATGAAGGAAAATGAGAGGGGAAGAGAGAGAAAAAAACTATTTAAGAGAAGTAATCATTGCCTATGGTGACAATAACAATGTTGCTAGGGTAGGTTAGGTATGGGTAGTGTTTAGGGTGGGTAGTGTTTATTCCATGCAATAGTGTAGTGTGTGTGTGTGGTGTGCATGGGAAATTGTGCCATGGAGGTGGTCCACATGCTTTTGTAAAAAGTGGGCCACATGATGAAATGCTCATAACTTTTGATCCATAGGTCGGATTGACGCACAAGACGCGTCGTTGGAACCGCAACGACGATACGAACGAGATGGCATAGGTCTCGGGTTGATCCGAGTTGGGTCTATATGACCGAACTCAAGGTGACTGTAAACACAATCCGAGGGTCGCGGGTCGTCGGAATTTGACCGGTAGGACCGCGAGACCATGATGAACAAGATGCATACTTACACACACACATGCAAACATGGGAACTAGGGTCGGGTCTCACAATCCTCCCCACCAACAAAGAAATTTCGTCCTCGAAATTGACCAATCCAGGACAAAAGAAAAAAATAAAACACCACCATCATATAACAATCATCACACAAGGATGGTAATACAAGCAATCATATATCTATCAATCATCAAACAAATGGGGATAACGCTCTCTAATCTCGACCTCGCGTTCCCAAGATGCCTCGGCCTCCGAATGGTGACCCCATCAGCACCTTCACCAAGGGAATGACCTTGGTCCTGAGGACTTGCTCCTTCCGATCGAGAATACGAATAGGCTGCTCAATGTAGGAAGCATCCTCACGGACCTCAAGTGGCTGCCAATCAATCACGGGAATAGTATCCGACCCACATTTCCGCAACATAGAAACATGAAATACATCGTGGATCGCGGACAACTCAGGAGGTAAGGCAAGCCTATAGGCCACAGCGCCTACGCGCTTAGTAATCTCAAAAGGTCCAATAAATCTTGGGGCGAGCTTGCCCTTCACACCAAAGCGTACCACACCCTTCATAGGTGAGACCTTGAGATATACCATATCCCCGACTGCGAACTCGAGGGGTCGACGCCGACGATCGCAAAACTCTTCTGCGGCTCTGAGCCGTGCGCATCCTTTGCCTAATAACATCAATAGCCTCTGACGTCTGCAAAGACAAGCTCGGGACCTAAGAGACGACGCTCTCCAACCTCTGGTCCAACAACTAGGAGATCTCGCACGGTCTACCATAAAGTGCCTCAAAAGGAGCCATGCCGATAGTCGCCTGATAACTATTATTGTACGTAAACTCCGCGAGGCGCATATGCTCATCCCAACTACCCGCAAAGTCGATCACACAAGCTCTGAGCATATCCTCAAGGATCTGGTTGACCCTTTCGGTCTGCCCATCCGTCTGCGGATGATAAGCGGTGCTGAGGCGCAAAGTGACCCCCAACGCCTGCTGGAAACTCCTTCAAAACTGAGACGTAAATCTAGAGTCTCGGTCTGAAACGATCGAAACTGGGACGCCGTGTAGTCTTACTATCTCCTCAATGAATATCCTCGCTAACCGATCCATAGACCAAGAAGCACGCACTGGAATGAAATGAGCCGACTTTGTTAAACGATCGACGATAACCCAGATGGTATCATGACCGCGCTGAGTCCTCGACAACCCTGCAATAAAGTCCATCGATACGTGCTCCCACTTCCACTCTGGAACGCTCAACGGCTGCAAGGGACCAGGGGGTCTCTGATGGTCGGCCTTAACACGCTGGCATGTGTCACACTCGGCCACAAAACTTGCAATCTGACGCTTCATCCCCTGCCAGAAGTACTGCCTCCTCATATCACGATACATCTTCGTGGAGCCCGGGTGGATAGTAAGTCTCGATCGGTGTGCCTCGGTCATCAGATCACGACGCAACTCTGGCACATTTGGGACACACAATCGGCCTCTGAAGCGTAATCCACCATCAGAACCAATCTGCCAGTCTGACTGCTCCACGGATGCGGCCTCTGCTCGGTACTCCTGAAGTGACTCATCTGTCTGCTGAGCTTCGATCACCCTAGCAACCAAAGAGGGTTGAATCGATAAGCTCGAAAGCTGAACAATAGAAGACTGCAGACCGAACTCAAAGTCAAACTCTGAAACATCCTCGAGCATCTGCCACTGCCAAACCATCATATATGCCACCAAGCCTCGTGGCTGACGGCTGAGCGCATCCGCCACCACGTTTGCCTTACCCGGGTGGTACTGAAGGTCAAAATCATAATCTTTCAAAGAACTCCATCCATCGCCTCTGTCGCAGGTTCAGCTCGGACTGCGAAAATAGATACTTCAAGCTCTTATGATCCGAGAAGAGCTCGAACCTGACCCCATATAGATAATGCCTCCACACCTTCAGTGCGAAGACAACTGCTGCAAGCTCCAAATCATGAGTGGGGTAGTTCACCTCATGGACCTTGAGCTGGCGCGAGGCATACGCCACTGGCTTCCCATGCTGCATCGCACACCCCAAGCCAACTCTAGAGGCATCGGTGAAAACAACAAAACCCTCACTCCCATCAGGAAGAGTGAGAACAGGAGCGGACGTGAGGCGGTCCTTCAACTCCGCAAATGCCTCCTCACAAGCGTCACTCCAGACGAACTCGACGCCCTTTCGCGTCAACCGGGTCAGCGGTGCTGCAATACGGGAGAAACCCTCGATAAACCGTCGATAATATCCCGCTAGACCAAGGAAGCTGCGAATCTCGGACGCGTTCGTGGGCTGGCCCCACTGACGCACTGCATCAACCTTCGAGGGGTCCACAGCGACACCCTCCCTCGTCACTACGTGACCGAGGAACTTCATCTCCTCCTGCCAAAACTCGCACTTCTCCAGCTTCGCATACAGCTGGTGGGCACGGAGGGTCTCAAGCACAATCCGCAAGTGCTCAGCATGGTCCTCTCGGGTTCTCGAATATACAAGAATATCATCAATGAATACCACCACGAACTGATCGAGGAACGGCCGAAAAACCTCGTTCATCAGCTGCATGAATACGGCGGGCGCGTTGGTCATCCAATGACATGACCGAAACTCAAAGTGACCATAGCGTGTTCGGAAAGCCGTCTTCGAATGTCCTCCTCTCGACCCGAATCGATGGTAACCTAACGCAAGTCTATCTTGGAAAATATCACACCCCGCAACCGATCAAACAGATCATCAATACGGGGAGCGGGTATCGATTCTTGATGGTGACTCTGTGAGCTCACGATAATCTACACAGAGTCGCAACGAACCATCCTTCTTCTTCACAAACAATACCGGGCTCCCAAGGCGAACTGGCCGGGACGAATAAAACCTAACTCCCGAGCTCATCTAATCTGCTCCTGCAGCTCCCTCAACTCTAATGGTGCCATCCGGTAGGGGGCTTTTGAGATAGGTGCGGCACCTGGCACCAAATCAATCTGGAACTCCACCTGCCGACGCGCGGCAAACCCGGTATCTCTTGAAACACATCCGGGTACTCACGAACAACTGGCAGCTGCTCAATACTCTCTGCCATAGAATCCTCAACGACCGAAGCCAATAAACTAGATAGCAGCTCTCCTCTGGGCTCGGCGACGAACTGGAACACTGGCAAGCCTGGGATATGAAACGTGACTGTCCTCGCAGCACAGTCCAAGATGGCACGATACTCGCAAGCCGTCCATACCCAGAATCACATCAAATCCTGCCATCGGCATCATGAATAGATCGGCTGGGAGGAACATCTCGCCCACTAACACCGGGCAAGAAGGACAGCGACGGGTTAGCACAATAGACTTCCCCATGGGAGTCGAAACGGTCAAGGCCTCAGACACGGCCTCCGACGGAATACCGTCGATCGGCAAAATCGCTTTCGGCCACAAAAGAATGGGAAGCACCGAGATCAAACAAAACATGAGCAACACAAGCAGAAACGAGAAGAATACCCTCAACGACTCCACCGGTCGATGACTGCGGGTCCTGGCCTGGCGCCTGTTGCGCAGAATAAAAACGGCCCTGAGCTGGTAGGGGAAGCAACCCGAAGACTGAGGGTCTTGAATCTGAGCCTGCTGGGCTGCTATACACACCGGGACCCGGGGATCGAACAACATACGGATATCCCCTCTCTGGGTGTTGTGGCCGCCGTGCTGCCCGCTGCCGCCTTTGTCTCTCGCTTCGTCTCTCGCCGAGGTGGTCTCGCCCCGGCGCTCTGCTGCTGAGGAGGAGCCCTAGGAGTGGCCGGTGGAAGCTGTGCTCTCTGCTGCTGCTGAGGAGGACGAGGAGGGGGCAACTGCGGTGGCCGCTGCTGCTGAATGGGGAGAGGACACTCACGCCTCCGATGTCCAGCCTGTCCACAACCGAAGCATACGCCAGAAAGGGGTCAGAAGATGAAGCAGCTGGCGGTGCTGATGACGATGAAGAGGCTACTGACTGAGCCGCAGGCTGCCGATACCCTGATCTGCCCCTCCGCCTCTGCTGACGATGCTGCCTAGAACTGCTGGCTGGTGCACTCCTCTTCCGGTCTCCACCGGAACTCTGCTCTCTCGATCTCTGGGTCATAGCCCAGTCCTCCTCATAAACTAGTGCCCGATGCACAACCTGGTCAAATGTCTCCAAGCAATGCCCCACCACACGACTGCGAAGGGCAGGACGCAAACCGGTCACAAAACGACGGGCCCTCATCTTCTCATTCTTTGGTGAGATGAGGAGCAAATCTAGACAAGGCCAAGAAACGGCCTCATACTGAGATACAGGATCATATCGCCCCGCACTAGGGTCTCAAACTCGATCGCCCGCTGGATCTGAACATGCTCAGGGAAGAACTTCTGGTCGAAGCGGGTCACAAACTCCTCCCATGTCCAAACGAATCGAGCCCCGACTATCCCGGACACGGATGACCACCGTGTCGGGCCTCACCTGAAGAAGGTAGGTGGCAAGGATACTCTGCCCGCAGGACACCGAATAGTGTCAAAATCCTCGCAACCTCGGTGCGCCAAGCCTCACCAGAAGGGTCGGGATCACCACTAAACCTCGGGGATCATGCTGGCGGAACTCTTGGGCTATCGCACTAGCATGCGGTAAGTCGATCGCCTTGAAACCTCGGTGGTAGGCCGGGTCGACGGTCCGCAATGCGATGGGGGCAACCACCGCATCACCGTTGGAAATGCTCGGCTCCTATAGGTACAGTCGGGAAGTGGGCACTCGCCTCAAAGGCGGAGGCACGGGTGCACGGCCGTCGAGCAGAGCCTCCGAAACCGAATGAATGAACCGAGGAGGGGGAATAGGTGGGGAATCGAGTAATCTGGAGCCTCAGAACCAAAGAAATGGAGAAGAGGGAATAGGTGGCGGAACTGGAGCAACGGGAGGTACAGGCACTACGGGCTCAACTGGGGGAGCAGGCCGGATCGGGACCTCAGGAATCGGATCATCAACAACGGGAGCAGGATGTGCTCGAGTAGGATGGGTACCTCGGGCGCCTCGTCCACGGGCACCACGACCACGGGCGCCACGACCACGGGTGCCACGACCACGGGCGCCACGTCCACGCGTCATCGTCTACAAAATAATGACGTCGCAAGGAATCAAGATAATTATCGGCTCAATACGGAGCGAAGAAAAGAATCTCGGGACACTACTTGTCCTATGTTCTTGGCAGACATGTGATGTTATCCTGAGTTATTCCGAATTACTTGCTATGCTCGATACCAACTCTGTCACGCCCCGGACTCAAGAACCTTAGGACTCACAAGGATTCCGATGACCGGTTCTGAATGCAACAGCCTCCATAGTACCCCATTCTCGGCTCTTGAGGCAGGTTCCGATCCTGGGATCCTACAAGGAGGATTTTCATAACAGTATAATCATTCCAATACGAGCATACCCAAGATCACAAAGAAGAACATCTGAGAATAACAAAGGCACACATCGCAAAATCCACTATAAATTTGAACTTTTACAATAATCCATAAGGTCCAAAGGACATACATGAGATAAAAGAAAAAGAGAGAAAGGTCAGCAACACTGGAGTCCTCAAATGCTCAGCTCTACTCCATGCTCTACTGCTGTGTCGCCTGCCTAGAGTATCCTGCACGCATCAATCGTGCATAAGCTTATAGAAGCTTAGAGGGTAGTGTAGGTGTGTGATAATGGTGCACAGAAGAGTAGTAGGAGATACAAGGAGAGAAGCATGATCAATGAGGATATCACTAGCCTTACCCAGGCTTATCATGAATAAGATGCAATGAGTACTGGGTGCCATGCCAAGGCAATGCATGAAGGGGCTTGTACAACCAATGCTAATGCAATGCAAGTAATGTCAGTGCTCATATCCAAACCACAAGTCATGTACATTTCCAATCATAAGGAAATCACCGGGGTCCATTACACTGCTGAATGACTGCCGCTCTACAGACCCCGCACAGTCAAACGAGCGTAAGAGACCTCACTACCCGCCTGTGGACAGCCAATCACCAACAAGGCCTGAAGGTAGTGGACCCATTTACGAGCTGGTCAGACTCAGCCTAGCAATGCCTCCTCACATCAGGCAGGTAAGGCCACACCCCTATCCAACCGACTACACGACAGTGGGAGACGCGGCCTAATGGTATAAGGCCCTCGTGCGCTCATATATTCCACCCGGTCACGGCGTTGGAGCAGATCCTTGGTACCATGGAAGTTTTGGGAATTTCACCCATGGGCATCCTATGCACCCGGTATGCTCAACTAATATTTCTGGTGTCCACACATACGACCATCCACGAATACCCCTGTGGAGGCAAGGCCCTGATGAAGTAAGGGCAGATATCCATAAGCTATGCAATGCCAAATGCATGAATCACACAATCACCCATGCATCAATCCCAAGCATCTATCTCTCGGGGAGATACCAACATGTCCCACACAATGACATAACCATGGCCAATCATACCTCAACCAAGCATGCATATGATGCGTATGGGAGTGGGCCATGAAGATGAATAGGGGTGCCAATGAGGTGAAGATGAACTCTCTACCTAACCATGAAGGGTCTAGGTACTTAACCAATTCCTCATAAGGAATACAACCTCTAGTGGGGGCCCATATACCTGGGGTAGCCCATGAGACTAAGGAGAACAATGATATGGGCCTAAATAGATGAACGAGCCTAGCAAGGGTCTATGGTGGGCCTTTAACCACCCATAGAAGCCCATGGGCCTACCTTAGGGCCACCAATGTGGACATCTAACCACAATTGGTCCCCAAGAGGTAGCCCATCTCTAATTGATTACGGATCAAGGCCCAAGGCCCACACAACATTAGAAATAAGAAATGAACAACCATTACATATCACATACATTCATGTTGGGCTTCAGAAAGGCGGCCCAAGGCCTATCCAAAACATGGGTCCATGGGAACACACATAGCCCAACCCATATATACCACTATGGGCCCACAGGGGAAAGGTTAGGGCCCAATATAAAGGCTACTAATCCCATATATTGTTGTGGCCTAGTGGGCAGCCCATTACTCAAATCACATAGGCAAATGTCATGTTCTTAGTCAAGTAAGTTGGGCCTACAACCCGGCCCAAGTATAAAGTTGATTTGGTGGGCAATCAAGGGCCCGTATACTTGTGTAATCTGGCCCACTAATCCAACACAATAGTATGGTAAAAATGGCCCAAGAGTTCAATGGGCCTACTAGGAAGTTCCAGCCCAATTGGGCTCAAAGAGTTCAACAACTAGCCACATTCATGGACCCAATTAAATTCAACTGTGGTGGGCCTCAAAAGTGTATTTATTAGGCCCAACATTTAAGGAACTAAATGTATAAATTATTACCTCTAAGATTCTTCACAATGTGTTGGGCCCCACTCCTCAAAATTTCAGCCCAAAGGCCAAACATAATTATAACATGTTGCTGTCCTAAATTTGGGCACTCCATTGGAGTGGGCCCAGGGCCATTAAAACTCTGGAAATTGAGGGCCAAGGCCCCTCATTATGCATACAATGAGAGAAAACCCAAAAAGGTGGCCCACCATCAGAGGAAATATTTTTGAATTATGGTTTTTATCAAGGCACATTGCTGGACTGCACAGCAGAAAAATCTGGCAGTCCAACTATTTTGGCCCATTCTTTTGGATGCCCAAACAGGGTCAGTTGGGGCTGAAAATTTTCAGAGTGATACTTCAATAGGTAGGACATACCCCACAAAATTTCAGAATTTTTGGATATCCCTAAGTATTTTAACTGATTTAAACAAGACAGTCTGTCCAGAAAATCGGACAGACCTGGACATCCCAATGTGGTGGGCCAGTCCGGCCCTCGCCACGATGTGCACAGGGGTCCATTGGCCCTGAAAGTTGGTAGGTAGGTCCCAACATGGGTGGACCACAACTTCACAAAATTTTAGAATTTATGGACACCTAAAAATATTTTAGTTTATTTAAAGAAATCAATCTGTCCTGAAAATCGGACTGATCTGGACACCATATTGTAATGGGCCAGTCCAGCCACCACCATGGTGTGTACAGGTTTCCATTGGCCCCAAAATTTTGTAGGTTGGTCCCACCATGAGTGGACCACCTTCCTGTAAATTTTTATAATTTTTAGACACCCAAAAATATTTTAATAATTTTTGGAATTCCAACCTGTCCAGGGTGGAATATTGCTGGAATAGTGCAGAAAATCCAGACTGTCCACCTCATTTGGACCACACCTTTGGGACCCCAATGAAGGTCAGATGGGGCTGAAATTTGGTATGGTTGTAGGTGGGTCATAAGACTACAAGAATCACATATTATTTTGTTTCATTATTCCCACCAAAGACCCATAAATCAGGCCCCAAAGTGGCCCAAAATCTGTCCAGGCAGATTTGGACAGCAACATGTTACTGTCCAAACCACCCCAAAAGATAATTAAAAGGAAAATAAATCAGCATTTTCTCAGGGTGGGGTCCATCTAGATGGGTCACACAACTCTCAGACCCAATCCCCTTCCAATATCATCCATAAAATCAAGCCCAAAGGCTGTCCAAAACATGCCAACAATATGGGGCAACAAGGTGGGCTTGGATGTCTAACCACTTGGGCCTAGTTGCATGGCACATCAAGTGGGCCCCACATACATCAGATTTACTATAAACATAGGAAAGAAAATATGGAGAAGAAACATAATCCGGCCATAGGGTAGGGCCCCGCCACTAATGGGCCCTCCCAAGAAAGAATCATACCCATATAACTACATTGATTGTACATGCAACATGAAATCACTACATGCATGATCTATAATTGCTATGGATGGTTGAAATGTCATCCCAACATGATCCTTAGGTCTAGATGACCTTGAGATGGAGTGGATCATTACATACATCATGATGGGGTCCATGGAGAATGGCCCCATCATGGATCATGACATGCATGTAGGATGGGCCAAAGGCCACATCCATGGGGTCAAATGGGTCTCCACCATGGATTGGTGGGCCCCATATGATCCATACAAAAGAAATAAGAAGATTTAAAGATATAAAATTAGATCAGCAAGATCATAGTTACCCACTTGTGATCTCACCCCCAAACTTCTACTCCATGAAGCTCTTGGAGCAAAGAATGGATTTCAATGGTGGAGATCTAGTTCAAATGGAGGGATTGAGAGTATAATGGGGGTAAGGGGGCTGGAGAAGAGAGGGAGGAGGAAGAGAAGTTGCTGGAAATTTCAGCAATGAAGGAAAATGAGAGGGGAAGAGAGAGAAAAAAACTATTTAAGAGAAGTAATCATTGCCTATGGTGACAATAACAATGTTGCTAGGGTAGGTTAGGTATGGGTAGTGTTTAGGGTGGGTAGTGTTTATTCCATGCAATAGTGTAGTGTGTGTGTGTGGTGTGCATGGGAAATTGTGCCATGGAGGTGGTCCACATGCTTTTGTAAAAAGTGGGCCACATGATGAAATGCTCATAACTTTTGATCCATAGGTCGGATTGACGCACAAGACGCGTCGTTGGAACCGCAACGACGATACGAACGAGATGGCATAGGTCTCGGGTTGATCCGAGTTGGGTCTATATGACCGAACTCAAGGTGACTGTAAACACAATCCGAGGGTCGCGGGTCGTCGGAATTTGACCGGTAGGACCGCGAGACCATGATGAACAAGATGCATACTTACACACACACATGCAAACATGGGAACTAGGGTCGGGTCTCACAGATACCGATGTCGAATCGTGAGTCTCTATCCGGATCGCATAACTTATTACGACACTAGACAACTCCTCACCAGTGTACCTCAATCCATCAAGGTTCACCACCCAATATTCCCTATAACTCAGTCAGGTTCATAGTAGGGCTAATTGTTTAGGGATAGTCACCACCGGAGAGAAGGTCACCACCCGACCAAAGTTTGGAGAAGGCACACCACCCATGTCATCGATAGGATAATAGGTTCACGACATTCCTCGATGCTTGATGGTCACTAGGAGAGGCTTGTCACCTAATGTTTTACCAACATGGTGGGTTGGTTGCCCAATGTTCTAAGACATGGCGGCACACACATCAGCGTAGGTCGAGAGCTCAGACACGGTGTCCCATACCACCATATCCAGCCCCCTGAGTCTTGTCAACTCGTATTGTGCTAATGGTTATGAATGAACTTCATTTGCCAGTAATAGGGTATCTCAGATTTCGTGTTGTGTCATGCAATTAATAAACATAAATGCAATCTCAATGTGCCTTTGACTAATCTAAACGTCTAAGGGGAACCCTGTACAAACTGGCATTGAGTGCAAGCATTTCATGTAGTTCCGATTATTATTAGTCGCTCAAGTTATGCCGTGGTCAGCCATACAAGTCGGGGATGGCCAATTTTAGCGGTCATTCCATGCTCCAATGGTTTGGCAAGGGTCAATCTTTCTTCACAATATTTTAATTTATAAAGTATATTGACTAAGTGATACAACAATGTACTCACATTAACAAACATCTTAAGCTTAAGTCAATACAGAACAATGCATGCCAAGGCACATCAATAAAAATCCACCAGTAAGCATTATAATGAGCAAGCGTTTTATCATACAACTACCAACACTAATAGAAAATTAGAGATTTATAGGGTAATGCATTTAGGCTAGCTTAGCATAAGGGTTCTTATTAAATCCAAATAAATCATAGACTATTGCCCCCAAGGGTTGATAAAAGAGAACCTACGAGAATAGTCCACACCTTAGTAGGACTTTTCCGGACTTTTCCCAAATTTGCAGTACTTCTAGGGTTAAAGCTTTATGGTTAAATCACTGGGCACCTAAACAATTGACATAGTTATCGTGAGATCTCACTTCGATACTCGAAGAAAACTTTGATTAGGAATGATGGTTTAATTCTTACTTTCTATCGACAGTGGGAAGGCTCCGAAGGGAGGTCTGATATCTTGCTAGGGTTTCAATTGAAGGGAGGAAGGGAATGGGTGAGCGCAATCTCACCAACACCTTCCCACCTTCTCTCTCTCTCTCTCTCTCTCTCTCTCTCCCTCTCTCTCTCTCCTTCTCTCTCCTCTTCTCATCTTCTTTCTCACCTTAGGGCAATAAAGTCATATGGAGCCAAGGGCTTCCCATAATTCTCTATTTATAACACCAGAAATGTTACAAATGGCCCTAGTGGGCAAGGGTTAAGTGTATTTACCCTATGGGAGGTTAGTTCCTACTATTAGGGCCCATCGGAGGGTGTGTGGATCAATCTACACCATGAAGTTAGTGACCTTAGTGAGGATTTACACAAGGGTGCAATCGCTCTGGTATTCGGATGCGTCGATTAATGACTAATGTCCTAATCCAGTTCGACGGCCATCACTGATCGATTGGGGCAACAACTATATGGATATGTGCGGGATAATATCATAAGTTGGTGTCTTATTTTTAATCAGGATCTGAAAGCCACAACTTGGGCTAAGAGTGAAAGAGGATTTTTAACTTAAATTCATATGGGTACTTGCGAGCATTCGTGGGCTCCAGGCAATTAGCCTACAAGTTCAAGTTGAGCAACTCTAGGTGAAATCCTGGCTCACTGTTTGCGATGGACATCAAGCTTGATGAGACGATCGTCTTCTTATAGTTTTGAGTTTAATAGACCATGTACGAGCAGTCTTGAGTTGGTTTGGATATTAGGGGCATTTATAGAATGAGTAAAACCACAAAATTACTCATAAGCGATGATTAGTGTTAGTATTAGTTAGGTTCACGATGATACCCATTCACATTTAGTGGAAGCGGGCATTGGGTCTAAATCTCTATATTTCCAATAGTTCTAAGGTATTTAGATTGTCTATGACTATGAATTTCTAACAATATCTCTTGTGGACATACTTAGGTTGTAAGACCCGTATCCTAGACCGTACCATTTTGTAGACTTCCGCGGTCTTTCCGGTCGAATTTCGGCAACCTTTGACCCTTAACTGGTATTTGCGCGCGACCCTGCGTCATACGCCGTCAACTCGAGTCAATTTAAACCGAGACTAGTACCTTAGCGACCGCACCGTCGCCGCGGTTCCGATGCCGCGACTCGTGCGCCGAGGCGATACTTTGGCCAGGAGATGTGGGCTAGCGTTCGGTGCGAGGAAAATGCCGCGCGTGCAAAAACTGAAGAGAATCTCTACGAGATGTCACATCAATCATCCATCAATCAATCCCGTCATGTCAAGCACACATCACCTTTCACCCATTCCCAAGCAACCCCCAAAGTCAAAAAGATTCTTACAAACCCATACCTTTCTTACACCAAAAGCCACAAAAGTCAAAAAGACTTCTTACACAACCATCACTCACTACATCAAACATCCATCACCCATCTCTCTCTCCCTTTACAAGTCTCTCTCTCATTTCCAAAAGACACTCCCAAGTAAGAGAAATCCCCATACGTCCAAGCCCTCCCATGGAGAGAAAAGTGCATGTGTGAGGCCCACCTTTCCATCCCAAGATCTCTCATCCTAGCCATCTATTTCTCATCTTCACCCATCAAAGAGAGCACAAGGAGACCGGCATTCCATCGGACCAAGTAGAAAGTGGTGGGTGACCTTAGATCTTTGTTTTTCATGCATTTTGTTTGATTAAGGGTCCACATATGTGGGACCCACCTTGATGTATATTTGTATGCAAGAGGGGCCCATAGTGGCGGGGTCCCTCCATCCTCACCGATCTCTCTCTCTCTCTCCCTTTTTCCTTTGTGTGTGATGGCTTATGGCCCACTTGATGTATGTATCTCATCCATATCATCCACATAGTGGGCCACCTTGATTTCTTCATTTTTGGTATGGACCATCCAAATAATGGCCCACCCGAAAGAAAGGGAAACACAAATATTGGCCGGATCTAAAACAGGTGGGCGAGGTGGGACCCACCTTGATGAGGCATGCCACCGTCCGTCAATAGAGGTGGCTAGATGTGAAGTGTTAACTGACCAGGGGGGAGGGGTGTGCATTGACGTGGGAGTGCTAACATGGAGTGGGTACTGACATGGCTGTGGACTGACCCATTCCCTCCATCCGTCTAGATGGGCCACACACCATGGTGTATGGTCTTATCCAAACCGTCCACTATTTCTGGACAGTGGGGCCCACGTTCGTGCAGAGCTCTCCCTGACACCAGGTCCATAGCTCAGTGGCAGATGGAGTGAAAGATACCTCGTCTTAACATTGAGGTCTTGGTTTCTCCAGTGGGGTGGCTGACTGTGAAGTGTGAACACGGTGGGGTCCATAGGACCCCATCCACGCCATCCAACCATTTTGGTGGGCCACACCATCACGTGTGGTGTCCATCGTCATTAGACGGTGGGACCCACCTCGTGTGGGCCCTCGTTGGATACCCTGATCCATAGCTCAACTGGCAGCGGAGTGGAGATACCTCATTTAAACACCTGAGGTCGTGGTACGACCCCCCCTAGAGGATGGCCTGCACGTGGGGCCCAACCGAGTTTGGATGCGGCTAAAACTTGGGCTGACCCTTCATTCAAGTGGGACACCTACGATGGGTGGGCTGGATTTGTGGACCCCATCTTGGTGGGCCCAGTAAAAGATTATGAATGTTTTCAATAGAGGGTAACTCTCTCAACTGTTATATCTGAGGTGGCCCATACAAATCACGGAATGACTTGATTTTAGAGACCTAGGCCCACCCTGGGACCGTGCATCTGACTGATGGGTTGGATGTTTGGTAAACATCAACGGTGGGGCCCACACAGCTCACCTCATGGGAGCTTAACATCAGCCCGAGCGCTGTACATTTTCCCATATATATATATATATATATATATATATATATATGGTGGGCCCTACGTGGGACCCACCTCTGTTGTGTCAGGAGGAAGAAAGAAAGAAAAAGAAAAGAAAAGAAAAAAAAGAGGGGCACATGGTTGCCCTCTCTCTCGACACCTCTCTCTATCTCTCTCTCTCTCTAGCTCTCTCTCGCTCTCTCTCTCTGACGCTCTCTCTATCTCTCTCTAGCTCTCTCTCACTCTCTCTCTCTAGCTCTCTCTCTATCTCTCTCTATCTTTCTCTCTATCTCTCTCTCTCTTAATCATCCTAACCAGTCTCTGGTGCTGTGTTTGTGCATCCAAGCGGTCCATATGGTGAGGCCCACCTGTTTGTATTGTTAGGCCCGGATCTGAGGACCATTTGGTGCATACAAGGCTCAAGTAGCGAGGCCCATTTGTTATATATATATGGCCCACATGAGAGGCCCATCGGTACGGCCTATTTGATTGCATGTGGCCCATTTGTGCTCTAAATGGGCCCACTTGATTTGATTCTGCCCATTCGAATCTGCCAATTGATTGACATTCCGCCAAGATGTATGTGTTGATGTTTCTTTTGGCGGTCATGCCTTGGGAGCAATGTTGGTTTGACGTCCACATTGATGGGCAATGATGGTTAGATGTCCTCATTGTGACCTTCCCTTAGGCCTTGTTAGGCCATTCCCTTCATGGGTTAACCCAAATAAGTGGGCCCCATTCGCCGTATGTGATTGATCGATTCCGATTACCGGTGCTGAATATCAGTACCGATTGTCGAGACCGACGCTGACTTTTGACCCTGATTATCGATGCCGATTACCGATACTGATATCGGTGCTGATTGTCGAGGCCGACGCCGATTATCGACCCTGATTATCGGTGCTGATTACTGATGCTTGAGGCTGACGCCAATTATCGATACCGAGTACAAGCATGTGACAACATGATATCATAATACATGTCCATACGCATCATCTATATGCTTGTGATGAGATTAGTGATTGATCATAGCACCTGCCTTTGAGTAGATCGTTTATGGGCTCCCTGATAGGCGGAGTTGCCCTACATGAGGGTGCGATATGCACAAGATTGCTGCATGATTGGATTGCATGATTCATGCATCTTACATCGTGTGACATGTGTACTGTACGCCCTAGCGACATCAGGGTCATAGCCACCACAGGCATATCATGGTTGGCAGAATTGGATACCAGAAATCTTATTCTACATGGGGTGCTATAGATATCCCTGGGTGAAAGTCCCTAAACCCTTATGGTACTAAGAGGTTGCTCCAACGTCTAGACCGAGTGGGTGCATGAGCGCCGATTGTCGATTACCAGACGACATCGTTTTTCACTATGTCGTGGTCGGTTGGAAGGGGGTGCAGCCTTACCCGCCCGAGAGGAGGAGGCAATGCTAGGCTGAGTTTGACCAGCTCGAGGAATGGGTCCGCTATCGACGAGCCAAGCCCGATATTGGCAGGCAGGTAGTGAGGTCTCTTCCACTTACCTTATTGCGCACGATGGGGCAGCAATCTGGTTTAGAGTGTACTAGACCCCGGTGATATTCCAGATTTGAGCCGTATTAATATGTGGACTTAGATGAGGATTCGCATGCTTGAGTTGTATCTTTACATCTCATGGCCTTCGTATGACCGACATCATTCATGCCTTGCATCGCATAGCCTTGGTACGGCTAACGGTATTCATAGATTCATCAGCATGTTCCGTATTACTCTGATACTGCATGATTGCATTACTACCTTGCGCACACACTTTCACCACCCTCTAAGCTTTCAATAAGCTTATGCACGACCGTTGCATACAAGTGACATCGGGATGTAGCAGCGCTGAGGCAGGAGCGCAGAGTAGATCTTTTTGGAACTTTTTGTCCATTCTCATTGAATTTCCCCTTTATGCTCATTGTACTTGTAATGTTTTTTATCATAGTGGAAATGTGATGGAGTTTTTGGTTGTTGTTTGTGGGTTATGCCTTTGATTATGCTTATTACGAATCAAACTGATGTTGAAAATCCTCCTAGTAGCATCTCAGGATCGGAATCTGGCGAATTTGCGCCGGGAGCCGAGAATGAGGTTCTACGGAGGCTGTCAGCGCCGGATTTGGCGATGGAAAATTTTGTGAGCCCGATTTCCGAGTTTGGGGCGTGACATGGGTTTTATATGAAATTTTACATAACATTACATAACATGAAGTTAAAACTCTTTTCATGTGAAAAGGTTGGATTTGTTTCTCGACAAGTCAGTGGGCCTCATATAAGATCTCAGATGGGTTCTTATGGTGAGGCCTTATCGCAGGAATACCATTTGGCCTTTTCCTTCTTTCCTTTTTTTTTTTCCACGGGAGGGGACTACACAAAGTGTCGAAGCTCCATCAAAGTGAAGTTCTAACGAAGCTCTGTCAAAGCACCCTCAAAGCTCCAGTAAAGCTCATTACACTCTCTGAATTAAAAAAAAAGAAAAAAAAAGAGGGTTTTTTAAGTTCTACGGCAACACTTTCCGGCGTAGAAGTTCTGGCAAACAAAGACAGATTCTTTTATGTGTTTTGTTTATTTTTGTTGGTGGGCATCAATAGTTGAAGTTTGTGAAAGGGAGTAGGATGTGATAGTTTCCTTTGTAGTTGTCTTTTTGTTGGGCATGAATGGTGAGAGTTTGTAAAAGGGAGGAGAGTGTGGAAGATAATGTGATGGATGAAATTTTGTAATGGAAGAATATTGTAATAGATGAAAGTGATGAATGTTATACTTCATGATTGTGTTAATGGATGAATGTTAAAATTGATGAATTTTTATAATGAAATAATGTTATTAAGAGCCAAATATTGCATATTAAACCCTAGTTATTACCTGATTTTACGAACATGATACTGTTTAATGTCCTATTTTAATCATTTTTGTGTTGCAGGGTGAATTTAAGAGCTTTGTAAGACTCGTATCATAGTCCATACTATTCCGTAGATTCCCACGATCCTCCCTGTCAAATTTCGGTGACTCGCGACCTATAATCGGCGTTTGCGCACGATCCTGAGTCATGTCCCGTATAGCAGAGTCAGCTCAACTCGAGACTTGTACCAGTGCGACCGCGTCGTCGCCGTGGTTTCGACACCGTATCTCGGGCACCGAGGTGATACGCGGGCCAGGAGATGTGGGCCCGCGTTCAGTTCGAGGGAAATGCCACGTGTTGCAATCCCAAGAGAATGTCCCATCAATCGCATCAAGTGTCAAGTACTCCATCCCATCATGTCAAGTACAAACACCCATCCCCAAGCAACCCCTAAAGTCAACACTCTTTTTCTCCACCCATCAAGTACACCTATCCATCAATCCCCATTCCTCACCCATCACTCACCCATTTCTCTCTCTCTCTCTTACAACCCTCTCTCTCTCTCTCTCTCTCTCTCTCTCTCTCTCTCTCTCTCTCTCTCATTTTTCAAACCCATCTCTCAAGCAACCCACGTCCAAGCTCCATGCGAGAGCTAGGTGTGACCCACCTTCATACCACCCAATCCCACCATCCAAGCTTCATCTCCACCGTTGAAACTCTTTCCTTGGAGCTCTAGCATGCATTGGCGGAAGAAGGAAGAAGAGATCTAAGGTGGGTGCTTCTTAGAACTTGTTTCTTTCATGGATCTTTATTTTTTTTATGATGATGTGTGGCCCACCTGATGTGCACAACACATCCAGACTGTCCAGGGCCAACAGGCCAACCATGATGCATTTACCACCTTGCTGTCCATTGTGGGACAGGCCTGGACGTAGAGGGGAAAACACATAGCAGCTGGATTTTCAGCTGACTGGTGGGCCACTACGGGGACCCACCTTTATTTATGTATTTCACCCACGAGCTTGGGGCCCACCAAATGTATATTTCCTCACCGTCCAGCATTCTGAACGGTGGGGCACATCATTGATGTATCTGTATATCCACACCGTCCAGCATTTCTGGACGGTGGAACTCACCTGCACATGTGGTCCCAGGCTGTCCATTGCTTGGATGTGGGACCACCTTGAAGTTTGCACTACACCCACGCCGCCCACTGCTGGGTGTGGACCCCACTTTCGTATGATGTATCTGGACAGTCCGTTGGGACGCCTTCCAGCAACTGCAGGGACGCCCACCTTTATGCATGTGTTTTACCTCCATGTCCAGTACGTAGGACGGTGTAGCCCACCATGAGGTATGTTTTTATCCAAACCGTTCATCCAGTTGGTGGGTCCCACACGTGTGGACCCACATGGGAGCTGATTGGCTGGTACCTCACCTAGCTATATAGTTGCTATAAGGACGTCAGTAGGTTCTGTGGGCCACCACAGTGATGTATTTATTTCATACACACCATCTAGACTATCTGGATGGTGCTGGACATTGTTTGGACGGTGCCAGGCACACCGTGATGTTTGCATATCCACAGCCGTCCGTCCATTTGGACAGAACTGTGGGGCCCTGATGTATGTTTCCCATCAACACCGTCCATCCAAAGGGGTCCACGTGATGTATATGTTTTATATCCAGGGCTGGACGCTGGGTCTGATATAATGATAATATTATATTATTATATATATAGCTAGGTCTAATATGATGATAATATATTATTATTATTATTATTATTATAAAATATATATACATGTATATGTTGTGGGTCCCACGTGGGGATCACAGTGATGTATTTATTTCATCCACACCATTCAGACTATCTGGACGGTGCTGGACAATATTTGAACGGTACAGATTTACATGGATAATGTTTGGACGGTATTGATTTACCTGGACAATGTTTGGACAGTGTTGATCATCATTAGTGGGCCATGTGCTCCATAGAATGATAGTGTACAGTGATATACATGATACACCTGTCACTACCACTATTGAAATGATTTTAGATGTAATCCAAGTTCTCACCCACATCATAATGGGACCCATTGTGATATATATGTTGTATATTCACACCGTCCATTCATGTGGCCCCCACATAATGAACGTGTTGCATCTACTCCGTCCATCCATTTTGACGTGGGCCACACCTTGATATATTTATTATATCCACATCATCCATCCTTGGACGTGGGGCCCACCTTGGCGATGTATCTGCCGCACCGTCCAGTATGGGACAATGGGCTTACCATGATGTACGTGTTTTATTGATGCGGCCCACTTGTTATATTTATGGCCCATGTGCCGAGGCCCATTGTTATGTATTTGTGGCCCATTTGGTGAGGTCTATTGGTGCGGCCCACTTGATGTAATGTAGCCTATTATGATATATTTCCAGCTCATGTGATAAGGCCTATTGAGACGTACTTTCGGCCTATGGTTGTGGCTCATGTGATGTATTCAAGGCCCATGGTGATGTATATTAGGCCCATGTATTCGGCCCATCGTGATGTACATTAGGCCCTTGTGTGAGATCGTGGGCCCACTGTACATTTGGCCTTATGTGGGCCACTCCTTGGGAGTAATGTTGGTTAAATGGCTACATTGATGGGCAATGATGGTTTAATGTCCACATTGTGACCTTCCCTTAGGCTTTGTTCTGCCCATTCTCATCGAGGCTAATTATCATGACTGATTGTCGATTCCGATTATCGAGGCCGATTATCGATCGATTCTGATTGTCATGGCCGATTACCGATTTTGATTGTCGTGGCCGATTGACCGATTAGCGATAGAGGCTAATTCTCGTGACCGATTGTTAATTCCGATTATCGAGGCCGATTATCGATCGATTTCGATTATCGTGGCCGATTGCCAATTCTGATTGTCGTGGTCAATTGACCGATTAGCGATCAAGGCTGATTATTGTGACCGATTGCCTACTCCAATTATCGAGGCCGATTATCGATCGATTTCAATTGTCGTGGCCGATTGACCGATTAGCGATCGAGGCCGATTATCGTGACCGATTACCAATTCCGATTATCGAGGCCGATTGTCGATGTCGATTCCGATTGTCATGGCCGATTGCCGATTCTGATTGTTATAGCCGATTGACCGATTAGCAATCTAGGGCGATTATCGTGACTGATTGTCGATTCTAAGTATCGAGGCTGATTATCGATCGATTCCGATTGTTGAGGCCGATTTCTATTGTCGATGTCAATTCCGATTGTCGAGGCCGATTGTATAGGCCGATTTCGATTGTCGAGGTCAAGTATTGAGGTCAATTCTGATTTGTCGAGGCCGATTCCTATTGTCAATGCTGAGTATTGAAGCCGATTTTAATTTGTCGAGGCCGACTGTATAGGCCGATTCCGATTGTCGAGGCCGATTCCGATTTATCGAGGCTGATTGTATAGGCCGATTCCGATTGTCGAGGCCGAGTGTCGAGGCCGATTCTGATTGTTGAGGCCGAGTGTCGAGGCTGATTGTATAGGCCGATTTCGATTGTCGAGGCTAAGTATCGAGGTCGATTCTGATTGTTGAGGCCGAGTGTCAAGGCTGGTATCGAGGCCGATTTCGATTGCCGAGGCCGATTGTATAGGCTGATTCCGATTGCCGAGGCCGATTATCGAGACCTGTGTGATGTATATGCGGCCCGTATTTGAGGCCCATTGTGATGTGTATTCAGCCTATGTTTAAGACCCAATGTGATGTATATGAGGCCTATGTGATGAGGCCCATTGTGATGCATTTAAGGTCCAGGCGATAAAGCCCATTGTGATGTATGTTAGACCCATCGTGATATTTTATAAGCTTTTGAGTGAGGCCTATGGTGTTGTATATCAGGCCCTTTATGAGGCCATGGGTCCACTATATGTTAAGCTCTATGTGGGCCACCCCTTGGGGGCAATGTTGGTTAAATGTCCACATTGTCGAGGTCGATACTAATTATTGAGGCCAGTTATTGATACCGATTCTAAGTATGTGACAACATAGCATCATGATACATACCCATACGCATCATCTGCATGTTTGTTATGAGATGTGATTGACCATTGCATATGCCATAGGGCAGCTTATTCATAGGGCTCCTTGATAGGTGGGGTTGCCCCACATGAGCGCATGGTATGCGCAGGATTAGTGCATGATTGGACTGTGTGACTCATGCATCTCGCATTTGTGTGACAAGACCACCGTATGCCCTAACGACATCAGGGTCGTAGCCTTCACAGGTATTTCGTGGATGGCCAGATGGGACATCGGAAATTTGTTCTACATGGGGTGCTATAGATATCCCTAGGTGAAAGTCCCTAAACCCTCTTAGTTCCAGAGGTTGGTCCAACGTCTAAACTGAGTGGATGCGTGAGCGCATGAGGATCGTATACCGTTAGGCCGCGTCTCCCACTGTGTCGTGGTCGGTTAGAAGGGGATACAGCCTTACCTGCCCGAGAGGAGGGGGCAATGCTAGGCTGAGTCTGACCAGCTCAAGGAATGGGTCAGCTATCGACGAGCCCGACCCGATATTGGCAGGCGGATAGTGAGGTCTCTTCCACTCATCTTGTTGCACGCGATGGGGCGGCAATCTGGTTTGGAGTGTAATAGACTCCGATGATTTTTCAGAGAGGAACCGTACTAGTATGTGGACTTATTGAGTAGGAGTTGCATACTCATGCATTTATTTTATTCACTATCCACTCGGGCTGGTGGTGCGCAACTAATTGTTGTGTAGCTTCACATAGCTAGGATTTCGGTTGGGCATACGACTAACCTGAGACCAGGAGTTTACCACATTGAGTCTGTCTATCCAAATTTAGGTATGGGACTGGTTTGGATAGAAGTCCCTTGTGATGGACCCCGTAGCTTGCGATACTACGTACTATCATCTCGACTTTACTCTAGCTTGGTTATTTCATTCGCACCGCATATTGCATTGCATCCATAGTATTTAGTATTTTAGGTTACTATATTTCTACATTTATATGACTTAAATAAGGCTGATGGTATTAATAACTCTTCCGAATTACATATTATATTGCATCCTCGATATTTGATATCTGGTTCATTATATTTCCGCATTACATAGCCGATTTACATTACTTTCTCGGTATATGACATTGGCTTGCTATGTCTTTTCATCGCATATCCTGGATGAGGTTGATGATATTTTTATGGACTTGTAGTATTTCTGCTTACTCTAATATCATATTATTCATGACAGTAATTCCGATATTGTATGATTAAGGCATTGTGTTGAATACTTGGCACTTATCTTGTGCACACACTTACACCACCCTCTAAGCTTTCTATAAGCTTATGCATGATAGATGCGTGCAGGTGATGATAGGACGCAGTCGAGTTGGGGCAAGAGCATGCGCTAGAGCTTTTGGAGATTTTATTATATGCATGTATTTCCTTTTCACTATTGTACTTAAATGATTATATTAGTGGATATTTGGTGATGATGTTGTTCTTATGATTTGGGTATACTTATGGTTATGCTTCTTATGAGACAAATTCATGTTGAAAATTCTCCTTGTAGGATCCCAGGATCGTAATCTGGCGAATGAACACTAGGAGCCCAGAATGGGGCACTATGGAGGTTGTTGGCACTAGATTCGGTGATCAGGAATTTTGTGAGCCCAATTTACGAGTTTGGGGCGTGACAAGCTTAGACTGAAAAGGGATGGTAAAAGTATAGATTTAACGCTTGAGAATCACCAAAGCAAGGGATGGATCTTAAGGGACCGAAATTGAAGAATTCACATGCCAAAGATCCAAGAAAATCAAGTTATTGAAGATGAAGAGGCCTGAAAGTCTTTCTGAATGCAAGATCACAAGGTTCCCACTATCCGTTTAACTCGAAACTTTATATCTGGCCTGAGAACCCTAAATTAACCGTACACGTCGAATTTCAGCCATTGAATCCTCGTGGAAGTGGCCCAATGGATAGATCAGCCCCATAAAACATTGATCTGGGGCCCACCTGATATCTGGATATGCTTCAATTTTGGTCTCAACCCCTTAAATAAGGTGGAAAAACAGATGGACAGAGCGGATTTCGCGTAAACATCACAGGGGCCCCACTTAAGGACGTGCGTGTACATACCACGTCCGCACGCGAGCCACACCGGTCAGTCAGCCCAGTCAAAGTCGGGCTGACCGGACTCTTCTTCTGCAATACACATCGTCCGCAAGGTAGTGGGCCACCACCGTGTATGGGTGCGACCGCTGTGATCGGTAGTGGGCCACCACCGTGGATTGTCTCAATGATCCGAACCATCCATTCGCTCAGGGGGTGGCCACGACCGTACCCATGCTCTCCTTTTGGTCCTATGCATGCGTACACACGTAGATCTTCGTCAAACGCAGGATGAACGGCGGGGTGATTTGATACAGTGGGCCGCACCAAAACTCACTAGAACCACTCATTTCCGACTGAAATTTCGCTAGGAAACCAATGAACGGGATGAATTTCTTCGAAAACATCACTGTGGGACCCGTTGAACACGTCAGCGTAGGTTCTTTTCGTAACTTATGCACGTCCAGAAAAATCGGATCGTGCAGGGAGTTGTACAACCCAGATCATGATCGGATTTTTGATCCGAACCGTCCAAAAGCTTGAGAAGGGGATCTTAACCCCAACCATGGAGCCAAAGTCAGTCCGTGAGACATCTTCCGGCCGAAAATCCCATCCAAATGCAGTCGGGTTGCGTTTCTTGGCTACGCATACGTAAGGAGTTGCGTAAAAACGCTCCCACTGACTCAAGCCATTCCACCGCCCCTGTTCTCTTTATAAAGGAGAAGAGACAAGAGAGAAAGAATTCAAGAATCCTTGGACAGGAGATCTAGACGTGAGGCAAAGAGCACGAGAGAGAGAGAGAGAGAGAGAGAGAGAGAGAGAGAGAGAGAGAGAGAGAGAGAGAGAAGCAGCCGGTTGTGGACAGTTTCGGTTTTTTCTTCTTCTTCATTGTTCTTTTTCTTCTTTCCTTTAGATTTTAGTTTGATCATGTCAATGATTGGATAAACCTCGTAGCTAGGGCTAAGAGGAAGCTTGTAATGTGATGGGAGACTTTTCTTTATGCATTTGATTCATGATTAAGTTGAACTGATTTTGATTCTAGTTTGATTATAAGGAATGTTTTTAGTTTTTAATCGTTTATTGTGACTTAAATTACAATGGATCTGCAATAGCTCTGAGCATGTCCTTTTTAGTATTATGATTGTGAAGTTGGGAAGCCCTATTGTTCATCATCGTCTCATGGGCCTGGTTGGATGATGGACTCCTTCATAACATTCATAACTCTTTCAAATTGGTTGTGGATTGGTTAAATTCTGTTGTTTGCTTTGTGTCATGGGCATGGTTTTGTGATGGAATCAGTTCTAATTCTCATACCTCTCATATCTTGAAAGCTAGATAAAAGGAAGTTTAGAATTGATTTTTAATGGAATATCTTCCAACTGGATGAAGATAGGACTTTGATTCCAATTGTGTTCTTGAATCACCATAGTTTCCCACCTTGAAATTTTATAAGTTTTAGTTAAAGTTATTCATCATTATTCTCTTAAATTCCTCTGGTTTAGATTACATGTTCGTCTAGTTCTAGTTTAAGTTACTTTTAGATTACGTACAAGGTTCAGTCCCTGTGGATTCGACCTTGGTCGTACCAAGATTATTAGTACATCGCAAGCCTATACTTGGGGTGGTGAACAAGTTTTTAACGCCATTGCTGGGGACTGATGGTTACATTTTTCTGAGATTAACTAGTTTTAGAATTAAGTTAAGATTATGGTTTTTCTAGTTTTTAATTCTAAGTTTAAGTTTTTCTATTTGATTTCTAGAAACTAACCTAACGTTTTTGTTTTGTAGGACCCTGATATAGGCATTCTAAATTGGTAATCTCTTTCTAATTTTCTAATTTTTCTATTTTCTATTTTTAGATTAGGTTTTATTTTCTATTTTTAGAAACTTTCTAATTCTAGGATTTCTTTTAATTTTAAGAAACTAACTTTCTTTCTATTTTTAGGTTCAAGACTTTCCTAAGTTTTTTTTTTTTTTTTTTTTTTAACTTTCTATTTTAAGAAGCTGACTTGATTTGTTTCATTTTGCAGGTTTTTAACTTAGGAACTTCTAATTTGGTAACTTCTTTCCAACTCTCTTCTCTTTCTTTCTAGATTTCTATTTCCTTTCTTTCTTTTAGGTTTAGGTTAGAATTTAAGATTGAGGGTTTTGAGTGTTTCATGCCCAAGTGGGTCTGTGACAACACTCGACGTCTCTTGACTGAAGGATGATTGGTTGAGGGGTTGACTATCCATCGCAGGATTAGACACCACTCGAGATCCACAGAGTTAATTGAGGTTATGACCGCAAATCAACTGGCCAATCAACCTGAAGGACTACCTTAATCTAGGGTTGGGGAAGTCCAAGATGAGAATGAGGTGCATCAAGCATCCCCCGCCTCGTACTTTACGAGATTATTTACAACCAGTGGGGGTGAGCACGCCCTCATGCATGGTTTTTCTAGAGAATACGGGACACACGGATATCAAGCCAGGGGTGATCCAACTCCTTCCTAAATTTCATGGGCTTGAGTCAGAAAATCCATATTTAAACTTAAAAGATTTTGATGAGATCATAACCACTTTATATTTCCCAAACGTGTCTGAGGATACAGTCAGGCTGAAACTCTTTCTATTTTCCTTGAAAGAGAAGGCTAAGACGTGGTTGCATTCGCTACATCCTAGATCTATTGGCACATGAAATGATATGATAAGGGAGTTCATAATGAAATTCTTTTCACATCATAAAAGGAACACCCTTAGAAAGTCAATCATGAACTTCGTCCAAAAGGAGGATGAAACATTCTTCCAATGTTAGGAAAGGTTCAAGGATCTTGTCAGTTCATGCCCACAATACGGTTTTGAAACGTGGCGCATTACACACTTTTTTATGATGGACTAACATCTTCCATACGCCAATTGGTTGAGACAATGTGCAATGAGGAATTCATGAATAAAAATGTCAATGATGTATGGGATTACTTGAACAGCCTTGCTGAAAACGCACAATCATGGGACACTTACCCAAAATCAAGCACCATGTCTACGCCGACTCAATCTAAGGAGAGGGGTGGAATATATCTTCCGAAAGAGGATAATGATATCAATTCTAAAGTGACTAATCTCATAAGGAAATTCGAGGCCATGGAATTAAAGAAGGATAAAGTTAATGAAACTGTGTGGTATTTGTGATTGCAACATTCACACAACTGAAAATTGTCCAACAATACCTGCCTTTCGAGGGATGCTGAATGAGGAATCTAATGCAATGAATAATTACCAAAGACCTTTCAATGGACCCACCTCCAATACATACAATCCTAGTTGAAGAAATATCCAAACTTTAGTTGGAGGAATGGACAAACTGCTACTCTTCAAGATTATTTCAATCAAATTCCAAATCAAGTGAAACCTTAAGAGGATCCAGTTCTAGAACATATTCAAAACCAAGAGCTTATCACTCAGGGTATATTGCAAACCCTTCAAGACATTTCAAAGGTCATACATGGGTGTGAGATAAAAAAAATTCAATTGGGGAAAAAGGGATTCTTCCAGCATAACATTTCCCCAATCCTAAACCGCAATATGAGATAAGTGATCCATGCTCTTCAAATCAAGTGGAGCAAACTAAGTCTATTACCACTCTTAGGAGTGGGAAAATAATTGACAAATATATTTCGGTAATGGCTGAAAATTCTAAGGACCCAGAAGAGGATAAAGATAATAGACCTAGCACTGCTCCACAAGAATTAGAACTGGAACCTCAAGGCAAGCCATTTGCTCCATTTTCCCAACGGTTGGTTGCACTAAAACCTCTTTCTAACTTTCAGGACATTCTAGAGGTGTTGAAACAAGTGAAGGTCAATATTTCTCTACTTGATGCCGTAAAACAAATACCTTCATATGCCAAATTCCTGAAAGACTTGCGTACGACCAAAAGACAGTAAAATATTCAAAAGAAAATCTTCTTGACTGAGAAAGTGAGTGCCATCCTAAAGCAAGATGTGCCACAGAAATTTAAGGATCCCAGTAACCCAACCGTACCTTGTGTAATCAGGAACTACCGAATTGAGCACGCACTTCTTGACTTAGGAGCTAGCGTAAATCTGATTCCCTACTTAGTGTACAAACAATTAGGTTTAGGTGAATTAAGACCCACCCTAACCACACTACAGCTTATTGATTGCTTTGTTCTTGTACCGAGAGGGATAATTAAGGATGTGTAGGTCTAGGTTGACAGATTTTACTACCCCATAGATTTTATCGCCTTAGATACTGAACCCATCAATAACATGAGCACTCAGATTCCCATCATTCTTGGTCGCCCATTCCTTGCTACTTCAAACGCAATTATCAATCGCAGGAATGAAGTTATGAGTATGTCTTTCGGGAATATGACATTGGAGTTAAATATCTTTTTCAACACAGGTAGACGGTTAGAGGATGATGACGATTTCCACGACATTAACATGATCGAATCTTTTGTGGAAAATAGAACGCCCTTGACCTTATCCTCTGATCCTCTAGAGACATGCCTGGCCCACTCCCATAATTTTGATGATGACATGATTAGGGAGATGTTTGTCATGCTTGATACTGCGCTAGTACTTGAAGTTAACTGGTAGAGGCCATAATTTGAAGAATTGCCCCAAACCGAATAAGTGCATTTGCCTTCTAACCTTAAGGCACCAAAGCTTGACCTAAAACCTTTGCCCTCTGATTTGAAATATTATTATTTAGGTCAAGATGAGACATGCCCGGTGGTGATTTCATCCCTCCTTGAGCAAGAATAAGAGAGTATGCTCATATCTATTCTCATTGAGCATAAGGGAGTCCTTGGATGGACGATTGCAGACCTCAAGGGAATTGACCCTTCGATTTGTACTCACCGCATTTATCTCGAGGATAATGCAAAGACCTCGCGACAATCACAACGTAGACTAAATCTAAACATGAAGGAAGTAGTTAAGGCCGAGGTCCTTAAACTATTGGATGTGGGTATCATATACCCTATATTCGATAGTCAATAGGTGATTCCAGCTCAGGTGGTTCCTAAGAAGTCCAAAATCACCATCGTAGCCAATGCTAACAATGAACTCGTGCCAACTAGAGTCACTACTGGTTAGAGAATGTGCATTGACTACAGGAAGTTGAATACTGTCACGAGGAAGGACTACTTTCCTTTGCCCTTTATTGATCAAATCTTGGAAAGGCTAGCTGGTCATTTCTATTACTGTTTCCTTAGCGGGTATTCGGGATATAACAAGATAGAGATAGTTCCTAAAGATCAGGAAAAGACCACATTTACATGTCCCTATGACACCTTTGCTTACTGAAGGATGTCATTCAGACTATGTAATGCTCCCGTCACTTTTCAACGACGCATGATGAGTATTTTTTCTGATATGGTGGGGTAATATCTAAAGGTCTTCATGGACGATTTCTCTAACTTCAGTCCATCTTTCAGCGAGTGCTTAGAGAGTCTTAAATATGTGCTGAAAAGATGTGAAGAAAAGAATTTGGTACTCAATTAGGAGAAGTGTCATTTCATGGTTCGTAAGGAAATTATCCTTGGACATATCATCTCGTCCAAAGGAATCGAGGTAGATAAGGCAAAAATTGATCTTATCTATAACCTACTTCCACCCAAGAACATACAAGACATGCGATCCTTTTTAGGACAAGCTGAGTTTTATAGAAGATTCATAAAAGACTTTACTCTTCTCTCTTATCCTTTATGTAATCTACTTCAAAAGGATGCACCATACGAGTGGACTGAGCAATGCCAGAAAGCTTTCACTAAGCTTAAGGGTATGTTGACCACTACACCTATCATACAGCTACCCGACTGGAGCCTTCCTTTTGAACTTATGTGCGATGCATCTGATTATGGTCTTGGGGCGGTCTTAGGCCAGAGAAAAGAAAAGAAGCCCTATGTTATTCATTACACAAGTAAAACTCTAAATCCTGCCCAAGTAAACTATTCGACTACGAAAAAGGAACTCTTGCCCGTAGTATTCGCTTTGGACAAATTTAGGTCCTACTTGATCGGATCCAAGATCATCATCTACATAGATCATGTGGTGCTCAAGTATCTTCTTTTTAAAAATTATGTCAAGCCCCGCTTAATAAGATGGATCCTCCTACTCTAAGAATTTGATTTAGAAATAAAGGATAAAAGGGGAGTAGAGAACGTAGTGGCTGACCATCCTTCCCGCCTTAATTCCTCTAATTCCCTTGAGACGGCACATATTAATGACATGTTCCCTTACGAATAATTGTTCAAAGTCTCCCGTTCACCTTGGTTCACTGATATTGCAAATTATCTTGCCACAGGTTTCACACCGACACATTAGACTGCGCAAGATAAGAAGAAAATTTTCATCGAGGTGCGCATATTCTTCTGAGACGATTCGTATTTGTTTAAATATTGCCCCGACTAAATCTTAAAGAGATGTGTGCCAGACGATGAACATTAGAGTGTCATCTCCTTCTGTCACTCACAGGCCTGTGGTGGTCACTTTTCTGCTAAAAAGACTATGTTCAGGGACACTCATGAGTTTTGCAAAACTTATGAGCATTGTCAGAAATTAGGGGCATTGTCCCGTCGAAATATGATGCCCTTGAACCCCATTCTTATCATAAAAGCATTCGACTGTTTGGGCATTGATTTCATGGGACTATTCCCCTAATCCTTTGGAAATCTATACATTTTGCTCATCGTAGATTGTGTCACTAAATGGGTAGAAGTGATCTCATGTCGGAACAATGACCATTAAAAGGTCAGTAAATTCTTAAAAGAAAACATCATTCCTTGGTTCGGAACACCTCGAGCCATTATTAGTGATGGGGGCTTACATTTTTATAATAGGCCATTCGAGAATTTAATGAAGAAAAATGGTGTCTCTTATAAGGTGAGCACTCCATACCACCCATAAACAAGTGGGCAAGCTGAGATTTTCAATAGGGAGATCAAACTCATCTTGAAAAAGACAGTTAACCCTAACCATAAGGATTGGTCAATCAGATTGACCGATGCTTTATGGGCTTACCGTACTGCATTTAAGACCCCTATTGGAATGTCTCCCTTTAGACTTGTCTATAAGAAGGCCTGCCACTTGCCTATGGAGTTGGAACATAGAGCCTACTGGGCAATCAAAAATCTAAATTTTAATCTGGACAACGCTGACTCGCTACACAAACTTCAGTTAAATGAACTTGAAAAAATTCGGAACGATGCGTACGAGAACTCGAGAATTTACAAGGACGGGATGAAGGTGTTTCATGACCAACACATTCTTTGAAAATCATTCACGCCAGTTTAGAAAGTCCTTTTGTATAATTCTTGGTTACATCTCTTTCCCTCCTTTTGTATAATTCTTGGTTACATCTCTTTCCGGGTAAGCTTCGATCTCGCTGGACCGACCCTTTCATTGTTATTAATGTTTATCCTCATGGGGCTGTCGAGATTCGGAATCCAAACAATGACAATGAGTTTAAAGTAAATGGACATCGATTAAAGCCATTTGTTGAGAAATTTGATTAAGAGAACATGTCCATACCTCTGAATGATCCTGTTTACTAGGATTGATCTCCTAGTCTGATGGAGGTATAGGTAGGTTTACTGCTTTTATAGGACTAGGGTGGTTTCTTTTTGTCGTTCTAAGATAGTCGGCTTTATGTCGTTAGGGTAGTTTGCTTTCCAATTGTTCTAGGATAGTTTGCTTTTGTTGGTTTAACTCTTGTGCCGAGCCACATTCACGCTAAGATCTCTTTGGAAAAAGCCATTCAATTTTCTCGTCAGGTACTATCTTTCCATCACTTCTCCTTTACTTTCATTGTCTCATGTGCATTGCATGTTTATATCTTTTACATTGAGGACAATGTAGATTTTAGGTTGGGGATGGGAGATTAGGTTATCTAATCAATATTTTCTTGGTCTTGAGCAAAAATTGTGAAAATTTAAAAAAAAATTTAGAAATTTTGTGAATGCGAAGTGATTTTAACGGCCATTTTTTATTTAGAAGTAATAAATACATAATGTTGGTAATTTATGACTCTTAAATTCAGCTATCTGCTAGATTTCACAGTTAAGTTTGAAATAGTAATTCATGATTAGAAGTTTTAAACCTTGATTGAGTCATGATTTCACATGTAACATCTAGCTTACACATAAGGTTTTAGTTCGATATTGAATTATTAACCTGGTAACCACTAAGCATGGAAGTAACCAACCTGGGGAATTTGTCCATCATGTTCACTAAAAAAAATAAGAGAATACCCAATAAAAAAACAGTTGTCATAAAAAATGGCTACTTGTTAAAGATCTTTAAAAAGGTTGACACAGCGTGAAGCCATCGATGGAAAAAATCAAAAGCTAGAAGAATAAAAAGGTTGAACTGTAAGGCAAGTTTTGGTTTAGGTTTGGTTATTCGAAATGCTCTGTTTAATTATCAATGTTATCATGAAAATTGATAATTGGACTCTTAATGATGATAAGCCGAGATTACACTATGCACCCATGGAACTCAATGTTTAAAATTGTTCTAATCGATAGATTAATAATTTGAACTTAACTACAAAGTTTACCGTGCACTTGAGTCCAGGAGAAAGTAATGCCCGACATTGATGTATCTTGGAATTCTATGATTTAGATTGCTTTTCAAAAACCGCTTGAGTTTATAAAAATTTATCATGTGGTTCTCAAATTATTTTTCGCATACTTTGCTCGGGACTAGCAAAATGTTGGTTAGGGATTGTGTTAAGGGTCAAATATTGCATATTAGACCCTAGTTATTACCTGATTTTAAGAACATGATACTGTTTAATGTCCTATTTTAATCGTGTTTGTGTTGCAGGATGAATTTAAGAGCTTAGACTGAAAAAGGGTGCTATAAGCATGGATTTAACATTCAAGAATCACCAAAACAAGGGAAAGATCTTAGGGGACTGAGATTGAAGAATTCACATGCTAAAGATCCGAGAAAATCAAGTTATTGAAGATGAAGAGGCCTAAAAGTCGTCCTGAATGCAAGATCACAGGGTTCCCACCATCCATTTAGCTCGGAACTTTATATTTAGCCTAAGGATCTAAATTAACTGTACACGTCGAATTTCAACTATTGGATTCATGTGAAAGTAGCCCAACGGACAAATCAGCCCATAAAACACTAATCTGGGGCCCACCTGATATCTGGATATGCTTCAATTTTGGTCTCAACTCCTTAAATAAGGTGACAAAATGGATGGATAGAGCAGATTTCACGTAAACATCACAATGGGTCCCACTTAAGGATGTGTGTGTACATAGCACGTCCGCACGTAAGCCACACCGGTCGGTTAGCCCGGTCAAAGTCGGGTTGACCCGACTCTTCTTCCGCAATACACAGCGTCCGCAAGGTGCGGACGCTGTGATCGTTAGTGGGCCACCACCGTGGATCATCTCAATGATCTGAACCGTCCATTTGCTCAGGGGGGTGGCCACGACCGTACTCATGCTTTCCTTTTGATCTCATGCACGCGTACACACGTGATCGCCCTCAAACGCAGGATGAACAGTGGGGTGATTCATACAGTGAGCCGAACTAAAACTAGTCATTTTTTACCAAAATTTCACCAGGAATCTAATAAATGGGTTGGATTTCTTCAAAAACATCACTATAGGGCCTGAGAGTGCCGTGGTTTGTCAAGTTCCGTGAGTGTTGAGTCAGATTGTCTATAGAGCCTGATAGGAAGATCAATTCAAGCATCTGCCTCAACCGGGTGTGTGCAAGCTCGCCATAGGTAAACCTAAAGCCTCACATCCCATGACTCAAAACACCAGGTGAAGGAAACCCTTAAAAATAAGTTAGAAATCATAGGGTTTTAAGGTAGGAAAACTTTTTTCAAAATAGAAAAATCTCTAAGTTTTTCTTGCCTTGTCGATTTTATCGAAACACCCTCGATATGATCGACCTGCTCTATCGATGTCCTCGATACCTTAACGATATTATCGATATGAGGACCAAAAGTGTCTAACAACTAAATACTCATCTGAACTGATTTATTGATATGTCGATTCCCCTATCGATATCATCGATATACAAATCTCGAGCCCATCGAAAGTGGCTTGATAAGATCGACGGGCAGATTTCTAGCGCCCCTGTTTTTTAATGAAAATCTTAAATTCCTTCGATATATCGATGATCTTCTAATATGATCTGAAATCAAATATCAATAAAATCGAAGGTCTATCGATGATATCGATCGTGGGTGCGCATATCTTACAGCAGATATTTCAGGATGTTTTTAACTATGATTGGGGGCGCTTCGATTGAATCGATGCTATCGGTACCAGGTCGATTACATTGAATAAAGTCATAAATTGTCCAGCAAGCTTAACGAAAAATCTGCTAGATTTATCGATGTCTTGACTCTGATATCGATATCATCGACATTTAAATTCCGATGATCTCGATGGTTCCCCGATCATTCATGAAATCCTGAAATATTTTAAAGTCAAGTCTCTCTCATTTTTCAAGTGTCAATGGATCGAACCTATCATCGATGGAATCGGAGTTTGAAATCCGATGACATCGATAATAGTTTCGATTCATCAACTAACTGGCAAAAGTTTTAAAAGCGTAGACATTGAGTTTGAGTCATCGAGCAGACTATCGATGCTATCGAGAGTATACGCTCGATAATATCGGACTTGCTCGATGATATCGAACTCTGTCATAAATGTGACCGTTTTATATCCGTTGGAACTTTTTGCCTATATATAGAGGACTTGTCTTTTGTTGTTGTAAGAGAAAGTAGAGAGAGCTTTTGTGTGTTTAACCTTAGATCATATATCCAAAGCCCTTTCTCTCAAGGGAGTTCATCCTCCAATCCACCCTCATCATTGATATTCAATAGAGTGGATTGGGGAATGAACTTCCGCATTCAAGGATCCCCCAGCTACTACCTTAATGGCAAATCATTAAGCTGGGATGCCTTGAATGCATAAGATTGGAATTGCTCTATCTTCCTAATAGGAAAACATTTTGAGAGTAAGATTCCATCTTGACCTTGACCTAACCCGAAGCCGAGTATTGGTATACTATCTTGTGTTGCGGATTAAGGGAGCAAAAGACTCTTTGTCAATAAAGAGGAGGAGATCTTTGGCATTGTGCTTATCGGGACTCATCAACTTATTTGTAAGTATCTAGAGTCCAAGAGGACACTTGTGATAATTCCTTTGTAGCATTGGGTCTTAAGTGGTTCTTAGCCTTTGAAATTCTCAAAGAGGCTTCCGGCGAGAGTGTACGTGGGGGTGCGTTGTGTGGACCCTTGCTCTATGGAGAGCATAAACATCTAGTTAGGAGTGAACCAGTAAAACTCTGGGTTTGAGGTAAACCGTGTAAAACTTCGGGTTTGAGGTCAACCGTATAGAAACCTCCAGTAGGGTCTTGTGGAAGATCCTTGGCCAGTGTGCCTAAAAGTGGGTGCGTGTGTTGACCCTTGCTCGTGAGAGCATAAACAGCTAGCCTCAGTGTAGGTTGTAAAGGTTGTAGGTGAACCTGATTTAAAACCTTAGGTTTGAGGTGAATCGCTGTGAAACCTCCTTAGTGAAATCTGGTACACTCAAGGGTTGAGTGCGGTTACCTGGAGTGGAGTGGATAAGTAGTCGAACCACTATAAAAATGACTGTGTCTGTGATTGCTCTTCTGTGTGTGTGATTTATGTTAATGCATTCATATTTATATATCTGATCACACCTCACACACATACACAGTCACATTCAACATAAACTAAGTTGCATATTGTTATATCTTGAATAGTTTGTGATTGGATCCTCTACCTGGCTTGGAAGCTAATAGAGTTACATTTGAGTAATCCTGATAATTACATATTCATAGGATTAGTGAAGTAGGATTTTTAAATAAATCGTAAAAACTTTAAAAAGTCCTATTCACCCCCCTCTAGGACATATTTGCATATTCCTTCTTCAACTAGGGCGGTCTTCACCACCATTTCAAGGCCCACCGAACACGTCAGCGCTGAAAAGGATGAGCCCCAAGTCCTAGAGGGTGACGGGTGAATAGGACTATGCCAAATTAAAAAAATATGAAAATATAATACAAATAGCATGAATATAAAGCAACCTCAAATGCACAAGTATTGAGAGGTTGATACAAACGTTGTTCTAAGAACACTTTACACCAAAAATCAATGGCTTATGGTAGGACAACCTGATTTCTAGAATGTTTGTGAGTATTAAAAACTCAAACTGATACAGAGGCAAAGGAAATAAATCAGGCTATTACAACATTCACCACATGTGTATGAAAATAAATACAACATTCAGCACATGCACATACATCACCATCATCATCATCATCTAAACTTTGAGAATTATAGTGGTTCGGGTGTGCACCAATTGTTCTCAAATAGTCACCCTACTCCACTCCCAATATCCACAACGCATGAGATATCAACTTTCACTAAGAAAGAAGGTTTTCCAAGGTTCACCTTAAAACCTTTACAATTGTGTTTTTAATGGGCTATCACAATTAAAAACCCCACACACAGATTTTCTAGCTATCTCAGTCAAAACCAAAATGAAAGATTTTCTGACAATCTTACCAACTACAATGTAATAAATGAAATATACTTATCTGACGAATAATCTTCAATGTAACCGGTAGAATTGCCTTTTTGTAGATGAAGATGTTTAATGTTCAATCTCACAGAAGAAGGGGTTCTAGGTCTAGATAAATTTAAAATTAAATCCAACCTTAGGCTACTTGGATTCAATTTCTTAGATCTCACAAAGGATTAAATCAAAATTCCCTTTATATTAAGTACAATGGAATCAAGAGATCAAGAAATTAAGGAACCAAAAATCTATTAAAATGATTTATAAATACCTTACAATAGCTTCATAATAGTGGGGACCAATCTCTCAGAGTGGTGGCTTGAATTGGCTTGGAATGAATGAAAAAATCTGAAAAATGTCCTCTATTTATAGGCCGTAATTCAGTTCCCTCGATTGGTCTTGGATTCGGCTCGACTGGTCCTAGCAGAACTAATTTTTAAATTTTCTGGTGCGATCGGATAAAATAGATCCTCGACTGGTTGAGTGGCTAGTTCGACTAGTCGAGTGAATAAAAATCGCGTTGTTGGACTTTGAGTCGAGCCCTACTCGACTGGTCGAGTAGGTATCTGCGACCAGTTAAGCACGGTACTTGACTAGTCATAGACCAAATAACCTTATCCAATTTTTTGAGTAAAATTCTGGACTGATCAAGCCAGTGCCTGGGCTAGTTGAACCATGACTAGGACTAATCGAAGCAAAGCCTAAAAGAAATATTATGACCTAAATAAAACATGCACTTTTAATGACCTAATCCTAAGGTCTTTCTAGGGTCATGTATACCTTAAATGTAAGTATTGAAATTGAACCATCGGTCATTTCGGTAGATAGGTCACTTTGAAGTACATGAAGCTTGACCTCGTACACTTGAACGTATGTCTTGAACTTATGTTTTGAACATGTGTCTTGAGACTTAGCTTGATCAAATAAACTTGAGCTTGAACTTAAGCATGAACTCGAACTTAAGCTTGAGTAAATGTACTTGAGCTTGAACTCGAACTCAAGCTTGAGCAAATGTACTTGAGCTTGAACTTGAGCTTAAACTTGAACTTAAACTTGAGCAAATGTACTTGAGCTTGAACTCGAACTTAAGCTTGAGCAAATGTACTAGAGCTTGAACTTGAGCTTGAACTTGAACTTAAGCTTGAGCAAATGTACTTGAGCAAATGTTCTCGGAGTTGAACATGCACAATTGTAGCACACTCAATGTCGATGTAGATAACACGAAGCTCATCTTCGAATGAAGATAAACTTTCCATCTATTTAAAATAACACAAAGCTCATCTTTGAATGAAGGTGAACTTTCCATCCATTTGAAATAACACGAAGCTCATCTTCGAATGAAGGTGAACTTTTCATCTATCGAAATAAGTCAAACATTCCAAAGTGTTTTGGCACAACAAAATTTGACAATTCAGGTTGCTAGATTTACAACATAACGCTTACAATCTCCCTCTTTATCAAATTTGTGACAAAACTAATCTTCTATACCAACTTATAGAAGATTAACCTATTATAATACACAGATTTACTCAGTTAAAAAATCCTTCATATAAAATCTGACAATCACAACCCCCCCCCCCCCTCAATCAACTCCCCCTTAACTTGAGCAGAGTAGAGACCTATATTAAGATATAAAAAATAAAAAAAAAATCCACAATACCACAAGCATATCCACACATCTCAAAAAAAAAAAAAAAAAGCAATCATATATACCCAATTTCTTCCCCTTTTTGTCACAAAATGACGAAGGAAGGAAGAAAAGATGAAAAATATATGAATGTGGTATCTAATATGTGAAGAGAGTAAGAAAGAGTGTGAAAGTTAGCAACTTAAAGCATAATAGAGTAGAGTATCCACATCACACAACTATAAACATGACCAAATGTAAGAGTTACCAAGAAAAGTAAAGTTAAGTAGTTATTACAAGTCCAACACAAGAAAGAGAACTAATCAGAACTAAATGAAGAGGGAGGTGGAATGGATGGATCAATCTGGTGTAATCCCTTATTTATGCGTCTAAAGTACTTATGCATATACTTCATTTAATTATCTTAAGAAATTTTCAGTCCATCCACCTTCTCTTCTAGTGAGCGAAGGCGCTCATCAAAATCAGAAGGCTGAAAATCAGGATCAGCCTCAGGATCATCTTCTTCTAGTTCATCAAAAATGTCATCCATCATAGTGTCTATGGGCAATGCGTCTTCCCCTCCAACTCCCTCAACTTCCCCATCCGTTTGACTAGGTGCCAGCATCAAAATCATCTTATTGATGTTTGAATTATTGAATGGGAGAAGTGCAATAGGTGCTTCACCAGTTGACATGACCACATTACAATAAGTAGAAAGAGTGGTCATCAAATAAGCAAACGGAATGTAACTGTGACCGAGGTGAAGTCGGAATTGGATAATGATGTGACAAATCAAAGATGGAAGACATAAAAGAGTACCGGATACTACAGAATGAAGAATACGAACCATAAAGGATGTTAATTTAGCTTTATTTCCGGATATGGGATATACATTGGAAATAAAGATACGATGCAACACTCTGTATTTGGGCAACATTTGGTTAGCCCAGAGTTCATTTTCAGAGTTCCATTCTGAGTCCATATTACATAGTTTGTGAGTCAAAAGCAATTTTTCATATTCAGGAATTTTCTCGGCTAAGACGGTTATGGGTATACCGTCGTCATTGACATTCACATCTAGAAGGTCAGCAATAATAAATCGATCAACCTTTATAGACCTTCTTTGAATGAGATTGTGAAGGTCAATTCTTCAATTGACACATTGTTTATATAGGCAAACATGTGCTACGCAATGGACCGGTATGGAGGTCCGCTCAAATTCAAAATATTTTGCTATCCTACAGCGACAAGTAAAGGAATGATCTGAAATTGAGTGAGATGACTTTCATTTACCATATGTTCAATAATGATCTCCTATTGGCGGAAATCCCGCACATAATCGGGATCATCACCGGGAAGCCTTAGGGTTCTAACCCTAACACTAGATGTCCGAGAGCTGGAAGATCTAGTTTTCTTTGGACGGCCTTCCATAACAAGATTAAACAAGAGAATCTAGCAAAGAAGGTATGGGATGTAAAGACAACAGATTTTTAGCTAGAAAACCCAACAAACCACAAGGAAAGTTCAAATAAATGAAAGATTCAAGCAAGATGAGACTCAAAGATCCTAAAACTAAAAGGAAATTGAAAATGAAGCACTTACTTGCATGAATCGAAGATGATTCGACGGGTCGAAGAAGGGCCAAGTGAGGAAGAAGAGGTTTTTAGAGAAAAATTCATTTTTCACCCTAAAAAGGAGTGTTTATCCACGCACTACGACTGGTTGAGTACATGATCGACCGGTCGTGCCACGACTGGTTGAGTATGTGCTCTACTGGTCGTGAGAGCACAAAAATTTGTATATTTATAATATTTAAAAATAAAAATAAATTACACAAAAATACAAGCATATATTCATGAAAATCTCAAGTAGAATTACACATACCAATATCTATTTTTAATTTGGAAAACCTATGTCTGTCAAGTGGTTTAGTGAATATGTCAGCAGGTTGATTTTCAGTCTGCACATAGTCCAATGAAATAACTTTTTCTTCCACTAATTCCCAAATATAGTGATACCGAATGTCAATATGTTTGGTACGGGAATGTTGGATGGGATTCTTAGAGATATTGATTGCACTAGACTTATCGCAATATAGAATCATAATGTCTTGCGCAATCCCGTAATCGTTCAACATTCTTTTCATCCACACAAGCTGAGTGTACAGGCATTTCCGGCTATGATATGTTCAGCCTCAGCTGTGGATAGGGATACAAAACTTTATTTTTTGCTATGCTAGGAAACCAAACAGTTCCCAACATAAAAGCAACCACCGCTGGTGGATTTTCGATCATTTATATTCTCAGCCAGTCAGCATCCGAGTATCTAGCTAATTGAACATTAGTATCATGTGGATACCATAGACCTAAATTACCCGTACTTGCGACATACCCAATAATCCTCTTGACAACAATCAAGTGAGATTCCTTAGGATCTAATTGATATCTTGCACAGATACCTATGCCGAATGCCATATCTGGTCGACTCGCAGTTAAATATAACAGACTACCAATCTTACTGCGATACAACTGAGAATCTACGCTCTTACTTGTTGCATCTTTAGAAAGCTTAAGAGTTTTACTCATAGGAGTATCAAAGTGCTTACCACTTTCAAAACTAAACTTTTTAACCAAGTTTAGAGCATACTTGATTTGAGAAATGAAAATTTTGTCTTTCAGTTGTTTCACTTATAGACCTAGGAAGTAATTCATTTCTCCCACCATGCTCATTTTGAACTTAGACTTCATCAACTCTGCAAACTCAATAGACAGGTTAGAACAAATAGAGCCATAAATAATGTCAACAACATATATTTGTACTATAAGTATGTGTTTATTATTTTTCTTAACAAACAGAGTTTTATCAACACTCCCCATAGCGAAGTTATGACTTAGTAAAAACTTAGTTAGCTTCTCATACCATGCCATAGGAGCTTATTTTAAACCATAGAGTGCCTTTTTTCAAACGATAAACATGATCAATGTGTTTAGTGTCTTCAAAACCCTTTGGTTGTTCTACATGAACTTCTTCATGTAAATCATTGTTCAAGAAAGCACTCTTGACATCCATTTGATAAATTTCAAACTTTTTAAAACAAGCAATGGATATGAATAATCTGACGGATTCAAGACGAGCTACTAAGGCAAAGGTTTCATCATAACCGATCCTGCTATCTGTGTGTACCCTTGTACAACCAGTCTTGCCTTATTTCTTATCATATTCCCTAACTCATCAGATTTATTTTTGAAGATCCACTTGGTTCCAATGATATGTTTATCAGCTGGTAGGAACTAAATACCACACATCATTTCGCATAAATTGATTTAGTTCATCTTGCATGGCTACAATCCAGTTTTCATCATTAAGAGCCTCTTTTACATTGGCCGGCTCAATTTGGGAAGTGAAACACACAAAATTACGTATGTTTTCCAATTGTTTTCGTGTATGCACACCAGTGAGAGGGTTGTCTAGTATTTGATCAGTATGATGATCTTTAATTGATCGAAGTTCAGTGTTAACTTGACTAGATGAGGAGTCAGGTTTGTCAATTATATTGACTTCATCATCTTCTGAACTTGGAGATGGTGTATTCAGGTGATCATCAATAACCACATTTATGGATTCCTGAATGACATCGGTTCTCTTGGTGAGAACACGATATGCTCAATTGTTTAGAGCATACCCTAGGAAGATCCCTTCATCACTTTTAGTGTCAAACTTTCCTAAATTTTTGCGGTCACACAATATATAACACTTACTGCCAAAAACTCGAAAATATTTAACTGTGGGCATCTTGTTAAACTACAGTTCATATGCTGTCTTATCTTTTAATTTTCTGATATAAACACGGTTTATTATATAGCATGCAGTGTTCACAGCTTCAGCTCATAGATTTTTAAGTAACTTCATGCTATTCAACATAACATTAGCCATTTCTTGAAGCACACGGTTTTTCCTTTCAACAACCCCATTTTGTTGAGGTGTCTTAGGTGCAAAAAATTCATGCGATATTCCATGATCGCTACAGAACTTCTCAAAATTGTTATTCTTAAATTTCGATCCATGGTCACTTCAGATTTTAGAGATATTCGTTTCCTTTTCAATTTAGATATGCTTAAGTATCTTTCTCACTTCATTGAGAGTTTTAGACTTCTCTCTCACGAAAGCTACCCATGTATATTTGGTAAAGTCATCCACAATCACCAGAAAGAATTTCTTTCCACCTCGACTCTCCATTCTAGTTAGTCCAATAAGATCCGTGTGGAGGAGTTCAAGGGGTTTAGATGTAGCAAAGGAGTTCACTTTCTTGTGACTACTCCTTATTTATTTCCTGATTTGACATTCACTACAAATTTTGTCTGTTTTCTTCAATTTGGGTAGACCTCTTATTAGATCGACCTTACTCAGCCTACGTAAATTTCGATAGTTTACATGTCCAAGGTGTTTGTGCCATAATTCAGTCTCATTGGTTTGGACCATGTAACAAGATACTTTAGATGAGCTAGAATCACTTACACTATAGCAATTCTCAGATGTTCTGTGACCATTCAATATCACACAACCTTTCTCATTAGATATCTTACACCCTTGATTACTGAATTTGACACTGTGTTTATTATTGCAAATTTGAGAAATGCTTAAAAGATTGTGCTTAAGGCCTTCTACAAATAAAACATTCTCAAAAGGAGGAAGATTGAAAAGATGAATCGTTCTTTGGCCAATTATTCTGCAGTTACTCCCGTCACTAAATGTGACTGATCCATCAATCATATCTTTGTAGTTGGTGAACAAATCTCTGTCACCTATCATGTGTCGAGAGCAAAATTATCTAGGTACCACTATGATTGACTTGAAGCCTTGAAGGCAGTTTGGGCAACTAAACATGTAACCTCAGGGACCCATTTCAATATCATTTTGGGTTTTGGAGCACTATTGGTTTTCCTTCTCTTGTAAGTGTTATTAACCTTAATATTCAGGTAAGATTTCAGAAGCTCCTCAAGTAAATCGACAATCTTCTCAGCTAAAGGGTTATAATTCTAATTTTTAAGATTGATATGATTGATATTAGGTTCGGTAGCTTGAAAAGTTTTCGGATTTTTAAAACTATTTTGATTCAAGCTTTTTCCCTTTGAGTTAAAGGACTCTCCTTTAATAAACTTAGGAGTTATAATCTTATTTTTCAGAGGCATGTTTTTATCATAGCCCAGATCTGATTTATCTCTACATTTTCTTGATCTGGTTAGTAATTTTTCTAGTTTAGGGTCTCCCTGGGCATACCTCCAAGTATCCTTTGAACTCAAGAGGGAAGAGACTTCCAGTTTTAGTTTCTCATTTTCTGATTTTAGGTTTTCAAGTTGAGATGTTTTGAAGTCTAAATCACATTTAGTTTTTTCAAAATAATCAGAAATATGCAATTTTTCTAAAACTAAGTTTTCAAAATTCTCTTTTAATTTTAAAAATTTTTCTTTTTGAAGTTTAAGTTTGACAACAATCTTACAACTCTCCCTGTATAGGGCATTGTAGGCATCTTGAAGATCGTCTTCATTTTTAGGGTCACTCTTCATATTTTCATATTCTGATGTATCACAACTATCTGTGGAAGTGACTCTGGCTAGAGTCATTAAGGCGTTGACCCCACTAGTAGATTCAGGTTCTGAATCATCCAACTTAGAAGAGGCTTCAGAGCAGTATGATTCATCCCATGTGGCCATCATGCCTTTCTTCTTTGAGTTGTCCCTTTTTAGACACTTGTTTGCCAGATGCTCGTATTCATAGCAGTTGAAGCATTGGCTGTCTTTTAGTAATTTCTAATTTTTATTTTTACCCTTTTTCTTCTCAGAGGATTTTTGAAAATCAACTCTCTTTTTGCTTTTAAAAATCTTATAAAACTTCTTAGCTAATAAGGTCATATCATCTTCTGAGTTTTCACAATCAGAATTACTACTATTATCTTGAGAAATACATTTAGATGATTTAAGGGCTATAAACTTACCTTTAGGAGCCTTAAAATTCAACTCGTAGGTTTGTAGGGAACCAATAAGCTCTTCCACCCTCATATTATCCATGTCTCGAAGTTTCTGAATGGTTGTCACCTTGGAATTAAATCTCTCAGGAAGTGAGCGCAGTATCTTTGCACAAACTTTACTTTCTGGGATATTATCTCCATGACCCCACATTAAGTTGACTATGTCATTCAGTTTAGTATAGAAATCCATGAATGATTCACTTTCTTCTATACGTATTTCCTCAAACCTAGTGGTGAAGATTTGAAGTTTTGACTTTTTGACAATAGTCATACCCTCATGTGTTATTTTTAAGATATCTTAAGCTTGGTTTGCAGTATCACAAGATATAATTCTTTTGAACTCGTCTCGTGATAGTGCACAAGTGATTGCATTTAAAGTTTTGGCATTAGCACTGGTCTTATTTTTCTAAAGAGTAGTTCACATATACTATGGTGTTTCTTTAACGGTCTTAGTTCCATCGGTGCCTAGAACTTTAGACGTAGGTGGGTTCCATCTAATCACTGTGGCTTGCCACACGCTCTCATCGATGGACCTAAAAAGATTCTCATCCTAGATTTCTAATAGGCATAATTGGAGCCATCAAATGGTGGCAGCCTATTAGGAGCTCAAGATCACTTAGCTTAGGAAATTAATCCAATGGAATGAGCTATTAGGCTCTGATACCACTTGAAAAGGGCGAGCCCCAAGTCCTAAAGGGGAGGGGGGTGAATAGGATTATGCCAAATAAAAAAAATGCAGAAAGATAATACAAATAGCATGAATATAAAGCAACCTCAAATGCACAAGTATTGAGAGGTTGATACAAACGTTGTTTTAAGGATAACCTTATATCAAAACCCAATGGCTTATGGTAGGACAACCTAATTTCTAGAACGTTTGTGAGTATCAAAAACTCAAACTGATACAGAAGCAAAGGAAATAAATCAGGCTATTACAACATTCACCACATGTACATGAACATAACTACAACATTCAGCACATGTACATACATCACCATCATCATCACCATCCAAACTCCGAGAATTATAGTGGTTTAGGTGTGCACCAACTGTTCTCAAATAGCCACCCTACTCCACTCCCAATATCCACAACCCACAGGATATCGACTTTCACTAAGGAAGAAAGTTTTATAAGGTTCACCTTAAAACCTTTACAATTGTGTTTTCAATGGGTTATTACAATTAAAAATCCCACACACTTAGATTTTCTAGCTATCTCAGTCAAAACCAAAATGAAAGATTTTCTGGCAATCTTATAAAGCACAATGTAATAAATGAAATATACTTATCTGACGAATGATCTTCGATGTAGCCGGTAGAACTGCCTCTTTGTAGATGAAGATGTTCAATGTTCAATCTCACATAAGAAGGGGTTCTAGGTCTAGATAAATTTTAAATTAAATCCAACCTTAGGCTACTTGGATTTAATTTCTTAGATCTCACAAAGGGTTAAATCAAAATCCTCTTCATATTAAGTAGAATGGAATCAAGAGATCAAGAAATTAAAAAACTAAAAAGCTATTAAAATAATTTATAAATACCTCACAATAGTGGGGACTAATCTCTCAGAGTGGTGGCTTGAATTGGCTTGGAATGAATGAAAAAAATCTGAGAAATGTCCTCTATTTATATGCTGCAATTCGGTTCCCTCGACTGGTCTTGGGTTTGGCTCGACTGGTCTTAGCAGAACCAATTTTTAAATTTTCTACCGTGATCGGATAAAACAGATCCTCGACTGGTCGAGTGGCTCGCTCAACTGGTTAAGTGGCTAGTTTGACTGGTCGAGCACAACACTCGACTGGTCGAGTGAATAAAAATTGTGTTGCTGGACTTTGAGTCGTACCCTACTCGACTGGTCGAGTGAATAAAAATTGCGTTGCTGGACTTTGAGTCGAGCCCTGCTCGACTAGTTGAGCAGGTTGTAACTGCTATGTTTTCTAGCTCCTATGATTGTCAAATTTTGTAGTATCAAAACCTCTTGGAATATGTATCTTATGTAACTCATCTATATATTCAAGATCATACAATTCATGTACAAGAACAAAAGTCTTTACCTGAAGAACTTCAAGTACAAGTTCAAGATGTTCCAATTCAAGATTCAAGCATCACAAGTATAAGAGATATACAAGTTTAAGTATAATATCAAGTGATAGTTAAAGGTTTTAAAGCTTCAACTATGTCTAGACAAAGTTCTTTGTTTTGGAACTCAAAGCTCAAGGTGAAATACTATTCAAGTACTTCAAGTTCAAGATTCATAGTAAGTTAAGATATCAAGTTTCGTATACTTCAAGATCAACTATCAACTGAAGCAAATGATGATTCAATATTCAAATATCACTTATAAGGTATGTAAGACCCTAGATTGACCATAGGTTAGGTCATATTGATTGCATACTTAAATTGGGTCACTATATACTTTTATAGGCTGTTTCTCGACTAGTCTTAACCTATGTTCGACTAGTCTTAGTACTGGCTCGACAAGTCCAAGAAATTCCTCGACTAGTCTAAGGTTTGTTACTAATTTTTGAGATTTTTTGTTGGACCTTCGACTAGTACTGGAGACTGCTCGACTAGTCGAGTGAACAGTGCTCAACTCAAAGTCCAGCAACTAAATTAGGTCCCATACGACCAGTCGAGTGCAGGGTTCGACCGGTTGTGCAGGCCACTCGACCAGTCATGAAATGATCTTATTTTATCGTGCTAGAAATTTCAAAAGTTTGTTAGTCCTTCGACCAGTTGAGCTGTCCCCTGGACCCGTCAAGTGAGTAGTTTCTGTACTTATAAATAGAGCACGATTTTTAGAGTTTTTCATTTAATTTAAGCAAAATTAAGACACCACTCTAAGATATAAGTTTGTGATATTCTTAAGCTATTTAGTTCTCATTTAATATTCTCTTTAATTAGCTTTTTACATTTGATTTTGAGATTTTACATTCCAATCTTATTTGAAGAAGGGATTTTAGTTTTCCCCTTTCTTGGAATCAAAATCAAATCAAGCAAGCCCAAGGTGATTTAATCTAAAATGCAATTAAAACTTAGAACCTTTTCATAAATGAGTGTGGACATTGAATATCTACGTTGAACATCTACTTCGAATTGGTTCTACCAGGCTTCATCAAAGGAGAATATCCAGATAAGTATTTTACATATCTATTTTTGGTTTCTTTGAGATTGTGCAAGGAAAAATCTCTTTCTTTTTTGGTTTGTCTAAGGTGATCCAAAAAACTCATAGTGTGGGGTTTTTGAATTGTGTAAGCCCACTTGAAAGACACAATTGTGAAGGTTTTAGGTGAATATTAAAAAACCTTTTGCATAGTAAACGCTAATATCCACTGTGTGAAGATATTGGGAGTGGAGTAGTTGTGTAGCTGTTTTTCTAAACAGTTGGTGTACACACAAGTGAACCCCTATAATTTCTGGTCTTTTGGTGATTGATTGATTGTGGCTTTCTGTGAATGTTGTAATTTCCTTTTAAGCATTTGTGGAGAATGTTGTAATCTTTTATGCAAGCGTGGGAATGTTGTAATAGCTTTGTTTATTTTCTTTACTATTTATTTATTTATTCCTTTGTATTGGTTTGAGATTTTGATACACAGACCTTTCTAGGAATCAAGTTGTCATACCATAAACCGTTGGTTTTTTGTGTAAGGTTGTCCTTAGAATAACATCTGTATCAACCTCTCAATACTTGTACATCTGAGGTTGTTATTCATTTCTACTTTGTGGGATTGTTTAATGCTATCTTTATTTATATTTGTTAAAATTTTTCATTTAATTTTTAATTTGGCATAGTCCTATTCACCCCCGCTCTAAGACTCTTAGCTCGGCCTTTTCACAGGTCTCTACAACCAGTCGATCAGAGTACTCGACTGGTTGTAGATTAAATAACCTTATCCGATTTTTTGAGTAAAATTCTGAACTAGTCGAGAAAAATCCTGGAGTGGTCGAGTCAGTGCCTGGACTAGTCGAACCATGACTAGGATTAGTCAAAGCAAAGTCTAAAATAAGTATTATGACCTAAATAAAACATGCACTGTTAATGACCTAAGCCTAAGGTCTTTTTAGAGTAATGTATACCTTAAATGTGAGTATTGAAATTGAACCATCAGTCGCTTCGGTAGATAGGTCACTTTGAAGCACATAAAGCTTGATCTCGTACACTTAAACTTGTGTCTTGAACTTATGTCTTGAACATGTGTCTTGAGACTTATGCTTGAGCAAATGTACTTGAGCTTGAACTCAAACTTAAGCTTGAGCAAATGTACTTGAGCTTGAACTTGAGCTTGAGATAGTGTACTTGGACTTGAGTACTTCAACTTGTTCTCGTAGTTGAACATGCACAATTGTAGCACGCTCAATGTCGATGTAGATAACACGAAGCTCATCTTCGAATGAAGGTGAACTTTCCATCTATTTGAACTTGATGGTGAACTTTCAATCTATTAAAACAAGTCAAACATTCCAAAGTGTTTTGGCACAACAAAATTTGACAATCCAGGTTGCTAAATTTACAACATAGCACTTACAAGCGCAGGTTTTTTTTGCAACTTATGCAAGTCTGGAAAAATTGGACGGTGCGGAGAGTTATACGGCCCAGATCATGATTGGATCTTTGATCCGAACCGTCCAAAAACTTGGGAAGGGGATCCTAACCCCAACCATGGGATCTTAACCCTAACCATGGAGCCAAAATCAGTCTGTGGGACATCTTTTAGCCAAAAATCTCATCCAAACGCAGTCGGGTTGCATTTCTTGGCTGTACATGTGTAAGGAGTTGCGTAAAAATGCTCACACCGACTCCAACCATTCCACTGCCCCTATTCTCTATATAAAGGAGGAGACGAGAGAGAAAGCATTCAAGAATCCTTAGATAGGAGAACTTGACGTGAGGCAAAGAGCACGAGAGAAAGAGAGAGAAGCAGCGGGCGGTGGACGGTTTCAGTTTTTTTTCTTCTTCATTGTTCTTTTTCTTCTTTCCTTTAGATTTTAGTTTGATCATGTCCGTGATCAGCTAAACCTCTTAGTTAGGGCTAAGAGGTGAAGCTTATAGTGTGATGGGAGACTTTTCTTTATACCTTTGATTCATGATTAAGTTGAACTGATTTTGATTCTAGTTTGATTATAAGGAATGTTTTTAGTTTTTAATAGTTTATTGTGACTTAAATTACAATGGATCTGTGATAGCTCTGAGCATGTCCTTCTTAGTGTTATGATTATAAAGTTGGGAAGCCCTATTGTTCACTATCGTCTCATGGACATAGTTGGATGATGGACTCATTCCTAACGTTCATAACTCTTTCAGATTGGTTGTAGATTGGTTAAATTCTGTTGTTTGCTTTGTCTCATGGGCATGGTTTTGTGACGAAATCAATTCTAATTCTCGTACCTCTCATCTCTTGAAAGCTAAATCAAAGGAAGTTCAGAATTAGTTTTTAATGGAATATCTTCCAACTAGATGAAGATGGAACTCTGATTCCAGTTGTGTTCTTGAATCAGGCATAGATCTCCCTGATTGCTACAAGTGGATCCTTGGCACCCTAGTTTTCCACTTTTGAATTTTACAAGTTTTAATTAAAGTTATTCATCATTATTCTCTTAAATTCCTCTGGTTTAGATTACATCTTCATCTAGCTCTAATTTGAGTTACTTTTAGATTACGTACAAGGTTTAGTCCCTATGGATTTGACCTCGGTCTTACCGAGATTATTACTACATCGCAACTCTATACTTAGGGTGGTGAACAAATGTTGTGATGGAAGAATGGTGCAATGGAAAAATATTGAAATGAAAGAATGTTGAAATGGATTAATATTATACTGTGGATCGCTGGTATTCACTGTGGTCACTGATAGTCATTGTGAATCACCAATGCATACTATGAATCATTAATATTCTCTGTGAATCGTTGATAATCCCTATGGGTCGCCAAAAATGGCCATAACTCCCTCGTTACATGTTCAATTAGAGTGATTTTATACTTGTTGAAAAATAATTAAATTAATTTTCAACTAGCTTTAGAATAATCTCATTTGGATACCATTTGATAACCCAATAGCACTACAAGAAACTAGCCGTTTACCGACAAACTTATTTCTAACGAAATTAATTTCGTCGTTAAACACGAAATAAACATTTCGTTGGCAAAAGATACAAATCTTTTCCGCCACGACCAAATATGTTCTCGCCACCATTTACAACGACCTCCTGGAAACTTTTCCTGACGATATTATGTATCGTCGGTGAAAAGTATTTTCCTAACGATTATTTCATCGGTAAATTTAATTTTTCTCGACGAACCAAATAGTTCGTCGGCAAAAGGTCACTTGGTGTCCTTTGCGATGACGGAGAGACTATTTTTACCGATGTTATACAATATCGTCGGTAAAAAGTCTTTTGCCAACTAAAAAAATCATCGGTAAAGAAAATTTTTACCGACGAAATAAATACATCGTTGGACAAAATGAACGGTGGACATATTATTTCACTTTGTGTGGTTAATCATGGATGTTGATTTGTAATTTTTGTTTTTGGTGTAGGTAATAAGTGTCATGCCCCAAACTGGAAAATCGGGCTCACAAAATTTTTGATCCCCGAATCCGGCGCTGACAGCCTCCATATTACCCCATTCTCGGCTCCCGGCACCCATACATCAGGTTTTGATCCTGGGATCCTACAAGGAGGATTTCAGATATAATTTTGATTCAGTATAAGCATAACCATAAGCATAACCCATGAACAATAACCACAAGAACACCATCATAAAATCCATTATGATCAAAAACTTTGAAGTACAATGCGTATGAAGGGAAATACAAGATAATACTAATGGAAACTCCTTAAGCTCAACTGCACGCTCTTACTGCGATGAAGCTATGGCTGCGATCTGACGTCACCTTTATGCATTAATCATGCATAAGCTTATGGAAAGCTTAGAGGGTGGTGTAAGTTTATGTGTAATGAGAACGTGCTCAGAATGCAATGTCAGAGTAATGCAGAATCATGCTGATGGGTACATGAATGCAATCAGCCGTATCAAGGCTATGCGGTGCAAGATATGAATGTTATCAACCATATAAAGACCATACGATGTGAGATGTAACTCAAGCATGTCAAACCTCATCCACATATCAATACAATTCATTACTAGAGTATCACATATCAGTACAGTTCTCATTCTAGATAATCACCGGGGTTTAGTACACTCCAAATGGCACTGCCCTTTTCCCAAGTACGTAGTCCAAGTGAGCGTAAGAAACCTTACTATCCACTTGGCCAATAGTCTGCCAATATCCATCCGGCACGTCGATAGAGGATTCATTCACGAGCTGGTCAAACTCAGTCTAGTAACGTCCCTACCCTCAGGCAAGTAAGACCACACCCATTTTCAATCGACCACGACACAGTGGGAGACGCGGCCTCCTAGTATTCGACCCTTGTGTACTCATATATCCACTCGGTTTCGACGTTGGAGTCATCTTCTGGTATTATCGGATTTAGGAATTTTCATCTAGGGACATCTATGGCGCCCTGATGCTAAAAACGGTATTTCTGGTGTCCGATCCTGCTATCCACAATGTGCCTGTAGAGGCCACAGCCTTAATGTCGCTAGAGCGTGCAGTAATCATGTCATACAAATGCGAAGTGCATGAATCACACTACCAGTCATGCAGCAATCCTGCGTGTACCGCGCGCTCATGTAGGGCAACTTTGCCTATCAAGGAGCCCATAAACAATCTGCCCGAAGGCACATGCTATGATCAGTCACTCCTCATATCAAGCATACATATGATGCGTATGAGCATGAATCATGGATCTATACTAAACATGTTATATGGCGGTGGGCTCCGTTCATAACGAAGATAGGCCTAGACGGCCTACACACTACAAGTATGGGCCTATCAATGGGCCCTAGGGAGAGTTACAATGCAGACATTTAACTATCATTGCTCTTACAATGTGGACGTTAAACCATCATTGCTCCCAAGGCACGGCCTGCCATGAACATCATTACATAAACCATGGTGGAATCACATATTGCAATGGGCCTTATATACATCTCGATGGGCCTCGACCCAAGGGCTTTAAATACCTCAAATGGGCCGCATCACATGGGCCTCATGTATATCAAAGTGGGCCTCAACAACGGGCCACAAATACATCAAGATGGGCCTAATCACATGGGCCTTATATATATACCAAGGTGGGCCTCAACGGACGACCACAAATACATCAAGACGGGCCTAATCATATGGCCTTATATATATATGAATCATATCAAAAGATCAACTGGACCACACTCCAAATAAAAGTGGCAACAATGATTTCCACCATTAAAAATCCTACAGGGCCCACCGTTATGTATGGTTTTGGGATCCGACCTATTCATAAATTTTCATGGAGATAGATGAAGTGAAAGCAAAAACATCAACTTGATCGGAACTACCGTGGCCCTTAAGAAGTTTGAACGGTGAATGTCACTATTCCCACTATTTTAAATGGTGGGGTCTACTTGAACTATAGATTTGACTCATTCTTTAGCTCATGCCATAAAATGAGCTTTCAAAATGGTTGGACAGCTTAGATGCAACACATGCATCATGGTGGTTCCCATCAAATGGATGACGGTGTGGGTATACATACATACATCAGTGGGTCCCACGTGGGGCCCATCATAATGTTAATTTTCCATAAAACAAATTTCATAATGGTCCAAAACTTCTGGGACACCCAAAAGGGTTTCAATGGCAGACATTCAATCACCTCTGTTTCTTGTGACGTGGGCCACCTAAGCTCCACAAGCGGTTGATTTTTTTTTGGGAGGGGGGCCCACTGCCCTAAGGGCCACCAAATGCACGGTTTGGATGTTCGGCACACATCATGGTGGGGCTCATGGCTAGGACCCATGGTCCCAGTCCCTGCCCTCCAGCGTCATACACAGCAAGACGTTGCTGCATGTCAGCAGCGCCTACTGCCTAATATATATATATATTGTTGTTAGTGTGATACGCTGTCCAGTTCACACTTCATTGTAACTCCATGTCCAACATCCCCGGATGTTGGATGGTGTGGAAACCACACAAGCATCATGGTGGGTCCCACATGGACGTGGCCCACCTATTTGGATCAACATGATATTTGTGTTTTTCCTTCCATCCAGGCCCACCAACGGACTGGACAATGTAGACCCAATACATCCGTCAAGTGAGTCCCATGAAGGTGATTGACATGGATGAAATATACACTTCATGGTGGGTCACACACAACCACATTATCATCCATACAAGAGAGATGGAGAAGAAGAGAGAGAGAGAGAGAGAGAGAGAGAGAGAGAGAGAGAGATGGAGGGGCCCCGCCACTATGGGCCCCTCATGATTACAACACATACATTAAGTGGGTCTCACAATAAGTGGGCCCTTAAAAATTAAAATTAACGGTGGATCACCCACCTATGGCACTCCTCCTTGATCCCTTGGACTTCAATGCTCCTTGCCTTTACTTTTGATGGTGGTTAATGGAGTTTTGATGGTGGGGATGAGAGATGAGAGGGTGGGCCACACTTGTTGTTTTGGGAGAGCTTGGGAAGGCTTGGATGTGGGGTGTTTCTTGGGAGGTTTGAGAAATGAGAGAGAGAGAGAGAGAGAGAGAGAGTGATGGGATGATATGGATGGGATGATGCGTGATGGGTGATGGGTGGAGTGATGGGGTTGTAAGAAAGGGATGGGTGGAGAGAGAGAGAGTTGACTTTGGGAATAGGAAGGGATGTGTTGTTGTACTTGTGGTAGGTATGTACTTGACTTGATTGATTGATTGATTGATGAGACATGTTGTAGAGATTCCCTCAAAACTCGCAAAGCGCGGTGTTTTCCTTGAAATGAACGTGAGCCCATATCTTTTAGTCTGGGTATTGGATCGGTGCGCGAGTCTCGGCGTTAGAATTACGGCGACGGCATGGTCGCAAGGTACAGGTTTCGATTCGAGCCGACTTTGGTATGCAGGACTCGGCTTAGGATCTCATGCAAACGTCGGATACGGGTCGAGGGTTGCCGAAATTCGAACGGGAGGACCGCGGAAGCCTATGAAATGGTACGGACTAGGATATGGGTCTTACAATAAGTATACTTAAAAACATATGTACGGAGTGGATAGGGCTGAGAGAGCACAGGTGGGCCCAAATATTTTTAAATCTTTTTACCAACGAGTTGTTGAAACTATCACCGACAAAAATTTTCGTTAGTAATAATGTTATGTTTTAAGTCAAAACGACTCCAATGCCCATCCATCTCTCTCACTGTCGTTCTCTCTCTCTCTCTCTCTCTCTCTCTCTCTCTCCTGTCGTTACCGCCGTTCGGCTGTCACTACCTTACGCAATCCAACCGCCACCCAAGTCAAGTCCGGCCGCTGCCTTATGCCGCACGCTGCACATCCAGCTGTCATCACCTCCGGTAACCCCCCCTTTATCTCTCTCTTCCTTCTCCCTTTATTCTCTCTCTCTCTCTCTCTCTCTCTCGTTGTCCATTGCTTGTGGGGCCCGCCACCGAAATCCATTACCTGTGTGTCCCATCGTCGCTGTCCATTGCTTGTGGGGCCCACCATCGATGTCCAATGCTTGTGGGGCCCACTGTCGATATATAGTGCTAGTAGGGCTCGTCAAAGCTGTCCACTATTTGGTGGGGCCCATTGATTTACTAAATTGCTAATTAGGGATTTTGAAATTAAAATCCTTAATTAGGGATTTTAATTTTAAAATCCCTAATTTGAGATTTTCAATTTAAAGGGCTAAAATACCTAATTGTGGGGCCCACCATTACTGTCCACTTCTTGTGGGGCCCACCGTTGATGTCCACTACTTATGGGGCCCACCGTCGCTGTCCACTATTTGGTGGGGCCCACTGTTTTATAAATCCCTATAAGGGGTGTTAAATTTTTAGAAACTAAAATCCATAATTTGGGATTTTCAATTAAAATCCCTAAAATCCCTAATTATGGGGCCCACCGTCGATGTACACTGCTTGTGGGGCCCCTCATCGCTGTCCAATGTTTGGTAGGGCCACTGTTTTGTAAATCTCTAATTAAGGGTTTCCAATTTTTGAAATTAAATTCCCTAATTTTGGATTTTTAATTAAAATCACTAATTGTGAGGCCCACCGTCGCTGTTCACTGCGTGTGGGGCCTACCGATGTTCACTGCTTGTGGGGTTCACCGTCGATGTCCACTATTTGGTGGGGCTCATTGTTTTAGTTAATTGTGGGTGGTACAATGATGTATGCATGTGTTGTACACCTTCCATCCACTTTACCATCTCATTACAGGGCATGAGCCATGATGGGGTGCACAAAACAACCCGAATTCGTCCATCCATTTTGACAGATCATTTTAGGTCATGGTCCCAAAACTTAAGCAGATCCACATCTTAGGTAGTGTACCATACCATAAAAAACAGAGGTTATTGACCATTAAAAACTTCTTGTGGGGCACCAAAGTTTTGGATCAAGCTGATATTTGTTTGGTCCCTTCATCTAGGTACCAACAGGTTGGATGGTAAATAAACATTCATGTGGACCCCGAGGAGTTTTTAATGGTGAGTTTTCAATCAACACTAGTTCCTGTGGTGTGGTCCACCTAAGATTTAGATATGGTTCATTTTTTTGGGACCATGACCTACAATGAGTTGTTGAAACGGGCGTGGATGTAAGGAAAATACATCATGGTGGGCCCCACACCTAATTGTTCATAATATAGTCTCTCAAGTTTACAAACATCTAATTAGATAAGTGATTAGACTTGATTCATGATCTTAATGATTCTTCCATTTTCATGTGCTTGTGTATTTGGAATTGTTAGAGCAGACTCGGATGTGCGTCGGAGCTATTCGTGGTTGATTTCTGTGTATATATGTGGCTTATTATTAATAGTTATTTTTTATCCACGAATGGTAGTATAATACAATCAGTTAGCCCATTTGGAGATTTCTATATTGTCGAGTATAGATAAAGTGTGTTTTGGAGGTATAGATGGTGTGGATACAACACATACATCACGGTGGGGCCCGCATAGTTGGTGACGTGACATCAATAGCCAATTGCCACTCAACTTACCAGTAGCTAATCCGTGTCCGAATACAGCCAGTTGCGACCTTGACCTACACCTTAACCTAGCCCTAAACCTACATTTTAACCTAATCCTAAACCTACACCTTAACCTAAACCTTTAACCCTACACCTAAACCTAAACTCAATAAACTAAACCTATAACCTAAACCTAAACCTATAACCCGAACCCGAACCCAAACCCGAAACCCGAAACCTAAACCTACACCTAAACCTAAACCTAACCTTAACCTAAACCTAAACCTAAACTTGAAAACCTAAACCTAAACTCGATCCAGAACCCGAACCCGAACCCGAATTCCTAAGCTTATCCCTAAACCTAAACTCAATTCACTTAACTCGAACCTACACCTAAACCTAAACCTATAACCCTAACCTAATCCTAAACCTAAACCCGAAAACTCGAGCCGAAACCCGATCTTGAACCCGAATCCGAATCCCTAAACCTTAAACCTAAACCTATAACTTAATCTCAAATCCATAAACCTAAACCTACACCTAAACCTAAACCTATAACCTTAACCTAAACTTAAGCCTAAACCCAAAAACCTAAGCCGAAACCCGATCCCGAACCCGAACCCAAATCCGAATCCCTAAACGTTAAGCTTAAACCTATTCTCAAATCCCTAAACCTAAACCTAAACCTATAACCCTAACCTAAACCTAAACCTAAACCCGATCCTGAACTCGAACCCGAACCCGACTTCTTAAACCTAAACCTAAACCGAAATGCAAATCCCTAAACCTAAACCTACACCTAATCCTAAACCTATAACCCTAACCTAAACCTAAACCTAAACTCGAAAACCTAAACCTAAACTCGATCCCGAACCCAAACCCGATTCCTAAACCTAAACCTAATCTCAAATCCCTAAACCTAAACCTACACCTACACCTAAACCTAGGCCTATAACCCTAACCTAAACCTAAACCTAAACTTGAAAACCTAAACCTAAACCCGATCCCGAACCCGAACCCGACTTTGAATCCCTAAACCTAAGCCTAAACCTATTCTCAAATCCTTAAACCTAAACCTCCACCTAAACCTAAACCTATAACCCTAACCTAAACCTAAACATAAACTCGAAAACCTAAACATAAACCCGATCCCGAACCCGAACACGATTCCTAAACCTAAACCTAAACCGAAACTCAAATCCCTAAACCTAAACCTATAACCCTAACCTAAACCTAAACCTAAACTCGAAAACCTAAACCCGATCTCGAATCGAACCCGAACACAATTTCTAAACCTAAACCTAAACCTAATCTAAAATCCCTAAACCTAAACCTAAGCCTATAACCCTAACCTAAACCCAAACCTAAACCCGATCCTGAACCCGAACCCGAATCCGAATCCTTAAACCCTAAGCCTAAACCTAAACCTAAACCTAAGCCTACAACTAAACCTAAACCTAAACCTATAACCCTAACCTAAACTTAAACTTAAACCTAAACCCGATCTCGAACCCAAACCCAAATCCGAATCTCTAAACCCTAAGCCTAAACTTAAACCTAAACCTATTCTCAAATTCATAAACCTAAATCTACACCTAAACCTAAACCTATAACCCTAACCTAATCCTTACTGACCCAATTGTGCAGGATGACGAGGATGAAGACGTTGACGAAATGCAAGATATCATAGGGGATGTGTTCAGGGGAATAATTGCGGATACTGATTTTGCAACGACAAGTAGTAGCCAAGATATTCCTCCTATGGGTGATGTCGAATCAAAAAAGTTTAGTAGTTTGTTTAGGGATGCGTAACGTTTACTTTATCCAGGGTGTGAGAACTTCTCCAAGTTATAATTTTTTTTGGTAAGGCACTGCACTTGAAGAAGAGGAAACGTACAGTATTGGAGTATAACTGGAGGAAGAAGAACAATTTTTTTAAGTTGCCCTATTAGAGTGATCTGAAATTGCGACACAACTTGGATGTCATGCATATTGAGAAGAATATATGTGAAAATGTCTTCGGAACATTGATGAACATATAGAAGAAAACAAAAGACAATTTTAAGGCTCGATTGGATCTACAAGCAATGGGTTAAGGAAAGATTTGTACTTGCAACCACATGAAAATTCATATACAATACCAGCAGCTTGCTATACATTGACAAAACTAGAGAAAAAGTGTTTATGTGAATGGCTGAGATCGGTGAAGTTTCTCGATTGGTATGCGTCAAATATCTCTCGGCGCGTAAACACTACGGACTGTAAAGTAACAAGAATGAAAAGTCATGATTGTCACGTCCTTCTGCAACGAAATACATGTATTTAATATAGAATGACAATGTATAATGGAATTTTCAAATTTTACTAGAATATTTACGGTTTTATTATATTTTGCTTGCATCATAGTGTAATGGTCTAATCATATTTTAATCATCTCTTTAAGCATAAGCACAAATTCATTCTACCATCTACACTACTTATATAATGTTTTAGTATATTTCACTTGCACTGTAAAGTTTAATGTGTTTATTATATTGATGTTCATACATTTGTACTGATATTGTTTAAATTTATAAGTTTGTATTTTGCACATATTCAGTCATGACACTAGGTGGGAGATCAGGTCGTTCGCGCACCGGATTTACCCCTTCCACCCGTGATGTGACACAGACATCATGAGTGATGGATGTATGAGATGTTTCAGGCTCTCGTTGCATGCTTTGTTACTGATGCCCCACCACTTCCGTCTCTATCTTCGTGATTTTTTAATATTTTATTTATGATTTATTTTATATACGCATGTTAAACTTATATGTATCTGTTGATGGATGAATGTGGGTTGTATGTGGATGTGGATAGGATTGTTCATGTATGGATGGATGTGGTTTGTGTTTGGATGGATGTAGTTTGTGTTTGGATGGATGTGGATGTGAATAGGATGAAAATGTATTGTAACAGGTGTATATCAGGAATTTTTTTCTGAAATTTGAAAATAAATGAAACCGAGAAGAAACAGACTATTACCGCCGAAATATTTTTTTGGTAATAGTAAATTCAAAACTTATACCGACGAAATATTTCGTAGGTAAAAATTAATACAAAAATTTATACCAACGATCTATATATGAGATATACTGACAAATTATTTCGTTAGTAATAGCGGGCGTATGCCGACGAACGTACTCGTCGGTAATGTCGTTTATCCACAGTTTTACCGACGAAGATATTCGTCGGTATAAGCTGTGTTTACCGACAAAATATATTATTTTTTCCTAACAAAAGTAACATGTTTTGCCGACGATTTTAGTCGTCGGTATTTGTTTTATCATTGCCGACAAAGTCATATTTCGTCGGGAAAAGTCTTTAGCCACGGTCTTATTGCGACGATCTTAGTAACGCCATATTTCGTCAGTAATAATCATTACCAACGAAAAAAGATAAAATAACGACGAATTATGCCATCGGTAAAAGAATAATTTCCTATAGTATAATAAGTTAAAACATTTCACCAAAGTTGAGAGTTACTGATCCCATAAAAACAATCATAGCTAACTTGTTACATGTCAAATTCATTTGATATTGTTTTCAATTAGATTTATAATCTGACCAACGTTCAAATAAATATAAAATTATTTGAGTGGACACCGTTTGATAACCCAAAAGTAAGTATGAAGTTCGTAATCACATGAATTATAACTGCAGGGTTGTTCGATGCAATTAGATACTACCTAATTTTACGTTCCAAACATGCTCCTAAGTAGTCTTCGAAGATGTCATTGGGAGTGCCTGCACCTGCGGTACAATTTACTAGCCGACTATACTAAATGTAAGTCATTTATTTTCCAGCGGAAATTGAGGGTTTTCTTAAAGCAATAACGGTCCAAAATCAACTAAAAATACACGTGGCATCGGTATCTGGGATTCTCAAAATCTGAACCATTTCTCCCGAAATTATCTATCCAAATTGGTAAGCCATAGGGCAACGCCCTGGATCTTTTTTTTTGTTAGCTTGTTAGTATACCTACTGTCAGATCACACTTCACTATTAGCCCCACTAGGGAAGGGAATCGATGCCGAGACCTCAGCGTTGAAACAAGGTATTTTCGCTGTATACCATTTGAGCTATGGATGTGGGTGTCGCAACGGCCTGGATTAAGTGGGACCCACTTGTCAGAATTAAATAACCCGTGTATATGGAGAGATACACGGTCACGCCTCTTTCACTGATTTCTCTTTCCGCCTCCCTCTCCTTCTCCTGCTAGTTGAAAAATCGTTGAGAATCTCGATCAGATGGAAGAAGGCGACGAGAACCCACCTCTTGCCGTTGAAATCGAAGACATCATCGAGCAGAGTCCATCTGAATTTCCAGAAAATCAACCTAATTCAAGCCAAGATCCGGTCGGCGTTACCGTCATTACCGGTTATCTCGGTTCCGGAAAATCTACTGTAATCTCTCTCTCTCTCTCTCTCTCTCTCTCTCTCAAAATAAGTGATTTTTCTTGATTTATTTAGTTGCGTTTGGATGCACTATCGAATGGGATTGCAATTGTTAACGGATTCTTTCAGCCATGTTCGACAACCTGAAGTTTTATACTCTGGAATCTAGAAACTGTGTTTGAAAGCTGAGAAACGATTGGAAGATTGCTGCTTGCTTAGGTTTATTTATTATGGATCGACGACTCATCCGATCCGTTTTAGGACCATGGCTCGGTATTGGAAATAGGGCCACCAGGCCTGACTAGGCCGAGTCATCCCTTGACTCAACCGAGTTCGAACTTGAATCTTGGGCCGGATGAGTCTGTGCGATTCACCGAGTCCTAAAACCATGGTATTTATAAAAAAGGAAAAAAAAAAAGATTGGAAATTGGGATTGTCTATAGGGATTTCATTTCCTTGGTATTTGCAACTCACCTTTTGGCCAGGAGTTGGACACAGAATCCAAGTCGACTCGGACTTGATTGAGTCCAATCCAGTTCGGCATGATGGGTCTGTATTGAAATTGGGGGACCTGGCTCGATTCGGCCGAGTCATCTCCTGACTCAACCGATTCCCAACTTGACTGGGGGCTGGATGAGTCGGTCTGAGCCACCAAGTCCTAAAACCATGGTATTTATAAATAAAAAAGCGAATTTTACACAAAAAAACTACCTTATTAATTTGGAATTTACATTCCGGTACCTTTTTAGAAAAGTCTTTCAAGAAGTTGCCTCATTAATCCATATAATTATCATTCCACTACCTTCCGTTACATTTCTTTAACGGTGGGTTGGGTGGGTGCGCGGGAAATGGTTGACCATTAGGGTGGGCTCCGCCATGTTGTTGATATAAAATCCACCCCAACCACTAGGTGCGTCACCTCATGTCACCCCCATCCGTGATTCATGTGTACCACATGCTTGGAAACAATATACAGGGACCATATTTTTAGGCCCCAAGCATAAATTTTGGTGTGAAACCCAATGGTTGGAGTGGATTTCATATAATCATCATGGTTGGCCATGTAAAAATAAGGGTGAATGTCTCTTGCCCAACTTTTTTTTTTCACCTGAATCACAAATCAACTTGATTTTTTTTGGCTATGGGCCTAAATTCGGGTTACGCATCTAATGATTCGTGTGGATTTCTCATACACATCATGGTGGGCCCCGCCAAAAATCAAGTCCCCATGTCCCTATTCAACTGTACAAAGACATTATTTAGGAAAAGGAAGAATTCGATTGCTCCTGATTTTGTTGTAGCCTACCATGATGTATATAAGGTCCACTCTGACCATTAATATATTATTTGGTCCCATATTAAGCCTAGAGAAAAAAAAATCAAGTTGACCTGTGATTTTGGTGGGCCACACCAAAGGAAATAGTTGGGAGAGAGACGTCCACCCTTAATTTTTACAAGGCCCGTTGTGATAATTATATGAAATCTACTCCAATCATTGATTTCTGCACAAAAATTTAGGCATGTGGTCCAAAAATCATATCTATCTGTGATCCATGTGGGCTATACCAATGGAAACAGTTTGGAGGGCGAGGGTTGCCCTGTACATTGTTTTCAATCATGTGGTCCACCTGAATCATAGATGAAGTTGAGTTTCGGGCCCTTGGCCTAACATGGGGAGACACACCTGGTGGTCGGGGTGGATTTTAAATAAAAATCACGGTGGGGCCCACCGGAGCCACCAAACCATTTTCTCCCACAACTATTGTGAGGGAAGGTAGTGGAATGATAATTATAACAACAAATGAGGTAGCTTTTTGAAAACCTTTTTGAAAAGGTACTAGAATGTAAATTCCATATCAATTAGGTAGATTTTTGTTAAATTCCCTTATAAAAGAAGATTCAACATTGGGACTGTCCAAAGGGATTTCATTCCTTTAGAATTAGCAACTTACCTTTTGGCTAGGAATCCATGCAGGACCAAGTCTGATCCAGTTTAGCACAATGAGTCAATATCAAGACTCAGCCTTCCGAAAATCGGCCATGAGTCAAACAATGTTGGGATCGTGTAATGTTGGGCTTGTTTGAAATGTTATTTGGATATTATTTAAGACCTAAAAGATAACCTGCAAAATAAGTGACAGAAATACCAACGAAAACTTGTTCCACAAGTCATAAACTAACTCTAATTCAACTGACTAATTAAATTACAATCCCTATGGACTTGTAAAACATTTAATTGATCCAGTGGGCCCTACAATCCAATCTTATCAACATTTGATCCATAACGATTGGGCCATGAATCTTATCCAGATCCTTGACCAAGAAAACCTAGAAGTTGAATCGGTTCGATTATTGATCAACCATTTTGTGTGGATTGGTTGCATCCTTTGAGTGATGTATGTGGCCCTGGATGCATAAATCACCCAACCAGGGTGGAGCTTACTAGATGAATCTTTGACTCAGAACTACTAGAAGGTGGGACCCACCTGCATGTAATGTGGTCCAACCACCTATCAATGTTGCACCAAAATTCTAACTGCCCAACCAATGGGTATTTACCCACTGGATTTGGACTGCTGGACATTTTCTTTCTAATATTCTGTTTGACGGACTTCCCTTGGATGTATAGAATCACGCAATCATTTTGATGTTCGTTGTGCGCCACTGGAAAAACCCATGAGTTGGAAATCTGAATTGATGTGTATACATGCTACTGTTCTAAAACTGTAACAATATGTGTGCATGAGCAATGTTCTAAAAAAAATGGATCATAAATGGTAATAGGTGTTCAAATAAATTTATATTGCAAACTTTAAGATTTTTTCGAAACACTAACACAGGAAATGGGATTCAAACATAATATTGAATTCGTTTTTCACATGATTTGAATTTTCAAATGGTAAATCATGAGTTTTTTTGAAACAATGGGTATGAGTCTGATTGCGCTCTTTTGGCTAGAGTATCATATTATTTTTCTAGAAAGGCAAATGACATTGAGTAGTGTAAATTTAACTTGGGAATTTTACTCAGATCTACTCCTTTTGGATTTTGTATTCCAAAATATAATCAATGATTCATATTTGCTAGATTCTATTGTATTTTAAAAGATAGTTTATGAAACACACTTCTCCCAAGGTTCCTTTTAAATTGGGTGTTTACTAGCACTTCTTGTGAGAAATTTTGCCCCTCTTAACACTCCCCCATTGAACTTATTCTCATTGGCTGTTGTCTGTACTGTCCATCTATAGTTCATGAAGGCCCTTCATATAGATGGTTATCATAATCTATGGGTGTTATTTTGGATTTTGGCCCATCTATAGTGTGGCATGGCCCTCAAAGAAATTAACACAAGCCATAGACTAGGTTGACAGGCCCCCGCCATTTTGAAAACAGCAGTGATCCAACATACGCTAGGGATATGTCTATGGCAATCGGGACCATCTAGCTATGGGAATCAGTTAATCTTAGCTGTCTGATTTTGCCTATAAAATTTAGCCATTAACTGCATTAATTTTACTGTCCATTTGGCACCCCCAACCTTGATGATTGGGATGGTCAAACCAGTGTGATTTTTGTGCTACGCCCAATCTTCAATGGGACTGCTTGATTTGGACAGTCTTAATTGCTTACATGGATGTGGCCTTTCGTCTGCACAAAAAAAAAGGGATTTTGTTTAGACAAGTGAAGCATATGGTTCAGATCTAAACTGCTGATATTGTGGGCCCCATTATGGATGTTCCATACACAAACGAAGTAGGGAAATCTTAACCCTTCTGATGTTGGCCCAGCAGACAGACGGTTAAAAAAGAGAATAAAGCAATCCCGCATTCAACGAAAAAGTCCAAAGGTTCCATGGATAGGATCTTCCAGCCTAAGGGATTTTTGGTGCATCAATATTGTTGGATCGTGCCATCTGTTTTAGTTCGTTTGGCCCATTATGGTGTTCATTTGGATCATGCCATGTGCCCCACCTGCACAAACTGAAAACACAAGCTATTTGGCGTATGTCGCAAACTCTCTAGTCGAACATTCTGCTCAGGCTCTACATTTAAGCTTTTAGTTTGTACAAGTGGAGCCATGCTTCAAGGATCCCACATATTGATATGATGGGATTTGCAATTGATGGCCCTTGCACAAAAAAACCACTTTCTGAAAGATCATGGTCGTAGAAAATTTGGCCTTCTGTTTGTTGATGGGGAATCATTGCTCTATTTCCTTTCTTAGTTGTTTCTTTTTTGACACAAACTCTCAAGTCGAACATTCTGCTCGGGCTGAGAGGTTGTACATTTAAGCTTTTAGTTTACAAGTGGAGCCATGCTTCAATGATGCCACATTGATATGATGGGATTTACAATTGATGGCCCATGCATGAAAAAACCCCAGACTGACAGATCCTGGTTGTAGAAAATTTGGCCTTCTGTTTGTTGATGGGGAATCATTGCTCTATTTCCTTTATTAATTGTTTCTTTTTTGGCCACATATTGAAAGGTTTAGGATTTTTTTGATCTGGAAGATTTTTCTGCGTGGACCACACAAAGTGGGTTCCATAATACCAACATTTTGGATCATGGAACAATGGGCCCTACTCATAGAAAATGAAAACCCCCTGGGCTGTAATGTACAACCTTTCTGCTGAGCATCCAATGGTACCTCTTAGGAGAGCTGGTTCATCGCTCTTTTATTGGTGATGTGTTATAGGATCCTTGACTGGAGGCTTTTCATCATGGTATTTTAATTCTAACAATTGTGGCACATGATTTAGGAATCTGGACCCATTGATCTGTTGCTTCCCACAGTGGATGGGCTGTTGAAAATACATCCCAAATCGAAAGATCATATCCCCTGATTTTGGTCATCCTTTCAGTTAGATGTGGACCATTGTAGTATTTCTCTTATTAGCCATCTATTTGTAGGCTGCAAATCAAAAGGTCGGGATTGTCCAATTGTATAGATCATTTGTCCATTGGTCCCAGTTGTTTGAATTGAAAACCCAAATATTATTCTGCCGAGTGCCAAGGATCCTTACTTCCTGTTTAATAGTGTTAGACAGCAAGCCTAAAGCAGGGGTAAAAGGGTAATGGAAAATACAATAAATGGAGAGGAGAACGAGAGATTGGGAGGAGTGTATTTTGTCAGTTGCTTTGAAAATGCAAGAGAGTCCAGCAAATACTCAACATTTGAGTAAAATTTGAATTTGAGGAAGTACAACTTGAGTAGATTTGAGTAAATATCACATTTAACTTTCGAGGAAATGATGTAGTCTATTAAACCACGATTCAGGTGGTCTCTTGACTTCCTATTGTTGGAAACGATGTGACTCATCTGTCTTCCCATCCCACGTGTTATGTGGTTCCCCACTGAAATGAGTGTGGCCATCCTCTACTACTCGACCCTGGGGACCACTACTACATAACTGGACATCTGCACCTTCTCTTATGTTTTTACTTGGGATTATAAAACTGGTTTTTCAGTAATGACCAAGTCTTTACTGAAGAAACTATTTATGAAATTAATGCAAGGAATTCATGAATTTAGGATCTTCTAATATCTATTAGATTGATTTCAGTTTAATGAATCAATTCACACCTAATGGAACATTGAATTTCAGTTAGTTAATTTCATCCTGAACGGCCAACATGGGAAGAAAATTGCTGTGATATTGAATGAGTTTGGTGAGGAAATCGGAGTTGAGAGAGCGATGATTAATGAGGGAGAAGGCGGGATGCTTGTTGAAGAATGGGTAGAGCTGGCAAATGGGTGTGTTTGCTGTACTGTCAAGCACAGTTTGGTTCAAGCACTTGAGCAACTGATACAGAGGAAAGAAAGGTGATGTTTCTTGTCTATGATCTTTTGGATCGAGGAACTTAGTCTGGCTCATCTAAATACATTTTGAAAGGTTTGCTTGTCATACACTCATGTCGGACCGCATTTATTAGACATATTTTGATACTGCTATTGAGAAGAAAGCTTTATACTTGCAAGTGTGTATTGAGTTATAAGTGATCGTAAATGCATATACGCAAGTTATCTATCATTAATTGGATTTTTTGCTCATCAAGTACTAGATCCAAGCAGATCATCTAACATGCCCCACCTTAGATGGGCCAGGGCCCAAAAATTACATGGATTGAACAGTTCTGACCATACATTTTTTTGAAAGGGTCACAATCCTGACCATACATTTCAAGGACTTTCAAGAAATGTAATTAAATGATTAAGAAAAAGTCAACCACAGTTCAATTGACAGCCGAAGGGTTACAATTGTCCAACCAGCGTGAGTTTTGGCATATGGCCCATCCATGACAAGTCCGTAGAATGAACATTTTGAATCCTCGTGCATGTTTGTCACATGTCCTGGATAGATTCACTGATAACTTAAGCCAAAGAAACTGAAAATGTTCTTGGTTAAACATATATAGATACATGGACCTTCTGCATTTTGCTAATATTTATATTCTCTTGAGAGTTATGATACATTTCAATTTTGAGTGTGATTTTATGAATCAATATTTGTATAATAATACATCTTTCAAACTTTTCATATAAACTGTACAAACATTCCATAGGTTGGGTGTTTGACTTTCACCATCCTCGTCTGATACGTTACATTGATGCTTCTCTGCTAAACATGTCTGTTTCCATGTTATGTTGGTTGCTGCAAAGTTTCATACTTGAGTGTGATTTTTTTGTGCCACAGACTTGATCATATATTGCTAGAGACCACTGGATTGGCTAATCCTGCTCCTCTTGCATCTATTCTTTGGTTGGATGATCAACTTGAATCATCGGTCAAGCTCGATTCTATTATTACTGTGAGTTTTTTTTTTTTTTTTTTTTTTTATAATGGTCATTCAACTGCTTACAGTTGTTTTTGTGCTTCTATTATTGAAATGACATCTTTCACATCCTCCATGTACAGTTTCTTTACATTTCTATTACAAATGAATCTGACTATAAGATGCCATTAAGATTTTCAGTAAACCAACACAAGAAGTCAAGAGGCATATAAGATGCCTTTTTTGATCTCCTTAATGAGTGTTGGCATTTTCTGGTTTTTCGTAAGCGTTTATATCAATCTTTGTCATACTTTGACAACAGAGAAGTTACTTTGCCTCAATGATTAAGGTAGCATTTTGCTTCCCTCAGATTGTGGATGGTGAGGCCTCCCAAGTATACTGAATTGTTTCGGCTGGTTTGGAAAACTAAAGCCTCATTCATTGCGATGCATTTTCCTGCCCATTCACTCCAAATCTCAAGTGAGATGAGAACTGGAATGTCCCACTCTTTATCACAACAATAGTTTGGCAGTTCCAGAAACTGTTAGCCTAGGGGACTGTGAACGCCCAAATGTACCATTAAGTATTGACTATTAACTACTCTCATCCCTAGGCACATTTCGTTGCTGCTGGTTGAGGATGTTTGATGCAGAAGACTATTATCTTGTAAGCCTTTCCAGGAATGCGTGGATAAGGTTTCGTATGGTATGCCTTAACGGCTAGAGGCCTGGTGTATCGTTCATCCATCACATTGTGGGTTCTAGGATCATTTTGTGACAACCCGGTAAATGGACTATAGTTGCACAAAGCATGAAACAAAGCGGCAACAAATTTGGGTGCTGAAGCAGGAGCAGGGAAGTGTCTGTTTCAAAATGTTTCCAAGTATAAATAGGTAGGAAGTGGGAGCAGGAGCGTGAGTCTGAAGCATGATTCAAGGCGGGAGTGGCACCTGGTTAGAAGGATCATGCAACTAGGAAACGGACGAAGACCGTGGGCTCGTTACAGCAGGAGGGGAGATTTTTTTTTTTTTTTTGGGTGGCTCCGGTTAACATAAGGGATTGATTGTGATGTGTCATATGAGTGTCTTTGTTGACTAGCTATGTTAGTGTGCCTTGAGGAAATGCTAAAACTAGACAATTGATTTATGATGCCTTGGACTGTTTGTGTCGTGGTCATTTCAGTAGCGGGGAAGATTTCTGAGTTTGGAATTGAACTCTTAGTAGATATGGGTCTCTTTTGTGTTGTATTTCAAAGAAAGAGCTCTGTACATACACACACACACGTGTCGCTTCATGATTTTTTTTTTTTTTTGGTAAATTCTATGGAGAGTATAAATTCCAAAACTAGCGAATTATTTTGTCACCAATTTTAAGTTTAGAGCAAGGTTACCGGAGTCATAGAGTCATAGAGTCAACTCCATTTTTATGCCACCCCTAGTTAAAAAAAAAAAAGGTTTACCCATTGGGGCTACAAAATTGACGTGACTCTAGAGGTTTTGTCTTTCTTTCTTCTTCTTTCTCCCTCTCCTTTTTTTTTTTTTGAGTTTTCCAGGGTGTAGTGATTCATTAAAGTCAAACAGGAACCTGGCCAAGTAATGTCAGATTGTGTTTTGCTCTTAGTGCTTGGTAAAGGGTCCTCAATGCTCATTGACCATTGGTTGTTCCTTAAAAGCAAGGTATTTTGTAATGGTAACGGTGGCCATTACGGCCACCACCATTACCTTTACGATATGGGCTGTAACGGCCGTTACGGCCCCTTAATGGCCATTACGGTCTCTCTCTCTCTCTAATTGAAAAAAGAAACCTGAAAATCCTGTACCGGCCTTATAATGGACTGTTACAAGGCTGTTATGGCCTTTACGGGGGGTGTAATGGGCCGTTATGAGGGCTGTAACGGCCATCATGGGTCTTTTTTCTTTTTTCCCGTAATAGCCATTACGGTTGTTATGACCCTGTAATGTGTAACGCTTGCCGCCGTTACCTTTACATAACGGCCTTTACGGCCTCGTAACAGCCGTTACGACACACTATGGTTAAAAGAGATACTGAAAGCTATGTTTCATGTTGATGTATCCAGGCCATCCATAGCTGTCAGATGGCCCATTTGACTGTTGGGCTGGATGTAAAACAGCCCATACTTATGATATTTTGGTTACTTTGGGAAGATCTTTCAAGATTTAAAATCTTTTTACTAGTATTTATTTCCCTTTATGGATTTGAAATTTAGATCTCAATGTTTAGTATATGATTTAGATCTCTTTCAATCTCTATCTTTTGTATTTAGGCCTATATAAAGATCTCTAAGGTCATATATATGGGGAATTGATGAATTGAAATGAAAGAGGTTTGAGTTTGGAGAATATTTTCTTTTGAAATGTAATGATTTTTTATTAGAAGTAGGCCAAAACAGCCACAAAACTATAGGACAACCCAAGATACAGACGAAAGGAGACTCTTGATAAGGGCTTTAATATTGGAGGCCCACTCCATTACATTCAATTTTGCCCTCATGAAAACCTCCGAATCAGACCCACTACAATTATGGAAGCACTGATTATTCCCCTTTCCTCATAATGCCCAAAGACTTGCCAATAAGGACAACCTCTATAGCATCCTCCCTCTCTTCCCAACCCCACCCCCATGCCAAGAAAGAAAAAAAAAGCCTTCAATTGATTCCAGCATCACCCATGACAATCCGAAAATCTCCAAGAATTTCTTCCAAAGCGTCCCTAGTGAAGGAACAATGAATAAAGAGATGGTTCACCAACTCCTCATTCATCATACATGACAAGCAGAGGGAGAAGACCCTAAAAAATCAATATCTTTGAATTGTGTAGGTTGTGCAAAAATCCATTCTTCTATTCTTGTTCTAGCCCATTGCTCTAGCATCACATTTATGATATCTAACTATTAAAATCTTAATACTATGACATATTTTAATGACATACAGGCTTCTTTTAGCAAGTTTTTCTTTCTACTTCTCATTTCTCACCTATTTCTCCATTTCAAAAATTGGGGATAGGAACTCTGGTGCTAGCAATAGCTAGCTCAGATAGTTGAGGAACATTGAACTTGGTAGTTGAATGAGGAAGAACGAAGGACTATAAACTTGACTTCACAGGTTTAGAAAGGTCTTGCAAACCTCCCGAGTACCTCATGTGTTCACTTTTTTGGAGTGCTCTGCTATTTGTGATTTAAGCTTTTCTTCCACCAAGCTTAAATAACAAAACACTTAAATTCTAAAGAGAAATTTAAACTTTGGTTTCAACAATAGCTAGCTCGGGCAGTTGAGGAACTTGAGCTCAGTAGTCGAACGAGGAAGAATGAATGATGAGAACATTTTCTTGACATGTTAAGAAAGGTCTTTCAAACCTCCTAAATATCTCATGTGTTTGCATTTTTGGAGTGCTCTACTGTTTGTGATTTTAGCTTTACTTCCACCAAGCTTAAATAACAGAATATTTAAATTCCGAACATAAATCATGAATTTTATTAGTAATTCCATAGTTTCAATGTATTCACATATGTTTTTAAATCAATAAAATAATTTAATTAGGACAACATGAGTCGCCCGAGTAGCTACGTTGACCCATCCGTGTCAAATTTTACACGCAGACCAAGTTGATTTTGAGTCCTAAGTTTCTCAACCTCAGTTCTGAGTCAGGAGCATGTTACAATGTGGCAATTCATTGTATGATCACGGTCATTCACACAACTATCTTAAAAATATACCAATGACAAATGACACATGCTAACTCTCCATTAAATGACAGGATGATGCTGATTGCTGGTTGGTTATGTGTCAAAAGGAACAATATGTGAAGCTAATAGTTCTCACTATCTTGTCAGTTACATCATCATTGGGAAATGATGCCTTTGCTTGGTTCAATGTTCATAGAATGGGGAAATGATCCACCCACAATAAGAGAGGATGAATTGGGAGCTGATTCTCTCTCCCCTCTTTGCATGCACCTACTCAGTTGATTTTTTCTGAAGCAATTTATTTGGAGTTTTGGGCTTATGATCTTGTCTAAGCAATTTATTTTGAGTTTTGGGCTCATGAGTTTTCATTGGTCCGGCAGTGGTGGATGTACTTTCTCATGTTGTTTGATTACATTTGTTATCATATCTTATCGGATCTGTTCATTAATATCTTATCATTTATTGGTTTGCTCCAGGTAGTGGATGCGAAAAACCTTCGACTGCAGCTTGATGAGCATCATGATGCGGCTTCATTTCCTGAAGCATTTCTTCAAATTGCATTTGCGGTAATTATCATCTCATTGTTGTCTCAATGATTGATGCTGTGGAAGCATGTGATTAAATACACCCTTTCATTCTCTCTTCTCAATGCACCCAGTAATTTACATGGTTGTCGCCCTATTGGATATTCGGTTTCAGGTATACGTTTGCTATATCTCCTGACGGTTTTGGTTCTTTTGCAGGATGTGGTAATTCTTAACAAGGTTGACTTGGTTTCACCAAAGGATTCTGGATCTATGAGATCAATTGTTCTAGAAGACTTGGAGAAGGAGATTCGTAACATCAATTCCCTTGCTAAAATTATTCATTCTGTCCGATGCCAAGTTGATTTATGTGAGATATTGGATCGCCGGGCTTATGATGCTAGGGTTAGCTAAGATATATTTTCAATCATCAACAAGCACATTTCTGTTTTAGATTGTATTTTTACTAAATTTATAGGACAATTTGTTTGTACAGCACGTAGCTCATCTGGAGGGATTATTAAAAGAGAACCAATTTGTATCCAGTCAGAGTCGTCATGACAGTAGTGTGCGAACCTTGTGCATTTGTGAGCAGGAACAAGTCGATCTCGATAAGGTAAATCCACTTTCTTGAAAGTGATTATACTAATCATGTTTATGCTCGTCTTAAATTGGAAAATATCAATGGCCCCTTTCATTGTTTTGAAAATGGTAAGCTTCTCTAAAAGTTTCTCCAGCTAATCGACTCATTTACAGGACTTAATTGCTTTATTCTGTAATTACTCCTCTCTTCTTCTTCTTCTCCTGGATCATAATCATCTTCTTCTGCCGGCATTCACTTACTCATGTTACACTTTTACATTATTGGAACCATCTTTTTTTAGTGATCTTCCGAAGTTAACTTTTTGGGTCAGTTCACTCTTGTACTCATTATATGATTAGCAAGAATTAAGAACTCAGTTTCTGGTGTTGGTACTTTCGCAGCTGAAAGATTAAGAAATCCTTTTAGGTCTTTACGAGTCATTTGCATCCACTTTGTTTTCTTCAGTAATGATCTAGACTTTGTTTTTTTGGTAAGGTTGTTCTGCGTTTGGTGCATAACCAATTTTAGTTGTGCAGAGAGAGAATTCCTTATCCCCACATGTCACATGAAATATTGGTGATGGAAACATCCGCTGTTGAAACCTTACTGGGCCCACCATGATGTTTGTATGCCATCCAAACTGTTCATGAGGTTATTCCCACCGGGATGATTGAAAAACTCAAATATCAGCTTAGTCCAAAACTTTTTGGCCCCATGAAGGTTTCAATGGTGGGTGTTCAATTTCCACTCCCACTTGAGTTTTGGACCAAGTTATTCCGAAGTTTGTGGCCCCATGAAGGTTTCAATGGTGGGCGTTCAATTTCCATTCCCACTTGAGTTTTGAGCTAAAGTCGGAAGCCTGACTAAACTACAAATCAAGCATACTAATAGAGGTAATCTTATTAATCAAGTTACCAGATAAATTTTATAAAAAAAGAATCAAATCCAAAGAAAATAATCGCATGCATGTCCTATGAATCTGGACTGTGGGGTTGTGTTTAGGGAGCCATACAGTCAAATCTATAGGGTCGTACAGGCTGGTTTGTTGGGCTACACAATACAGACAGTGATGCCATTCGATTTGATGGCTTGGACAAACAATTGAACTGATTTAATGGTTCAATGATCTTTGGGTATAATCTTCTTCTTGCAACATGCACACTTGGATTGAGACGGGATTTGTACCAAGTGGTACGCCTAGCAACTGCCTCTCATGACCCACTGTTTGCCTGCCCTTTGGGGTCTGCATGTTATAGCTGGGTTGGGGGTTAGTACTGGGTGGGACCATTTTGGTATGCAAATGTTGTCAATGTGTGCCTCTGCCTTGGTCGGTTTCCAAGAGCCAGTGTAAAAGTGGAAGGTTGATGTCTCATGTCTGGCGGGAAGCTGATTGTAAAACTTCTTCCAATCTACCTTTTAAATGCCGGTGCCATGGAGAAGGCTAAGATAATTATGATGTTCTTGCTTTTTTCCCATTTCATTTTTGTGCAACATTCTCCCCTTTAATATAGCATACCTCATTAAATCAGCTGCGTTCTGCCCTTAGTAATTATGTGTTTGCATAAATGGTTAGTTTGAATTCTTTGGTCAGGTCCGATTATGGCTCGAGGATATTCTTTGGGAGAAGAAATATAATATGGATGTCTATCGCTGCAAAGGTGTTCTAAGTGTCCATAACTCGGATCACCTCCATACTATACAGGTAATTTCATCCTATAATACCCTTTTAATTATTTCAAACTGGAAACTTTTGTGAGTTGCCGAATCACTTGGAAGAAAGAATCACATTTTTTTTATTGGTCTGATAAAAATTTATATTCTGAATAGGTTTGGCTAATAGGCTAGGCTGAACAGTTCAAAATCTGGGCCAAAACCAACCTAGGCCTTGCCCGTTGACAAGCCTACTTACCATAAAAGTTAGTAAGAGTCACTAAGAAGAGCATGCCTCTCAAGGCAGCTAATGGGCTAGGTGGTTGGATGAGGGATCCCGAACAAGCCTCCGCCCCCCCCCCCCTTTTTTTCTTATATATTTGTTGGCTGATTCTATCACTATAAATTATAAACATTGGCCGCTCTGTCCATAATTGGTATGTTACATTAATCTCTTGTGCAATTAAAAATATGGCCTGTCACGCCCTAGACTCGGTAATCGGACTCACGAGGAACCCGATGGCCGGTTCTGGCCGCAAAAGCCTCCGTAGTACCCTATTCTCGACTTCTGAGGCAGGTTTCGATCCTGAGATCCCATAAGGAGGATTTTCATAACAATATAACCATTTCCAATACGAGCATACCCAAGATCACAATAAGTATATCTGAAAATAACAAAGGCACACATTACAAAATTCACTATGAATTTAAACTTTTACAATTATCCATAAGGTCCAAAGGGACATAAATAAGGTGATAGAAAAGGAGAGAAAAGTCAGCAACACTGGAGTCCTCAAGCTCAACTCTATTCCAAGCTCTGCCGTTACGATGCCTGCCTAGAATCTCCTGCACTCATCAATCGTGCATATGCTTATAGAAACTTAGAGAGTGGTGAAAGTGTATGACAATAGTGCACAGAAGAATAGTAGGAAGTACAAGAAGAGAAACATGCTCAATGAGAATATCATTAGTCTTACCAAAGCTTATCATGAATACGATGCAATGAGTACTGGTGCATGAAGGGGCTTATGCAGCCAATGCTAATGCGATGAGAGTAATGCCAGTGCTCATATCCAAACCATATGTCAAGTATATTTCCAGTTATAAGGAAATCACCGGGGTTCATTACACTGCTGGATGACTGTCGCTCTATAGACCCGCACAGTCAAACGAGCGTAAGAAACCTCACTACCTGCCTGTGGACAACCAATCACCAGTAAGGCCTGACGGTAGCGGACCCATTTCACGAGTTGGTCAGACTCAGCCTAATAATGCCCTCTCTCACAGGCGGATAAGGCCACATCCCTATCCAACCGACTACATGACAGTGGGAGTTGCGGCCTATAAGTGTAAGGCCCTCGTTCGCTCATGCTTCCACCTGGTCACGGCGTTGGAGCAGATCCTTGGTACCATAAAAGTTTTGGAAATTTCACCCATGGGCATTATATGCACCCGGTTTGCTTAAGTAATATTTCCGGTGTCCACACATACGGCTATCCACGAACGTCCTTGTGGAGGCAAGGCCCTAGTGAAGCAAGGGCGGTATCACCATGAAATGCGATACCAATGCATGAGTCACACATATAAATCATGCACCAGCTTTAGACACTCAATATGCATAAGGGGAGAAACTTCATCCCTCTATGACCACCACATCATGCAATTAATATACACAAATGATGCATAAAGGTCACAATTATGGAAGTGCGTTACCTGTAGAATATATAATCCTCTGTCCCAAGGAGGAACAAGGTCTAGGTACATAAACAGGCACTCCAAGGAGAAGTGAAGTCCTCTAGTGGGGGCCCAATACTTTGGGGTGACCCACAAGCTAAAAGAGAGTCATAAGGTCTTAATGGAGGAAACGGTCCTAACAAGGTCCAAGGTGGGCTTTCAACCACCTATAAGGGCCCTATGGGCCTACCTTAGGGCCACCAAGGAGGACATCCAACCTCAACTAGGTCCCAAAAGATAGCCCGTCATGTATGTAAAGTAAGGTCCAAGGCCCAAGTAATCCATGGCCTAATGGGTTATACACAAGCCCAACTCGTAGGCAATATGGTGGGCCCTCAAGCAAGGTTTGGGCCTAACCATAAGGGTCATAAACTCACATATTGTGGTGGGCCTCATGGGCAGCCCAGTAGTTCAACCATATGGGCAAATTGCACACTTAACACAAGTGAGTTGGGCCTTACTTTTTAGCCCCAGTACCGGGTTAATTTAGTGGGCAGCCAAGGGCCCAACTACTTGCATATTATAGCCTATAAACCTATCACAATAGGTAGAAGAGTATAGGCCCAAAAGTCAATGGGCCTACTTAGAAGGTTCTAATCCAAAAGCGCCTAAGGAACTAGTTAATTAACCACATACAATGTTCCAATAAAAACTCAACTTGGGTGGGCCTTAGATGAGCACTAATTACACCTAAAAATACTGAAAGAAAGTGATAAGATAACTGGTTAAATCAACCTCAAATCTGATGGGCCGTGCTGCCCCAAAAACAATATTTATGGGCCTATCTAGAAAGTTCCATGCATAGGTAGCTCTATGGGCCTGGGTATATGTCCCAAAAACTCATCCAAAGGGCCCTAATTGAATGCTACTGAAGGGGAGGATGATCGTCCCCTATGGACCCCATATGGATGAATGGTGGAATATTAAATACATTAAAGTGGGCCCACAAAGTGGCTTGAACGGCCAACCAAGGCTGGACGCCCCAGCTTGGACATTCCAGTTTGGTGGGCCACTCCAGGCCTCACCACGGACGGTACAGAGGCCCTTTGGCCCTGAAATTTTGCAGGTTGGTACTTCCATAGGTGGGCCACACCTCCACAAAATTTCGCAATTTTTGGATAACTAGAAGTATTTTAATTAATTTAAATAAAACAGACTATTCAGAAAATTTGGTTAATCTGGACGTCCCAACATGGTGGGCCGGTCTAGCCCTTGCCATGGTGTGCACAGGAGTCTGTTAACCCTAAAATATGGTAGGTGGGTCCTACCATGGGTGGACTACTTCTTTGTAAATTTTCATAATTTTTGGATACCCAGAAGTATTTTAATTAAATTCGGGATTACAGGCTGTCTTGGGTGAAATGTTGCTGGAATTATAATTGTCCCCATGTTTGGGATCACATGGGATGGGTTTGGGGCATCCAAAATTCCTGAAAATTGGGCCCAAGGTCCCTCATTAAGCCTACAACAAGGTGCAACCCAGAAAGATGGCCCACCATCTGAAAAAGTATTTTTAAATTTTAGTTTTTAAGGGACTATGCTGCTGGACTGCACAACAGAAATTTCTGGCAGTCCACCATGTTGGCCCACGCTTTTGGATGCCCAAATGGGGTCAATGGGGCTGAAATTTGGTATGATTGTAGGTGGGTCTTGCAACTACAGGAATCACATATTAATTTGTATCAATCTTCCCACCAAATTACTAGAAATCAGGCCCCAAGGTAGCCCAAAAATCTGTCCAGACAGTTTCTGGACAGCAATAATAGGTTGGAAAGAAATAATTATAAACAGTAATTAAAATAAGATTTAATCCCAGAAAATTAGAGAATAGACCTCCCTAGCGGGCCCCACAATTATGCAGACCATCCCACCATCCAAAATACCTTTGCATGTACCCTAATTAGTTGGATTTTGGGGCCACATGTCATAGGGTGGAATGTCATGGGCGTCCTACCTCTTTTGGGTGGCTGGATTTTTGTTGGCCCACAAGGTGGGCCATACACCATGATCAGGGATGAAAATAAGGGAAAAGAAGAGAAGGAAGGGCAATCTGGCAATAGGGAAGGGCTCCGCCACTATTGAGCCCTTCCATGAACAATCCAACCACACATCCTGCATATATTTACATCTACAACATGGATCTTTCACATGCATGGCTAAAAATTAAAATGGATGGTGGGGATACCATTCTCACCATGATTCCAAGATCTAGATGACCTCATCATGCAAGGAAATCAAAGGATCCACCATGATGGGGTCCATAAAAGAAAGCCCTATGCATGGGACATGCATGCATAGGGTGGGCCATTTGGCCACACTCATGGGGACATGTGGGATCTTCACCATTGATTGGTGGGTCCTACACTCCCATCATGGAGAGAAGAAGAGATCTACACTAAAAAAAAATCAGATTACACCATAAAGAAGCACCCACCTCTTAGATCTCCAAGCTTTTACCACCACTGAGAACTTCAAGCTCTAAGGGTTATGATTCTATGGGCAAGATGGGATTATGATGGTGAGATGGAGTGGAAATGAGGAAGAAAATGAGCTAGAAAAGAGGGGAGAAGGGGCTGGAAGTTTTCCACCATGAGAGGAGAAGAATGAGAGAAATGAGGGAGGAGAGAGAGGGAGGGAGAGTTTCTAGCAAAGAAATGATTGTTTCTTGGGAGAGGGTCACTTGGGAAGAGAGATATAGCATAGATAAGAGGAAAGAAATGATGGTTATGGGAGGAAATTACTATGTTGTAGGTTTTAGACTAGGCTTGGGTAGTGACTTGAGTGGGTAGTGTCATTTCATAGAATTGTGTAGTGTGTGTGTGTGGTGTGCATGGGAAATTGTGCCATGGAAGTGGTCCACAAGCATTTGCTCAAAAGTGGGCCACATGATCAAGGGCCATATTATGTAATGCTCATAACTTTTGATCCATAAGTCAGATAGACGCACAAGACGTGTCGTTGGAACCGCAACGACGATGCGAACAAGATGGCATAGCTCTCGGGTCGATCCGAGTTGGGTTTACGTGACCGGACTCAAGGATGAACGCAAACACTACCCAAAGGTCGTGGGTCGCCGGAATTTAACCGGTAGGACCGCGGGACCAAAATGAACGAGATGCATACTCACACACACACATGCACACATGCGAACTCGGGTCGGGTCTCACATGGCCCTTCCCCTCATCAAAAGTTTTTCTCTATGATTTCACAACAAAGGCAGGCATATCTTGGTTAGCTTTTTGTGTCTCATGTGTCAACCATCTTTTGCAGTTATTTGACAAGAGCTTTGCTAAGCCCACACACGTGCAACAAAGTTCATCTACACACCACAGATGTGGTAGCATGGGATGATAGGTCCAAGATCCAATCCATCCATCAGAACAACACCACTATCGATGCTCTTACCCAAGAATCAGGTTGATCCACTAGTCAGGTGGGCCACAGTTTGCAAAACAAATGTATGGCTCTGAAAAACTAGGCTGAAGTTTACTAACCCATCCACCACTTTCCAATATTGGGGCTCACTTGCCAAATGGATCAGATTTTATTTTTGGGAAAACACAGAGAAGTTTGGACCAACCTGATGGATGGATTAGATCCCGCACCTATGCGCCTTGCTGGCACATCCGTGGCATGTACACATGCTTTATTGCACACATGTGTGTGCTTAGCAAAGCTCATTTGACACTTAATAAAGCTAGTCCTTTGTTCAGTCATTAGTTTTTGACAATGAAATAGTCTTGAACTTTTAATATCTCTATTGTTTATCAGGCTGTGAGGGAGATATATGAGGTTGTTCCAGCTCGCAGATGGCAGCAGGAGAATCGTATGAACAAGATAGTTTTCATAGGAAAAGCTCGAGACTTGGACTATCATAATCTTTCAATTTATTTTCATTAGCTCCGTGTTCATTCCCTCAGAATTATGATAAGCATCCCTGATTCTTTTTTTTTTTTTTTTTTCTTTCCCCAATTCTTTGCAGGGCGAAATCTGGATGAGGACATTCTCAGGGGTACCTTCCGGGATTGTGTATTTCCTTTAAGTTGACACGCTGTTCAGTTACAGTAAAGGTACATGAATATTAGGGCCCCTTTGGACACATCCTCAAAGGGTAGTTTCTGAAAAGGGGGCCTAAGGCTGCTTTTTGTTTTTGGTCAAGTCCGCTTGGTCGACGTTAATGCCTATTTTGTCTAGCGGAAGGCAAGACAGGGGTTCGGAAATAGACATCCAAATTCACATCATCAAATGCCGTATTGGATCAAAATGGCATTTATTACCTCAAATGCACTTTCTGAGGGTGCATTCAAACTGGTCTTTGATGTCTTCCAGTTGAGTTTCATTTTTCTTCTTCTTCTTCTTCTTCTTCTTCTTTTTTTTTTTTTTTTTTTTTTTTTTTTTTTTTTTAAAATATTTGGAGTGCTATCAAATATTAAGTTGCATTGATTTCAACTGAAGTTATGTGCTGTTATGGCTAGTTGTTTTAGCTGTTAAAATTGTAAGCTTCTCAAGAAACAGTTCCTGTCAACCACTAATTTTGTTCGTTAAATGTTTCCAAAATTGTATTTGAAAATGTCTTTTATTTCCTCTCCTAAATACCTGTGCTATTAGAAAAAAGTCGATGAAAATGTTGTATTTAGTGGAGCAAAGAGTCCTGATCCTAAATGACAAATGAAATATTTGGGATGGTAGATATATATAAAAATGTTAAGAAGCAAGAACATAGTCAAGATAATGATGCAGGTGCTAACCTTCTTCCATTTGGCAATTAGATTGTGCTCAGCATAGCCTTGATCAACAGAATTCATATAGTTCCTTGGATATTTCCTTTCTTCTATGGTACAGGTCGTAGATGTATCGGTTCCTCTGATGTGCAATTCAGAAAACGGGGGCCACAGCGCTTCCCATTTTCTCTTACCATCGTGTGGATCATTTTCAGCTGTTCACGACACGGAATTTGCATCAGCATATAATGCAGACTCACCGATCATGAGAGGCAAATCCACAGAGCCATTAGAAATTTGCTAATTCTACACACGTATGCAGTGGATCATCATACCGCTGCACAAGCGCTAACGTGGGCACACACCTGTAAAACATCCAAACCACCCATCAGGCAGCCCCCCATGTACATTTTGCCCATCCATTTCTTTCATACGGTGGGCCCCATAGAAGTCAACCAGCCTGACTCTTAGGCTGATGGCTCAGATATGGTTCAAACATCTATGGCATTCTTCCTGTTGCAATCGGTTTGTACCTTGTCCTTTCAAGGGATAATATATACCTGTACAGCAAGTAAGCTGAATAAGAGACAACGTTGATGAATATGATTTTAATATCATACATTTATTTTAATCCAAATAAGCTAAATATAATCACAGGCCTTTCTTTAAAAAAGTTCGACAAAAACCCTAGTGAAGGCACCTCATTTTATTTTGAATATTGATAATTTTATTGATATGAGGCTGAAGCATAAAGAATACATACACTCATATACTGCATAAAATTATAGCTCAAGCCAACCACTTAGCTATAACTTCTGCTGCTAATGCCCACTTCCTTACATATGATTTCCATTACTCAAGCTTTGATGATTCTTGAAACATGTCTCATTCCTTTCATTCCATATGGACCAAATCCCTTCTAATAGGTTTAACTGCCAAACTTTTATACCCTTTACCCCCACCATGCCACATCAATAATAAGCAATCTATAGTACTTAGCATCGCCTAGGCTACACGGAACAAAATGAAGAAACCATCCATAGCCCTTTTGCAAACGGACAATGAACAAAAAAGATGGTCCACCAATTCCTCAACTTGATAACATAGTAGGTAAACATTTGAAAGAATCATCTCTCTTTTGGAGATTATCTATGGTTAGCATCTTCTTCATTCCCACTAGCTAAGCAAGCGTTGTAACCTTGGGCTGAGCACCATAACCCCATATAAATGTTGTAGGATTGATCTCCTCACCAACTCTCATATAAATGTTGTAGGACTGATCTCTTCACCAACTTCCCGCATAATATTTCATAACAAGATTTAGCTGAAAATTTGCTGGACTTGTTGCGAAGCCATCTCATTGAATCAATATAAGAAATCACAGGATTCACTTTGGACAACAATTGAAGAAGACCAATAAGCTCTTCCAACTCTTTCTCAGTTAAGTTCCTTCTACACGGTGTGGCCCAACAAATTTCCTCAGCTTGAATAGGGAAGTATCTATCCACCCTTAAAATCTGTTACACTTGCCACCCTACTAAATGTGGAAATACTTTGCTTATTATCATTCTTTTTATATCTCCCAACCATTTATCTTTCCAAAACCTAATCTTTTTTCCATTGCTCAAAAAGAAACCTCTTCCTTCCCAAATTTTGCTTTTAATTGAGGTAACGACCTTCCATAGATATGAGGCTATATCTAATGAAGACGGTTTATCCATCTACCCTTGTCTTCCACCCCATGTTATCTCCCTACCACTTTCCTCCATAAACCACCCTCGTTCTCTCCAAACCTCTAATACCCATTTACCTAGCAAAGCTATATTTATAAACTATAATTCCCTCAACCCAGCTCCCCAATTTTCTTTGGGCTTACATACTTCCTCTTATTTGATAAGATGAAATTTATGCTTATCTTTCGCTCCCCTCCATAAGAATTCCCTCAATTTTTCTAGCTTATTCAAGACTGATTGCGAACATTTGAATAGTGACATAAAATAAACTAGAAAATTAGACAATGTTGCATTAATTAGAGTTATCCTACCACCTAGAGATAAATATTGAGATTCAAATCTCTTAATCACTTTATTCCTAAGCTATTTCGCAGGTTTTCCAATACATAGAGGGAGACCTCATTTTCTTAAAGACCAAAAAGATGCATCCAACAGATGCAAGACAATAGTCGAAGATGAAAATCCAGCAACTAGCCTCACCAGTGCAGAGAAAGCAGCATCACTCACTTGAACTTGCAACATTAAAAAAAAAAAGACACCCAAAACAACTGCTGATCGAGTGTCGAGCGTAGTTCCAGCCAACACAAGTCTTGGACCACGAAGTACATTCCACCCAATGGATAACTTTCAAACCATTATTAATTGCATGTGACATCCAAACCTTCCAATAGGTTAGCCTTGAGCTGAACACAAACCGAGGTAGCTTGGTTAACTTGCTCGGTTCAGTGTTGAGGGTCAAATATTGCATATCAGACCCTAGTTACTGCCAGATTTTACATACACAATAATGTTTAACAGAGTATTTTAATTGTGTTTTGTTGCAGGATGCAATCAGGAGCGTTGACTGGAAACTGACACTAAAAGTATGGATTTGACACTCAGAATTCACCAGAGCAAGGTACGGACTCCATGGGACCAAGATCGACGATTTTACACAGCCGAGATCCGAAAAAATCGAGAAACTAAAGCTCAAGTGGCCCGAAAGTCAGCCAGAATGCAAGATCACAGGTTTCCCACCATCCGTTTGCCCCGAAATTTCATACACGGCCTGAAGAACATAAATTAACCGTACATGTAGAATTTTGGCCGTTGTATCCTGGTGGAAGTGGCCTAATGGATAGATCATCCCTCGGAATCATGATTCTGGGCCCACCTGCTGTTTGGATATGCTTCATCTCCGGTCTCCACGGTCTAAATAATGTGACAGAATGGATGGACGGAGCAGATTTCATATATACATCTTCGTGGGACCCCTACATGCAGTGCATGTGCAGGGAGCGAAAGTGCACCGGCGTGCACTAAAAACATTCGGTTTGTCGGTCGGCGTTGCTGACCGACGCTTCTTCTCAAAACACGAAAGAACGCAATGAGCGTCTTCCTATCTTGATTGGGTTTCGATTGTGTGCTCCACCTATCATCCAGATCATTGATCCAGACCGTCCATCATGTCCTTATGGGACTTCTTAACACTTCCTAGGTGGAAGAATCTCCAAGTAAAGGGGATGGAATTCCAGCCGTTAGACGCAGGATGGACTACGCGAGTAGAATATCTTGTGGACCACACCAAAAATCAAGAGAATCACACTGCGTTCGACCGGTTTTACCACGTAAATTCAATGGTCGGATTGGATTTCACGGCCGGCTTTGATCACGAGCTCCACCATCATCGAACGCAACTGCTTCGCATGGATCTGCGAAACAGGGACTCAAGCGTCCGTTTTTGTGGGCCACCACCACTCCTCAAAGGCGAGATCCGAACCGTCCATTCTCCCCAGACGTCAAACCGACCGCACACGCAGTGTTCTTCCGCACCCATGCACGAGAACGAATGGAATCGGCGGCAAATTGTTAAATGAACGGTGGAAGGATTTGGTACAATGGGCCACGTTCAAACCGATGAAAAACGGTTATTTCCGACCGGTTTTTCATAAGGAAGCTAGTGAACGGCGTGAATTTCTCAACTGATCTCAGGAGTGGGTCTCACCGACAGCCAGCACTCTTCGCATAAGCTCGGTTACGCGGCCAATTTCTGCTTTAACGGACTACACTCCGACTCCAGCGCGGACTCCTCCTTGGACATTCCCTTGCTGTTGTTATAAAAGGGAGAGAGAGAAGAGAGGAAGGGAGCATCTGAGGTTGGAGGGAAGCCGTGGGCATCCGTGGACGTGAGGAGAGAGAGAGACAGAGAGAAAGTTTTTTTTCTTTTCTTTTTTCTTTTTATTTGTTTTTGTTTCTTTTCTTTATTTTTGAGAGTTTTAGCTCCATCATGTTGAGCTAAACCTCTTAGCTAGGGCTAAGAGGTGAAGCTTGTAGCGTGATGGAGACCTCTTTGCTTGTGCCTTTGTTTAGACTGAATTGATGTTGATTTTGGGGTTTTTAATTAAGGGAATGTTTTCAGTCTTTAATGGTCTGTTGTGACTGAAATTACAATGGGTCTCGCAATGGCTTTGAACATGTTCTTTTCCTCTTTTTATGTTTTATGAAGTCGTAAGCCCCATTGTTCACCATCGTCTCCTGGGCATGGTTGGATGTCTGTACATTCTTCCTAACCCTCATGGCATGTTGATTGGTTGGTAATTAGATTAATTCGATTGTTTGCTTTGTCTCTGGGCATAGTTTGGTGATGGAATCCATCCTAATTCATACACCTTTCGTCTCTTGAAACCTATATCAAAGGCAGTTCAGTTAATTTCCCTAATTTTTAATCCAGGCATAAGATCTCCCTGACCTCTACAAGTGGATCCTCTGAATCCTTAGTTTCCCTTCTCTGATTTTTCCTAAGTTTTAGATTAATATTTTATCATTATTCCTCAAATTATAATTGGTTTAGATTTCATCTTAGCCTAGTTCTAGATCTAGTTATTTTTAGATAATGTACAAGTTTCAGTCCCTGTGGATTCGACCTCGGTCTTACCGAGTTTATTACTACATCACAACCCTATACTTGGGGAGTGAACATTCAGCTCGGATAAGATTGACTCGGCTTGACTCGAAGCAAGATTCGGGCTGAGCCGAGCTATTTTTCTGAGCTCGAAAGGATCTCGGCTCGAAGCTTGGCCTGAACTTGACTTGGTTTGGCTCGAGTTATAAAAACTAGAAAGAAAACACCCGTTTCGGAAGCTTGAACTTGAATTCAGCTCAAGTTGACCTGAGCTACTGACCAAACCGAGCCGTGCCGGCTAGTTAGGCTAGAGGGCTGTGCCGAGCCGAACTCGAGTTGGGATAGGCTGCTGGATGAACCAAGCCGAGTTGTACCAAGCTCGACTCGTGTACAACTCTAAGTTGGCCCCACTATGAGGATCACCAATTGCAAAAATCAGCGCTATCTATGCATCATGTGGACCTCACCTATTTTTGCAAAAGTTTTTTTCTTTAGAAATATGAATAATATTATTAAAGGGCCAAGAAGGCCAAAGGGAAAAAAACAAACAACAAAGAAGAAAAACAGGGGAAAACGAAGAAAAGAAGCTTATAAGAGAGGGCGGGAGAAAATTACAGGAGCATCTGACACTAATATGCATACCACTCCCTGATTGATTGAAACACATTAAAAAGGCCCCAATTCACTGAGGAAGTGACGTTGTTGAAACAATAGTTGTTTCTTTCAAGCTGGATGGTCCACATGGTTGTCAACATATAACTTCCATATCTTCTTTCCAAGCTTTTCCCCACCTCCAACATCCCACAATCTAATATGGGCTTCAACCGAGCAAGAAAAACCCAAGCAAGGGAAAACCTAAGAAAGTCCAACGTATGAGCATAGACTTGAATTACAACTAAGGATCATTTTTATTGGATTATTGCTACTCACAGGATAGGCTGAGATAAAGTAAATTGATAGATTTGATTTGATTTAATTGAGGCAAGACGATGCCTTGCTCATTTAATTTCTTCTACTACTAATAAATTTCTTCAGTAATTACTCCCCATACATTTCTCTGCTTTAATTAATCGATTATGACATTTGAAGAGTCATCGTCTAGATCCTCTCGTTGGTGTGTTTCCCTTCTTGACTGTTCCCCTTCCCTTGATTGTACTTTGCTTTTAATACTGTTGATCGTATTTCTCCTCTCGACTGCACTTCAAACTTATTAAGCATTTCAGCTGCACAATTTCATTATTCATTTGATGATGTGTAACATCAGATCGATATTGTATAGCGCCAAATCAGTGTCAACTATATTTCTTAAAAAAAAAAAGAAAAAACCAAAAAAAGAAAAAGAAAATTGCTTTAAATATCTTAGAAAATCTCTTTGTTTTTTTTGGGAATAGTCGTAAATAAGGTACAACAGATACTGCAAAGAAAAAGAAAAATGCATTAAATATCTTAGAAAATCTCTCTCTCTTTTTTTTTTTTTTCTTGGGGGGGGGGGGAGTCAGAAATAAGGTATAACATGTTGGGGTTTTTTATTTTGCGGAATCACACGGATCTAGATCTAGGATGGTAATCCAATGGCACCAAGCACACAAGAGAACACACAGATTTAACGTGGAAAACCCTTGCAGGAAAAACCACGGCACAAAGCGACAGATCACCACTATGAAAACATCAATTACAAAGAGAAAGGACTTACCCGATTCGAACAACCTCGAATCTCACCCTTGCTACACCCTTTAGAAACCCTAGAACCCCTTTAGAAAGCTTTTACATACATTACCATTCCCTAGAAAAATCCTAGGAACACCTATTTATAATTTAGGAAACTTCCCTTCCGCATCCCACTTGCAAAAGGACTCAAATCCGCACTTTCGCGCAAAATCGCGGAACAAACTGCGTTACATACGACTAGTTGTAGCGAGTCTTTGACTGGTCGTAGCCCACCTTCGACCAGTCGTAGCTGACCCTCGACCAGTCGTAGCTACATTAACAAACAACAAAAACTCGCTGGACTTTGAGTCGTGCCAGGGCTCGAACCTACGACCAGTCGAGCGCCTCCCACGACCAGTCGAAGCTTCCCACGACTAGTCGAACGACCTCAAAAGCTTCCGATTTAAGACTTTTCTCAACAATCTCCACCAAGTCTTCAATCTTCAACCGTGTAGCTCCTTAACCTCTTCTCTTATCTCTGCTTCACATCATAGCTCAAGATCACACTCCGTCCTTCTTTTCTGCCATCGTCGAGCCCAGAGAAGTTTCACAGAACTTGAACTTTTCTACAGGAATTTCTTGTTGATCATGTCTGCCGGATCTAAATCCACATGCCCAACCACTTTTGCTCATGTCTTCACAAAAGGATGACGTAGTCTTCTTACCATCTCACCGCTACCCAATATTGCTTGCCGGGGTACTTGCTCACAACACTGATAACTTGTGAAACAACTGGTCTAATCCAGACCATGGCATACACTGCCAACCGTATTCAAATAAGGCTCATGAGATATCCTGCTTTTCCTCATCTGTTTTGGGATATGTCTTGAGGAAAACTTGAGGAGAGACGCGTAGGGAACGCTCTCCGGCTTTACCTGGCCTATTACATCCTGGATCAATACTTACACACAAGGTATTCCTCCTGTGATTACCAAAGCCTACTCCTCCTTCAGTCTCAATGCCGAGAACCATCTTTGCAGTCCCCCGATCTTTCATCCTGAACGTCCCACTTAACCGAGTCTTCAGTACATTGATTTCAGACATGCATAATTGGCGATCTACATGTCATCAATTCCTGACTCACCATGAAGGAATCAAACCACTGCCTAGGCAACAGGTCGAACCACGACCTCCTGCAAAGTCTTCTCTCAGCCCCTTTAACTTCGAACCGCTCTGGTTGCTTCATGTAGATCTGCTCTTCACTTTTTTTTTACAGAAGTGTAGACTCCACATCCATCCTTCCAGCTCAAGATCACGTTGGCCAACCAGCGCCAAATACAGATCTAATAGACACCTGCCATACCGTCGGCGTGAATATCTCTGAGAAGTCGATCCCTTCTCTTTGAGCATAACCCTTCACTACCAACATCGCCCTGTATCTATACTGTATCCTCCTGAAGATCCACCTGCATCCAACCCTTTCTGGCCCACTGGAAGCTTCACCTGCTCCCATATGTTGGTCTGGTACAACGAATCCATCATATCGCCCATAGTCACCTTTCACTTCTTAGCACCAGGCTCACCTAGAGCCGTCTGAATAAAAGATGAATCCCCTGCGATATTAGAGTCGTCCATGTACCTCGCCGATATCCTGCGATTAAGCCGTGTGATTCTTCTCACAGGTGGCTGCTCCACCTGCTCTGTATCCCTGTCCGCACGTCTCAGCCTTCCTGCCCTGCTCGCTCATGTGGCCATGCCTAACATGCCACACACGTGCAGAAGTGGAATCCACTACATTTACTATAGCTCCACCATTTGAAGTGTTCCCGATCAACCTGTACAAGTTACCGAGTCGTTGCGCTTTCATGATTACCCGTGCCCCCTTGGATACTATAAGAGCACCATCAATACCTGTGTACTTGCATCCTTTTACCTCAAGCACACCAAGAGAAATCAGATTCTGCTTCAAATCAGGAACATGCCTGACATCAGTTAGGGTACGCTCCACCCCATCAAACATCTTAATGCGCACCGTACCAACAGCCACAACATTACAGGCAAAGCCATTGCCCATAAACACCTGTCCACCATCGCACTCCCTGTAGCTGGTGAACCAACTCCAATGAAGAGTCATGTGAAAAGATGCCCTTGTGTCTAGCATCCACTCATCCTTACGATCATCGTATGACTGTCTGAGTGTAGAAACAGATAAAACATCACCATCCCATCTATCTACGTGACAACATTGGCCTCCCTGCATGAAGCCTCAGAATCTTCCCTCTTCAATTTAGGATTTTCACAATCCCTCTTTACATGTCCTTCCTTCCTACAATTCTAGCACTTTACCTTTCCTTTGCCCTTGCCCTTGTATTTGGATCTAGAATTTGAAGAACCTGTACCCTGTTCATAATTCCTACCCACTATAAACAGTGCATCAGAAGACGTCCCCATGTCACTGTTTAGTTGTCTCATAGCCTTCTCTTGAAGAGCTGAGATAACTGTATCGACACTTGGGGTTTTGTTCGTGCTGCACATAGTGTCCTTGAATGCCTTAAAAGACGCCGGGAGAGAATTCAGCAACATACATGCCTGTTCTTCATCTTTCATCACTTCCTCCATATCCAGCAATTTGCAAACTAATTTATTAAAGTTGCTGATGTGAGCTTCCAGATCTCCACCCTCTGCCACTTTGAAGTTATACCACTGCCGCTTCAAGTGCAGACGATTTTCAGAGGACTTCTTCGCATAAATATCCTCTAACTTCGCCCATAACTTAGTCGCAGTTTTCTCCCTCATGACGTTGTAGAGAACCTCATCCGTGAGATACAAATGGATCGATGATAATGCCTTCTTATCAAGAGTATTCCAATCACCATCAGTCATAGTGGACTTCCGCTTCTCAAGAGCACCATCTTCGCCTTGCTTGATTAAGGAACTCATCATCTTGATCTTCCATAACTCAAAATTATTTTTTCCTGAGTACTTCTCAATATCATACCTAGAGCTTGCCTTATATTAATCCCTCAGATTCAGATCTGTGCCCCAACCGATTGCTCTGATACCACTTGTTGGGGTTTTTTGTCCTGCGGAATCACACGGATCTAGATCTAGGATGGTAATCCAATGGCACCAAGCACACAAGAGAACACACAGATTTAACGTGGAAAACTCTTGCAGGAAAAAACCACGGCACAAAGCGACAGATCACCACTATAAAAGTATCAATTACAAAGAGAAAGGACTTACCCGATTCGAGCAACCTCGAATCTCACCCTTGCTACACCCTTTAGAAACCTTGAAACCCCTTTAGAAAGCTTTTGCATACATTACCATTTCCTAGAAAAACCCCAGGAACACTTATTTATAGTTTAGGAAACTTCCCTTCCGCATCCCAGTTGCGAAAGGACTCAAATCCGTAGTTTCGCGCAAAATCGCGGAACAAACTGCGTAACCTACGACTAGTCGTAGCGAGTCTTCGACTGGTCGTAGCCCACCTTCGACCAGTCGTAGCTGACCCTCGACCAGTCGTAGCTACAGTAAAAAACAGCAAAAACTCGCTGGACTTTGAGTCGCGCCAGGGCTCAAACCTACGACCGGTCGAGCGCCTCCCATGACCAGTCGAAGCTTCCTACGACCGGTCGAACGACCTCAAAACCTTCCGATTTAAGACTTTTCTCAACACAACAGATACTGCACGTTGTAAGTTTTCACCTTACTTTGAATCTTAAATGGCGATCTCAGCTGTTCATGTTCTTGTTATAAACATGGCGATCTCAGCTGTTCATGTTCTTGTTATAAACTTATATAGAAGCTATGGCCTTATAATTTAACTTGATTGGATTTGAATATGAGTCATTCAACTTTACTTTTTGAAGCTCTAAATTCATCTTCATATATGATAATCTATCAACAAATGTTTCTTAGGATGGCCCCATATGCAATGGAATTTATAATATAAAAGGTTTTAGATCATCATATGGAATGCAGTTCGGGATGAAACATTCATCCCCTACAATAGTCATGTACCGTACATGGGCACCATACCCTATTAAAAGCCTTCCAGGTTCTTTCAACATTGCCTTGTCATCTCCCGGTATAAGAGGTTGTTCCTCCACAAGCGTGTCGACCATAATCAGTTCGTAAAAATACCCATGTCTGTTGGGGCTTACCATATTGTAAATATAAAATCTACTCGGGGCATCAGGTTCTATATTTGATGTTACGCCCACAGGATAAAAGTCAGCTCATCTACAATTTAAATGGGCCACACAACCTGGAACAGTAAAGATGAGATGCTGACCATAAGTTTGTGCGTGTGTCACCTGGTCTGCATCTTTCATCAAACCCATTAGTAGGTGTAACTCACCAAGATGAAAAGAACATACACAAATCAACCTGATTAAAAACTTAGGTGGGCCATACCTTACGAATTTAGCAGTTTTGAGAGCAATTTTACATAATTCCCACATGAGTCTTTTAATCAAGGTTATCTTTTGTAAGTACCGTTAAAATGATGTTTCTCACATGATGGACGGAGTGGAGTGTACATATGTGCAGGTGGACTCCACAATGCTTGGGTGTTTAACATGCTTGGACGAATTTGATTCAAGTGCGTTGTGTGGACTTGGTGGGTGTATTTATCAGATTCAACTTGCCCCAAACCTCTCCCATCATGAAAGTTGGACGCCTAAAAAATAGACTGATACAATCATCTCGGGAACCACCATGTAAATTTGGACATTTTTTATGGTTGTCCATTGTTTTTTTTTTTTTTTTTTCATAGTGTGGCCCACTTAGTGGTTGCATAGGCCTGATTTTTCAGTGCTCCCATCATCAATGATGGGACTCATAGAATACACAGATTGGATGTCATATATAAAAATGATGGGTCCACCGTAAAAAGCACTGGACAGCCATCCAAAAACCGTGGTGGTCCACATAATGGGTGGACCAGCTTGATTTTTGGGACATTCAGATTTCAGTGTGACAATCTTGATGGAAAAGGTTGATGCCATTTACACACTGGAGTGGGCCCCATGAGTAATACTTGTTCAGTAAGTTTGTCCATGACAACCGGTAGAAGATTGAGATTTGTAGGTGGTACAATTGAAATAATTAAAAATATTAGTCTCTTCTCAAATGGTATGGGGGTATATAAGATTAATTAGAAAAATTAGGGGTAGGCATGGAATGAAGTCTAGAAAAGTAGGTGACCAGTTAGGGAAACCATATTAGTCTTGAGGCCCCATGTTTGGTTGCCACTTAAAATTGAGTTAATCTCGTTTTAGTTAATATCAACTACATCTTGAAGATCATTGTTTCTATAAATTAATGTTGGTCATTTTAAGAACAGATTATCTACCTCTGGAGGCATGACATTTGGTGTGTCTAGCTTGTATACAACACAGTGGCATGTTTGTATGATGATCTGAACCATTCATCTTGTGGACTCGTCCATCAATTGACCACAACCAAAATTTTCTTTGATTATACTATCTTAACAATCTAATGAATGGGCATTTTTTCACTTAATAGGAGCCCTTGATGATTTTTGTGTTTTAATCTTCATTTGTATTCCACCAAGTACACATCTAAAACTGTCTAAACACTGTTTTTTTCGACTGCGAACCAATCACTGTTAGAACAATGAAAAAGTCAGTTTCAATCTAATCCATGTGTGACATGTATTCAAAGTGACATGGAGGGATGGAAAACACCGTGGAATCTGCTCTCATTTTTATTATTATTTTTGTTCCAATAAAAAAATAGATCTCTAGCTAATACATAATTACGACTAAATAAAATGAGATGAACTGATTTTTAAGTGGCAACCAAACGGGCCGTATGGCATTGATATTCCACTGAAGTGTCTGAATAGATATGTCCTCGTGATTTGCTCGCCTCAGCTTGAAGAAATAGAAGAACATACACCAAGCCATCAATCATTCATGTTTCTTATGATGTAAGTGAATATGCTCTGACTTAAAAATCAAGAACGTTTACTCATTGAATGGACCACACATGTAAGTTGAATGTACGAATGTAGACTGTTTGGTCATCTTTTTCAATTCTTCTCTCCCAACCGACGAGTGAGCTAGCTTGATTCTATGGCCAGGGCATGTTCATGGCTGCTCCCAACTAATGAATGACCTGCATTGCTCACCCTAGCACTTCTCTAACTTCATTTCTTCAATGAAGTTATTGAAATTCTTCAACGAAGATCCTCCACCACCGATACTCTTTCTAGCCATCGCCTTGAGCTCCAAAGACCTTGCTCTTATCCCCTTATCACCAAGCAATTCCTCTAGCTTTGCCTTGATCTCTTCCTTCGTTATGATCTCAGTGGAATCGGGTTTCAGTCCCAAGCCGACCTTCCAAACATCGGAAATATATGTCCGGTTCATGAACTGGTCTACAAAGTAAGGCCAGCATAGGAAAGGAACTCCATTGCTCAGCCCCTCCAAGGTCGAGTTCCATCCGCAATGGGTTAAGAAGCACGCAATCGACGGGTGGGCCAGCACCTTTTGCTGAGGTGACCAACCTACAATCCTCCCACGGTTTGCCACTCTGGCTTCGAAGCCATCTGGGTAGGCATCCGATGATCCATCTGTGAGGTCTGGCCGCACAACCCATAGAAACGGACGGCCGGAAAGTTCAAGCCCTAGTGCTAGCTCTTGGAACTGACGTTGGTCGAAGATAGTGAAGCTGCCAAAGGCAATGTAGATGACTGAGTGGGCAGGTTGTTGGTCGAGCCAACTTAGGCAAGTGGAGTCCTCTTGCCAGAAGTTGCCTTCAAGCTGACCAGGCCGGCCTCCCGCAAGCAAAGGGCCAATGGGCAGGATGTTTGGAGCCGAGTCGCAAGCCGATGGTTCCATCTCATAGAATGAGTTGCAAAGAATCCAATTATCTAATTTGATGGCTTGATTGATATGGTTCAAGCATCGGAAGAAGGAACAATGTGCGGTGGGGTCCTCCCCAACATGGAGCCAGAAGAAATGAGCCGTGTTCATTGCAGGTAAAGCCGGGGATAGATCGATTATCTTCTCCTTCAAGGGAAATCCTGTAAAGATGTTTAGTCATTGTTATTTTCCATTAACACATGGTAGGATGATGCACCATCTTCCCAATCATGTACATCTTTCCTAATGTGTATGGCTGGTTGTTGAAATATACATAGATTAGAATGATTCTAGCCATCTGATTAGTGAATAACAAAGCAATGATAGGACCCAAAAATGATTAATGATCAAAGATTCAGTGGGTGAAATTGTAACTGATATCTAGGATGTTCTAACAGGTGCATTTTAAAAACATATACCATCCATGCTAAGCCCCGATACAATGATGAACCTGATGGATACATCATCCTCTCAGTTGGGCCATGGAGAAACTGATTTTTATAGCTCGACCTTATCATCTTCACCGGACTATAGTGCAGAAGGACTCGATAATTAAATGAGAGTTCCAGTAGGTTGGCCCCACCATGAGGGTCACCTGGTACAAAAATCAGCCCTATCGACTCATCAGGTGAGCCACACGATAGAAAATTATGCATAGTCGGTAATATATGGCAAAATACAAGTGTGGTCCACTCAGAAAGTCAATAACACCCATTTTTGCACAAGGCGATAAACATGGTGGGGCCAGTCTATTGGATACGGTAGATATCACTCTCAAATGAAAGGTTAGATCGTTATCCATTGGGTGCATGCACCGCAACTACAGTCCAGCCTGTTGGACTTAGAGACCTTATTAAACACAGCATGACCAATTACCTTCTCTGCTTACAAACGTAAAAAAATTCCTACAACACTTGTTCTGATGAGCTCCTGCAATTTCACATTCAATTTGTCCACCAGCTGAGTTAGACAGATTTAAAGCTCAAGTGGGCCACACCATAGGAAACAGCGGGACCGTTGAAATCTTCTTTGAAATTTTTTTGGATCATAACAACTCTCCAACATACTTTGCATGGCTCCATCTCCGACAAAGGCCTTTTGGCCAATCAACTTCCATCACATCACGTTGTTTCCTACTGCCTCCTGGTTGTCGTACTATCCAATCCCTGCCTCCATGAATGCTAGTAAAATCTTATAAACATCCCCTCCCCACTATTTTCTAGAATCTGGCCTATTTGAGTTTTGGGTTTACTTGATTTTTGAGCTAACATCCTAACATGAGCAGAAGCAGTTGATAATTGGAATTTAGATCAATATAATTTGTTTTGTTTTGTTTTGTTTTTGCATAATCTACATCTTTTGAGCATGCGCGGGGATATGGACCATACATCCAACATGTTTATGATTGAATGAACTAGAATTAAAGTACTGATTGGATGATCCAACCCATTTGATGAATACAAATGGACCCAAAAAGAAAAAAACATTGTTCACATTCACGGAGAACAATTTCATTGCGTGTATGGTCAAACCAATTTTTTAGATTAATTCCCACTCAGATCCTATCCATGAACAAATGATCTGTTAGCCAACATCTCCCATGGTATCGATCCCTATTGGGGGGGGGGGGGGGGGGGGTGTGGAGGGGGCTAGTGTGCACTGACATGGGGTGTGTGTAGTGACATGGGTGAGTACTAACAAGCTAACCCTTTCTCTCTCTCGAAAAAAATAAAAATAAAAAATCTCCTATGCTCTCAGAGGCGTTGTATCTTCCCCAATTAAAATCAAATTCAGGAGGGTTTGTATCAACCAAACCATTCAGACATCAGTGACTCAGTCCAAGTCTAAACGAGTTAGACCGAGTCAACTCAATCAATGAGCAAAGTTAATGAATGTATTCGTCTTTTTGACCGAGTTAGACATCCACAGCTTTCTTATTAACTCAGCTCAAAATCTCATTAGTTTGAGTTAACTCAGTCAAAAGATTCGAGTTTTAGAACTATGGTCATTTGGATAGGATTTCATAAATTCCTTTTCTCCAATCTTGGAAATTCCTTAAACGTATGTGTTTTGTTGCACTAAATTTCATGAAATATCACGAAATCTTGCACCAAATTAGTCCGATTAATAACAAAATTTCATGACACTAGATGCAACCAAACGCACCCTAAAACTCGATAATCGATAATTATCTTAACTATCAATAAATAAATGTAAGAAGTAAGTTAAAAATTATCAACAAATGGATTTTTGAGTCAAGTCACTGAGTTTTTAATCTACGGTCTTACCGTCGGTATCAATTACTCCATCTTC